>VZRH01000075.1:533645-561062 GCA_013397555.1 Urocynchramus pylzowi | reverse complement strand
TTTTTTTTTTTTTTTGTGGGGTTATTCAGTAAGTTTAGTTGTTTGTTAGGCAAGCAAATTCTTCCATGGTGAAAGACCTCCTGCCAAGTATTAATACTTTGAAAATATAAACTGTATTTTGTATAATACAATACTTTTGTGCATAATTGTATTAATTTTGGCACTGCAAGTTCAAGGACAAGTTTGCCAACTCAGTATTCCTGGAATAATAAAAGTAAAATATGTGATTTCTTAAGATTCTGTTTTCAGTATATATTTTGAGGACCTCATCTTAAACAAACAAGATGATGTAACCTGTTTTTGTCTCTTCCTCAGCAGATGTGCCTCAGGGCAAAGGTTGGTGTTCAAAGAAAGATTTTATTTTTTAAAAACAAAGTTGATTGTAACATGAACTGCCTAATCTTAAGAAACCTTAACAGGATGTTTGGTGAATATAAAAAATGTTGATTTACAACCAATGCCTGTGATATCCCAAAGAGTCTCAGTCAAGAGCATATTCTTACTAGCTTTACAACTCCTATATTTGCTTAAATTAATTTTAAGATCAACTGAAGATTGAAATTCCTGAAGCTGACTAATGCTTTTCTCTCTAAAGACTGTGCTACTGGCATTATGCTCTTAATGTTAAAGCTCTTTTACCTGGAATGTAAGCACATGAGAATGAGCAAAAGCCCTTCTGAGTAAAAGAAATAAGAGATTACTGCTCTTTCACTGACCAAAAAAAAAAAAAAAAAAACCAAACCAAAAAACCATTTAATCTGTGAAGTAGTGATGGTTATGTTATCCTTAATGCTGGTCCCAGAAAACAACTAGGAGCTGCAAGGCTGCAATGAACAATGGCATTGGTATAATGATGGATGTGTCACCAGTTTGGTGTGTTCTACCCTCAATTCAGCTAGTCTGGCTAAAAGGTTTCATCAGCACTGTCAGGCATCTTGGTCCATTTCTGATGTTTGTCACACTGTTCTATTAGCCACAGTTGTTTTCCCTCTTTCTCTGCAGTTTTTACAGAGACATTATTAATTTTTTATTTTTCAGAGATAAAAAGGATAACTGAAAGAAACTCAATTATGATTCCAGGGTCTTGGATATTCTTCAAAATTTTTTTTTCTAAACCAGAGGGGTGCATATACATATATACATATACACATATACACGTATACACATATACACATATACACATATACACATATACATATATATACATATATAGACATATACATATACATACATATACATATATAGACATATATACACATATACATATATACATATACACATATATATATATACATACACACACACACACACACACATGTATATATGTATATCTCTCTATTTATATATATAGGTATATGTATGCAGTGCAGTCCAAGACAGCATGGTAGTCAGGTTTTGTGAGGAGTTTTTAGAATGACTCATACAATTCATTCAGCACATGCAGATAACTCCTTGATATCCCATTACAACATTGGGTAATCTTTCACAGGCCCCTCCAAGTCCCCCATTTACCATGTGTGCACACCCCACCTCCACTGAAGCATGTGCACCACAAATAGTTTAGCCAACAGCTCCTCTTCCCCCATTCTGCCACTTATACCTGTCAAACTGGTAATTTGCTAAACCATGTATGAGCAGCTCAGAAGCTTTAGCACTTCTTTTCCCCTTCATGATAGTAGAGTGCTACAAGTGATCATATGTCCATAACATCAGGATAAAATATTCTATCGCTTTTCCAACATCTTAACAGCTGTCCTTTCCCTAAGATTAGGGGGTGAAAGTGGCAACAATAATGAAACTGACATTTATGATAATGCCACATGCTGTCACTTAGAATCAGACATACTACAGGATTAGTAGTAAATGTTGTAAAAATGCCAGTGCCTTCCTATGTAGTGGGCCTGATTCCTTATTTTCTTCTGCCAGTGTTAATTTGTTGGCTTTCTTTATGTGCCCAGCATTCAGGGATTTGTCATAGTCTGAAGGAAATCTTAGGCAAGTATAGCTCATGTCACTTCCCACTAAATCTTGTCTGATGTGTTATTTTGGTTACAAGTTTTGGTATCTCTTGAGGGTGATTTTTTGATTCTGTTTTACTTTGTTGTCTGAAAATTGATTAAATCAGTTTGGGGTACCAGCAGGCTTTCTGCCATCCACGTGTCTACCAGAAAATAAAGCTTGCAGATGTTCAGTCTCTTCAGCTGGAAGTTCATATAGAAAGGCATTTGTAAGTTCTTGTGAGGAAGTCTAAGCCTGAAAAAAATTCTCAGTGATGTGAAGGGAGTTATTTGAAGGTTATCAGAATTTTCTTCTCTTTCTATTCTCCATATGGGTTTTGAAAAGCTCTGTATTATGCTCTGACACTGTAGAAACCTTCTATCACTCTGAAGCACTTAGACTGAATCTGGAGGAATTAGAGTTAGCAATGACCAGCTCAATCTCTATTCTCTGTCTGATTTGGCTAAGTAAAGGCAACTTTTTCCAGGACCCCTTAGGGCTTTCCAGATGAAGTAGGATGCAATAGGGAAAACAGCACTATTTTTTGCTTTCAATAGGGCCAACAAAATCATAAGTCACATCAGGTAGCTCTTTAAATTGCATGCAGAGTGTGAAAATTGGTCTGGAAAGTAACAGCTTTTTTTATTCAACAAACCTTGTCCTTTAGTGTGATGTGAGGGAGAAAGAGGAAATTAATCTATTTCTTCATGTGCATTGTGCATTGTCAACAGTCTAATACATTCCAATCAACTTCACCAATAATAAGGCACTGGAATTTGAGTTTTATGTGGATATCAGAAAGAATAATTTGAAGCCAACAGGCTGCACAGGTATAAATGAGGAGTTACCTTGGTCTTCAGTTCCCTTTGTTGAGGATGTTCAGTGAAAAGAAGGAAGTTCAGCTTCATTCTCAGAATCCAGCACAGTCTTCGCAAATTGATGGAAAAGGCATAATTAGAGTGAATGCATTTGATATGAAATCGGAAAGATGATAAAAAATATTGCAATTTTGGAGAGCGGCACTGCAGTTTAATATTTGTGAGTAAGCTGTAAAAAACTGGGAATTTTGGTTCTCGTAAGGAAAGTAATTGATTGCAGATGGAGAGATCTGGGCAAAATACATATGTTGGCACTAGCAGCTTTTAGATTCAGGGGTGCAGTGTTTGGGACTGTGCAGTGTGGTTATTCAAGTTTATAAGCACACTTTTATTAGAATGTAAATTTGAATGCCAAAGGCATAAGCCACACTGCTTTTAACCAAACCAAACAAAACTTCATTTGCCAAGAAGATTTGAAAGAAGGATTTAAAAACATTCCCCACTATAGTGTGTGCTTTTCTTACTTTCTTGAAATATTTTTTCTCAGAAAATAAAGTTTCCTTCTCTTTTATTTTTCAGGCTTCTGTCTGTGCACTGGAGTGGCATAGTTCAAGTCCTTTGGTTTCAACTGGTGCTATTTCTTGCAACTCCTTATATGTAAATACATTGTGGTAGTCAAAATACTTCTTTCCCTCTTCTACTCCTCTGTTCCTTTATTTCTCCCTCATGCTTAGAATGGTATCTGGGGAAAGAAATGAGGTGATTCGAGGCAGAATGTCTATTTGAATTGGAAACTCCTTAACAGATATTTTGTTCACTCTAGAAGTCATCAATTAGACTTCACTCCAGATTATTAAATCCTCACTCAAAATGCAGGTTTACTTGTTTTGTTTTTTTTTTAATTTGGAAAGAATACGAGCTTGGTCTCTTTTACTGCTAGTGACTATGACAAAAGCATGAGAAATGAAAACAGGAATGAGAAAATGTCATCTTTGCAAAGAGGAATGGAAGACAACTGGGTGTAATTACTCTTGGTGCCTTGCTGGCAATATTTAATAAATAGTTTCATCAGTTATTCTCACATAAACTGGCTATCATTTCTTCCTGCATGTTTCAGCTGAAAACGTTTTACATATTTCTCTGTACTAATGAAAAAGATTGCACAAGGAGAGAGGCAGATTTTGGCAATGCCTAGTGTTGAGTGAATAGAAAGTTAAAAATAAAAATATTGCGTTCAACATCTGGATTGGCCTCAGCAGAGTTGAAAGGAGTCCAAAATGTTTCCAGTCTTGTGTGCTGAGTACAAATGACATAGAAGTCATACTGGAAGGGAATGTTTTAAGGGGAAAGCATTTTTTTGGCATTCATATATCTTTATTTCTTCAGCAGAGCGTTACTTTGAAGTTGTGGGAGATAAGAAATTTTTAGAATTTACCCTCATCTTATTCTGAATGATTAATATGTCTAAACACCATTATAGGAGGCAAATAAAATGCTAAAGAATATTAAAGAGCTCTTAAAATAAATTATTCAAGAGATGTACCATGAATTATCCATTCATAGAAATATAAATAAATAGCTTTATATCAGTTGTGTAAGCCATCTGAAACAGCTTGACCAGCTACACAACATGAGATTTGCCATCAGGTACACAATCTGACATGAAGTATATTGCCTTCCCTAAATCCAGCTTTGTGCTTGCCTTATTGTGCTGCCCTCTTTCTCAGATGTCGTGTCAGCATTTGTTATGCCACCACAGTGCAAAAGAGGATGTCAGATAAGCCATGTAAGTTTCTCAAAGAGTGTGTTTTAGAACAAAAGACTTTTTAAAATCTGCACCCTTTTTCATCAGTAAGCAGTAATTTGCAGGATTAAAATGCTCTCATCTGGAATATGAGATCCATAAAGTTTAGCAAGATTCTCGAAAGAGCAGATTGCTAGGAAGGAGCTGGGCCTGGGCAACTGCTCCTACCTGTGTGTTGGAGTCTGGTTCTGATTGACTGGCAACACAAAAAAATCAATAGTTTTCCTTAATTGAGGTTTTCTTGGGGTCAGGAAGTATGGAGACCTGATTCTAAACTGTGTGTCTGGGCACCACCACCAATGCCAACAAAATAAGCACAGCCCACAGCCAGCAGTAAATCCCAATTTGTTCCCCTTCCCTAGCTGACCATGAATTAAAACTGTGTGAAACTGGTATGCCTGAGGATGAAGTATGTGAAGCATGTCAGCATGAGTATTTTCCCACATTTTCCCAACAGAAGCATTTTCCAGCTTCAGTGCTGTTTGGGTTTTCTGTGTGGAACAAACTTTGAATTCATATAAAACTTCACAGGTCCTAGGTTTCAGGACTGTTGCAGTGAAATCCGTGTTTTCTCTAAGTTGGAGATACTTGAGAGTCTCAGGGAATATGATAATCTCTTTTCTGGGATTAGGAGAAAGAGAAAAATGAGGTTGACTGAGGTCAAACAAGAGGATCAGACAATATATGAAGCCCCAAATTCAAGTATTTGGTGATTTGTGGAGAGTCTGATAATAACAATAATCAACACACGCCCAGCCTCACAAAATAAAGTTGGATTTGGCACAGAAACCTAGCAAAGATCAGAATTTGACTGCCCTCCTCTTGGTCTGCTGCAATTGCTGAAATCTCAGGTGTTGCTTGTGTTTCCTGTGGCCAGGAGAGGTTGTCCTCTGGCCTTGTACAGAGGGTGTCTCTGTAGGAATGGAGGTGTTGGCTTGGTTTCAAATGCGATGCACGCAGGCCATTTCTGGGTGGTGCGCACAGACGAAGCCAAGTTTGTTCTCTCCATGACTTCTACGAAAGTTGGAGGTTCCTAGAGCCATGACATCACTTTTTGGTGAGAAGGGACATCCGTGGGGGACTTTCTCCATGTTGATTTCTGATGTGTTCCCTGCAGCTGCAGCTTAGCCAGTGATAACCCTGCAAAGCTTCGCTATTCCCTCTCTCCGATGGCTCTCACTAACAGTCATTAGATTAATGGTCTGCAGATTGTTAAATAGAGGGTTAAACTTAAATATCATATCTATTTCACGTTTGACTGTTATGTTTTTAGCCTTTTCCATTTTATTTTTCTAGCTAAATAATCCAATATTATAATAATTTTTTTTATTTGAGTCAAGATACTTAAAAGAACAGGCAAAAGCTGAGACAGTGTGACTGTCAGGAGGGACATGGTAATAAAAATAAACAGTATTTACTTTTTCAGATTTTTGTTCTTTAAAAGCTTTTTTGTGTGTGTGTAAATGGTAAAAAGGGGGAATGAATATGTATTTCCATATTTACAGTAGCACAGTTAACTATCCAAAAATTTTTATGTGCATATGTATGCATGTGTATAAATATATTTATATACCCATATTTACTACATACCGACTTGTGAACTTTTAATAGTATTGGTTCAGGCTATGTTGGAGTGTGTGAGGGTATGTGTATGTGTGCCCATACTGGGACATATTGAGGAACTGGGAATGTGTTAGTTGTTTTACTTGCCTGAAGCATGACTGACAGCACTGTTGTTTTTCTCACTGGTAGCAAGGTCAGCGGGCTGCATGACCAAATTAAATATACTTTGTGGGAACTGCAGCAGTTCACTTTGCAGTGAGCTGTGAGCAGAGCAGGCTTTGCCCAGAATATCCAGGGCCAGAATATTACCCTTTGCCATCAAGTGCTACTAGCTGTGTCTTCCTCTTCTCCGGCCCTGAAAATGAGAAATAGTAAACACACAGTTTGTCTGTTCTGCCTTTCACTTTCCTTCTGTGTATTAAGTAATAAATTGGCTCACTGTGACACAAAGCTGCAGAGCTTGGCTCCCACTGGGATTGCCTATCAGAACATGCTATCACACCAGAACCTTGCTATAACTTTTGTTGGGAACACCTTCAGTAATGGTAAAGCTACTGCACTATCTGCGTGTACACCTGGAGAAGTATCTGGTGTTACCAGATGTCTTGTTCTGTCCATTCACAACCCTTCAGGGAGCTTGACTAATTAATGCACTGAAATATCCACTGATTTTTATATGGTGCACTTAATGATTTTCAGTAGAGGTCAGGTTTTAAATACAGGCATTGAGGACAGGGAAAGAAGCTTTTGGAGCTACGTTTGAAACTTGCAAACTTTGTCTTGGGAAAAGAGCTAATTCAATAAGGGCCCAATGCAAACTCTCCGAAATTCAGTTGAAAGGATCCCACACAATTCAGTATGCTTTGGATCTCTGCCTAGTTGCAGTGTTTCTTAAATAGCTCCAAACTTACTACAGGGACTATTTACAATTTATAAATACTGTGATTAAGTTAGTTATCTAAGGCAGCTGGCAAAATTTTAAAGGGTGACCATACATATGGTTCTATTTATAAATAAGAAGCGATTTATTGAATTATATTACTTTTTTTTTTCTTTTAAGAAAATCTACTTTATAAAACTCTTTAAAGGAAAAATGTCAAGACATTTGTCTTTTTTAACTAAATGAACAACAGAGAAGTTACTTACATCAGATTTTTAGAATTCTAAAGCACTCTAAAAGCAATTATTTGGAATTGCCAAAGAAGGTGGACCTGAGAAGCAAGCAATAACACTTCCATCTGTTGCACGTACATGTTGGACATTCATTTTCTATAATGCCTTTTTGTAAAGAAGCTCTGATTGTAATTACTTAAAAAATAGGTTTTAACTTGAAAATTTAAATTAATGTTTAAATGACCAATAAAGTGAAAGCATGATGAGTATTTTATTTTCTAATATGGAAACAGATCTTCTACAAAGACTTCTTCAGTAACAGGCAAGGGCTGGCTACTACCAGTGACTATACAGTGTAGCAACAAATTTTGCTAATTTTTAGTAAACATGGGGAGAAAGCTCGCTGAAATCTCTTCTTGCATGGATGTCTTTCCTAGTAGCAGCTAGGAAAGTATGTCTTTCCTAGTAGCAGCTGCTTTTTTAGTAGCAGCTGTCCCTCTTGCAGTTCTTTTCTATGTACAAAGCTTGGATGCACACTTTTGACAAGAGTTCAGTCATTTCCTTTCCAGAAACAACTTCTCTGAATTTGCTCATTATGGGAGCAGTGAGCTAACAGCATCAGTAATTGCCATCAATCATTTCAGACACAGACCATCATCAGAAAGAACTGTCCATCATTGTTGCTTGCATGAATTGATTTTCTTCTTCCTTTGAGAGTCTTCTTGTTAGGAGAGTTGTGAAGTTTAGCATGTACTTGTGAAATGCCTTACAATTAATAGGTTAAAAGGGTTCTTTGAAATTACATGGACATAAAGTGTCTTTCCTACTAAATATTCCTTCATTATGCTCCAGAAGTCTCTGGACCGCTGTATGTGTATTAACCAAATTAAGTTAATATGACAGGCAGATGCTTTGGGACAACCAGTTTTGCTTTTGCACAGATAAATATTTTTAAACTATTATTTAAAACTTGGAAGCCTTAACCAATCAAACTTATAAAGATTCCTGAGCTAATTGCAAATATTTTGTTTTTGCGTATTTTGGGATGATGGATATAATATTCACATCTTAGTTTAGGTTATGGGAGACTGCATTTTGAAACCAGTCAATAACAGGTAGTACTGAGCAATCTCTGCAGAGCTCAGGGCTGGCTGAGAAAGCTATCATGTATTTGCCATGGTGCTCAGAGCCCTAGCATAACCAAATGAAAAGGAAATGTAGGCAGGCCCATAAAACTAAATAGGAACTCAGTGAATTGCCACTTAAAAGCCTGGTGGCCACTGACTTCAATAAAAAGCTTAGTTTTTAAATGTTTTGTTCCAAATTAGGTTTGTGAATGAATACAGGTTGTGTTCTCATCCCTTAACTGCACATGCAAATTGTCACTTGGACATGCATCGGTTTGGTTAGATTAGTAACATGGCTGAGCTTACCAATGAGCTTGGAGATGAGACAAATTGGCATGGAGTGTCAGGAAAGTTTCCACAGCTGCAGTACCACCCCTTTAAACAGGGAACATTGGTTTTGTACACTTCTGCTTTGGCACCTTTTACTAAGTTTGCTTGCATACAGAAATATTTGATAAAAATAAGGTTTTGGGTGGGATTACTAAAGCTTGGTCTCCACTGCCTTTGAGTGGCAATGTCTAACTCATTATGAATAGTGCAGTCTTCAAAAAATCTGTTTGCCAGTCTGGTTAGATGTATTGCTACGTATGAAGGGCTTCCCCCCACAAAATACACGCAAAAGCCTTGTTAAAAAATAAAAGTGATTTCATGAATATGTGGTTACCATGGTTATGAAAACAAATTGGGTTTTTGCAGGTGCAACCAGTCTATTAGTGACCTAACTGATCACTTCTTCATGCAGCTATTTCCACACAAATCTGTGGCAATTGCCTGGAAAAAATTATGCTCACTGTGGTGCCCACATCTTGGTGATTCCAAACTTGAAGCACCAGGAGAAGCCAAAAGTTCAGTAGGTTTCAGAAAAGCCTTAGACATTGTTATGTTATTCCCAGTGACATAAAGAAATATGAAAACAACTTGTTACAATGTCTGTGAAAATCCTTTCAGCCAGTGGGAGCAATACTACTGTGTCACTGTGATGGTGAAGAAGAAACTCTTCTTGTGAGCAAGCTATCCCATGACTGACCAGTAGTTTTAGCCAGATCATCCTAGGTCCATTCTTAGAGAATGTAATAATAAATAAATGAATTTGTGGCTCAAAACTCTTAGCTCTCGCACTTCTTGAGATAAATTATCATAGTTTGTGTCTAATTAAACTGATGCTGATATTGTTTGACCTTTTAAAACTAACACACCGTTTTCTTCCTTTTTTTTTTCATTTGTGGTATGGATACATTTGAAATGTTATTAGACATCCATGTTTATGAAACATCTTTCAGTAAATGCTTCTTGTTTAATAGGTATGTTTTAACTTTTCTATGGCAAATCATTAGCATATGAAGTTCATATAAAGAAACTACTTTGCCATTACCTGTTGTGTAAGTCTTGACTTCAAGTTGTGCAGGTGATCCCCAATAAGAGTGAATTAACCAAGGTAAATATGTTTTTTATAAATGATCCATGAGTAGTCTCTGGTTAACTCCTGAAATGTGGAAAGATTAGGTTTCTTAATTTTTGGTGAACGAGTTTGCATTTTAATTTAGACTTTTAGGCCAAATCCTACCCCATTATGTGCCTGCCTATTCCCTGATACCTATCTGTGATAGTCTATGGCTTCTCATTTTTGATGATATTGGCATATAGATCCCAATGAAAAGTTTCCAAAGAACAGTGTAAACCTTATACTTGACTCCACCTGATTTTGCTCTGTTTCTGTGCTCAACAAATAGGTTGGTATTTATTGCTGTATCAACTTAAGACAATATTGTTTTCAGGATAGATTGAATCATGCTTTCAGTAAGAATGTTAATTAGACACGCCTGGTAGTTTTACCATATGAGAATGCACCTCAGCTACCTTGATAAATGTAACAAAGATCAGAATAGGAAAGCTGATTTGTTTGTTTGTTACTTTCTTTCTTTCTCTCATTTTTTTTTCTATAATGCTGATGAATTTATTGGCTGATTACAACTAGAAACATCTTGTTTTCATTTTAACCTTTAATGATAGCATTGCAACAGCATGGTTATGCTCCTGCCTATGTGCAAGTCAGATTGACCATTAACCTCTTGGAAAATTGAATGACTACTTTGAATGAATTTTAAAGCCACAGACGATGTTTTTAGCTGCATTTTATTCTTCTGCCTATTCCCAGTGTAAAGCCAGCATCACAGGACTTGATCAGTCTCAGCGATTTCTCCTTCTGTCTGAGCCCCTCATCTTCAGCTGTCAAGATCCAGCCCATTCACCACTTAAGCTGTCAGAGCTACCATCTGTATCTGAAGGAGGAAGGATGGTGCACATGGAAGACTCTGGACAGGTTGTCTCCAAGTCCACCTTTAGGAATGTCAGTGTGTTTTATACTTGTAGCATTTGGGCTTCCTCAGTAGTGTTTCTAGCAGCCAGAAAATGCAGTCTGAATAAAACCCACACTGCTGAAGGAAGAAGGCTTGGCTCTTTGTGCTACTGCTATAGACAGACCCCCTTTAGAGTTTCTTTAAAGCAAAGTGTGTAGATACCTTCTACTCTGCATGCATTCTTTTGTCTTGTTAACTGGAAGGAGCTATGGGAATAACTGGACTTTCGGGCTATGTTTTATGCTCAGTGGTGATGACAATGATTTCAATCAACTGCTTAGAAAGTTAGTAGTGTTTTCTTCACATAAATAATTCCCAGCAAATGAAGAGCACTGATCCACACCTTTCCTTGACATGTATTGGTGAACATTCCAGAGAGAGTAACATCACATAATTTCCTCTTACTCTTGAAGGATGATCAAGTGGAGGGGTGAGTTATCATTCCTAAACAGAAAAAACCCCAGGACCTGTAATAATTAACATAGCCTTTCTTTATACATCATTTCACTCTACTAGCTTCTGCAACAGGCAGACAGGATTCAGTGCTAGTGCCTTCCTACTTCATATGCTGAAAGTCTTCTCTGTGACAAGTAAAATCCTTCTGGGGCAAATGAGTCAGATGGTCAGTTTTTTCCAAAGAGACAGACTTGGCAGGTTTTTACTTGGTGCCGCAAGGCAGGAAGCTAGAAGAAGGTACTCAGCATTGTGAGTGTACACAGTGGGATCAGGTTTTTTTTAGCAAAAGTGACTCTCTGATGCCTCACAATTTTACAATAAGGGTCTTTATTTCAGATTTCTTAATTTTAGTGTACTTGGGTTGTCAAAAGAGCATTTTAAAACCACGAGTAACTGCCACTAATTCCAGAATGAGTTCTTATTCTGGTGGGTGTCTGGAGCTTTCTCTAATTGGTCTTAGCACTCTGACAGGGGGAGCACACAGGTCTGCCTTTGATTTGAATTGGAACTGAACACTTTATCAGTGAAAACATCTGACAAGTACAGCTGTCCTATTCGGGATTAGAAAACTGTTATGTGACAACAATAAAAATATCATTCAGAGAGTAGTTTTCTTTTTCTGACAGTGTATGATTAGACTTCATAGAAGAATAAAAACAATATCTTGAACCTTAAAGTCAGCTTATTCATTTCAGTGAAGAGCTTATTTCTTACATGCCTGTTCTGACTGTCTGCCAATTAAAAACTCAAGCAAACCATATAGGACTTGTATATTATTTTCTTGATCACACAGTTTTCTTGCTGACAGGTATGAATTTATGGCAGCAAACCTTAAGCAAAAACATGAAGGAATTGGAGGAAATGTGAGTTCAAAAACTGTTCTGATATCTCTGAAACATTTTGACAGTTTAGAAATGATTTGTTTTCAAGTATTAATAGCTGAAGTTCGGGAATTTAAGTGCTGAATTAGTAAAGCAGCAAGACATGATGTCTGACTGTCTAGGGATCAATGGTCATATCAAAACCAAATTACTTCTGTACAGTAAAATAAAAAGTATCATTACCATTCCTTTGGCTTGTGTCCTGTTGCCATGGTCTGGCTGTCCCCATATGATTTAATTTTGCTGATTTACAAAGAAGAAAATAATTTGGGTACATCTAACTGTGTAACTGGAAAAGCTTCTGAGTTAATTTCTGATTCACACCTGGGAATTGATGGGGGAGTTTTGGGTAATTTGAGCAAAAAGCATGCCAGGGACTGTTTTCACCACTTGGAAAAGGGAATGAGCTGAGGGAATCTGAGTTCTGAAAAGTATTTCCTGCTATAGAGGCAGCTTGAGACTTAGATTGGTCTAAGCTACATTCAGTGGGGAAACAGTGGGGAAAAGAGGTTCAAACCACCTGAATGAACAGGTAATTATTCACTCCAGTCTACTTCAAGGCTCTCTAGATGTTCTGGTTATTCTCACTGCAGCAACTACTTGACTGTGGGTCCTTCAGGGCTTCACTTTTCCTAGCAGACTCGGTATTTGATGTGGTTACTTGCTGGAGTGGTATGGTAGAGTGCAATGGGTGTGCTAAGGTAGAGGAGAAGTAATATAAAGGTTTTTTCAAAGGTAAGGTATTGTCAGAATGTTTCAGAGATGTCAGAATAGTTTTTGACCTCATGTTTTCCCCATGTCTTCCCTATTACAGCATAACAGTAGTGCTGTGAAGAGCTCTCACTGAGACTTGGTTGCATAAACAATGAGAAGCAATGATGCCCTCTCTCATCTCATTTGAACTCACAAAAATCACACTATCTTTGGGCATATAAAGTGATACCCACAAGTTTTTCCTTTTGGGGATCTTTTTAATTTTGGAAGTNGAAAGAGCGCTTCTCGTCTTTTACTTCATCCATGTTGTATTCGTGTGGGCGTGAATCCCAAGCTAGCCGAGAGGGATTTCTCAGACCGAAAAACCCCGGAATACTTCAAATCATGACTTGAGTTGGTCTCAGGATGAACCTCAATGCCTGAGGCTGACTCAGCAAACACAACAAACTAAAGACCCCGATAAAAGCTTAAATACTGGAGAATGACCAGGTGCCCATGGTGTCCTGTACCCCACTCTGCACAATGCACCCCTCTCTGTTTTCCTGGGGAAACAGGTGTGCTTCCCTTCCAGCATGTTCCCAGCTCATGCATAACTGTGTCTGCCACAAGTTTTCTGTGTCACACTGTTTGTCACGTGTGATACATCTGCACTCATCATGACCTGGGTGCTGTATCATAATGATGAAGTACTATCATTTCTGAGGTGAGTTGCTATCTATGCTATCTAAAGTTGTGCTTTGTGGGATTTCTGGGCAAACCAGATCACCCAGAACTATTCTGGAATTTTTAGTGTACATTGTAATGTACAGTATTAGCATATCCTTGATTGCTGTGTCTCATTTATCTGTTTTAAAATATGACTAATAATACTTAATTTCTTTTATTCATTGATTGTAGTATCTATTTGGATATTAAGCTTTTCAGGAGAATGTGGCCTTATTTTTTGTATCTGTATAGAAATACAGTTTCTAGCACTATGTAAGACAATAATATAATACAATTATTAATACCATTATAATGACTGACTGGCTTTAAGGGATGGTGGATCATTATTAGGAAGCTGTGAATTGCCTCAGATATGTAAATGATTTTGCAGCAAAATTTCACTTTCTACAAATATTAGGTTATTCTATTTTTCTTTCAGGCAAAATTTAAAATTTTAAGTGCTTACTGTCTCTCATCTTTCCTTCCCTAATCCCTTCCTCCCTCCCTGCTTGCCTCCCTTTCTCATCCTTTCTTCTTTCCCTCCAGGGATTAGACTAGCTTTTTTTTGATTTGTGGATTTCCAAAATCTCCAGGGAGGTGAGGAAATTTCTTGTACATAGGTTGCTATATGTCATATGTGATAATATACTTCTTGGGCACCACTCATGGACCTCTTTGGAGTATGATGTTGATCCCTAGGAGTCCATGAATCAGAAGTTGAAAAGTGTTCACTTAGACAATTATCACAAACATTGATGATTGGAATGTCTATTTTTTGGTGAAAACACTTCTCAAACTTTGTGAAGGTTTATCTGTGTGCATGTATGTGTAAGTGCATTTCTGAGACTTGTGAACTCATAGTTTTCCTTCACAAAAATTGCAGGATCTTTATTGTATTGTTGGAGTATGTTATACCTCCTGGTGTTATTGCTTTCGATGTTCACTGGATAATAAACAAGAAATTGAAAGTTCTTATTCAAGACCTCCTAATGGCTCAGACTTTTAACCCTAGTCCCTGGATTCAGAGCATAATTACTATCATTATAAGACAGGTGATAGCAATCTATGAAAACTTTTCTGAGGGATAAGTGGGAATAGAAATAAAAATTCTTTCCTTACTAGCAGTTCTGGATATCCAGTGATGTAATCTTTATCTATTCAGCATTTAGGTGGGAGGGATGGGATGAAATTTGACTGAGTGGCAGTGCTAACTTCATTATCTTCCAATACTATGCCATTCTTTTCTGGTAACTAATGAAATATATCCAGTGTGGAAGAAATGTATTCAAATGTCACTGGAAAACAGTCTGGAACAACTCTGCCAGACTCACGTTTTCTCCTCATGTGTTATGTTAGCACAATCTATAGGAACTGCAGTAGAGAACCCTCAGGTTGTCTATATACCATCTGAAGAAGTCCCATACAAAAGTGTGACATAAATTACCTCTGTGGACTTTCTTTGTTGAGTGACTCTATAGTTGTTAAACCTTTCTTTTCTTCATAGAATCATAGAATTGTCTAGGTTGGAAAAGACCTCTAAGATCATTGAGTTCAACTGTTAACCCAGCACTCCAAGTCTCCTACTAAACTGTATCTGTAGACCACGTCTACATGTCTTTTAAATAACTCCAGGGATGATGACTCAACTACTTCCCTTGGGATCCTGTTCTAATGCTTATCAACCCATTCTGTGAAGAAATTTTACCTAATAGCCAACCTGAACCTCACCTGGCACAACTTGAGGTAATTTCCTCTTGTCCTTTCTCTTGTTATTTGGGAGAAGAGACTGACCCCACCTAGCTCCAACCTCCTTTCAGGTAGCTGTAGAGAGTGATAAGGTCTCCCCTGAGTGTTCTTTTTACCAGGCTAAACAACCCCACCTCTTCATAAGGCTTGTGCTACAGTCCTTCCATCAGCCCTCATTTGACACTCACAATATCTTCTTTTTAGTAAGGGCCCCAAAACTGAACACAGGATTGAAGCTGTGGCCTCACCCACTGGGCAGCCTTCCAGACCCTCCAAACTTGTAGTGTTGTATGGGGTTGTGACCTAAGAAGTTGGCACTTCATGTTATTGAACCTCATACAGTTGGGCTCAGCTCATCAATCCAACCTGTCCAGTTCCTTCTGTAGAGCCTTCCCATCCTCCAGAGGATTAACACTCCTGCTCAATTTAGTGTCATCTGCAAACTTACTGAGGGTTTAGTAGATTCTTTATTACAGTAGCATGATTAAGTTCCAGTTGAGCTTTGGCCTTTTTAATTTTCTCCCTGAATAATTTCATAACATCCTTTCAGTCCTCCTGAGCTGCCTGCCTCTTCTTCCAAAGGTCATAAACTCTTTCTTTTCCCCCTAAGTTCCAGCCAAAGCTCTCTTTACAGGCAGGTCATTCTTCTCCTTCAGGTTGTCTTCAGGCCCTTGAGGACATCTCTTTTGGATTACTTTCTTGAAAAATATCCAGCATTCCTAGACTACTTTGCCTCAGGACTGCCTCCCAAGGGACTCTCTCAACCAGTCTCCTAGACAGGTCAAAGTCTGCCCTCCTGAAATCCAAGGCAGAAGTTCTGCTGATGCCCTCCTTATTTGTGCAAGAAACAAAAACTTTGATCATTTTGTCCAAGATGGCCACCAACCATCCATCACATCACTCACCAGTCCTTCTCTATGCAAAAACAGCAGGTCAGTGGGAAGCTGGGCCTAGTGGGCTCCCTCACCAGCTGTGTCAGGAAGTTATCTTCCACACTCCAGGAACCTCCTAGACTGTATCCTCCCTACTGCATTGTGTTTGCAATGGACATCCAGTAAGTTGATGTCTTCCACAGGATCAAGTGATACCATTGTGAGACTTCTCCCAGCTGCTCATAGAATATTTCATCTACCTCTTCATCTGGGCTGGGTGTTCTATAACAGACTCCCACCAGGATTTTTGGGCTCCCTCCTTATTCTTTACCCATAGACACTTACCCTATCATCACTGTCATTAAGCTCTAGACAATCAAAACTCTAACATACAGGGCTACTCCATCACCTCCCCTTCCTTGCCTACACTTCTGAAGAGTTTAATCATCCACTGCAGCACTCCAGCCATGCAAGTCAACCCACCATGTTTCCATGATGGCAATTATGTCATATTTGTCCTGGTGCAATAACTTCCAGCTCCTGTTTGTTGCCCATGCTGTGTGCACTGTTGCAGATGCCTTTCAGTTGGGCTACTCCTTCCAGTACCTTTTTAGAGGGAGAAACCCTAACTTCTACATGACCATTCTCAGGGACTTCTCTGGTTCTTAACACATCCATAACCCTTGTGTCTTTGCCGTGAGTGTGCCTCCATCCCTTACCTCCACTGAGGTCAGACTGTAGGACCTTGCTAGCACACTGTCCCTCAAACACTGGCGTGCTGACCCCAGGCTTATCTCTAGTGAGCCTGGTTTTATCCTCTTCCACCTTCAAATCTAGTTTCAAGCCCTTTCAGTGAGTCTTGCAAACTCCTGAATGAGAAGCATTGTTTAATATATTTAATTTCTCTCTCTTTTGTTAGCACAGGAGAGTCAGGGGGATGGCTGCTTTGTCTGACCTTCTCTCCATGGGAATAGTAACTATAATGGGTTTAATTAACTATGTGGTATTGACGTAATTAGTTATCCCAGTGATTATACTTCTTTAATAAAAGCACTTCATTTGGGATGCATTTCTCTTCTGCGTGTGCAGAGCCCTACACCTATATTTCATAACTGTCTAGACATCAGAACTCTGTGCATATTTTAGCATCTGCCCTTGAGAGAGAGGTTATCCTGCATGGCTTAAGATAATTGGGAAGAAATTATTTTGCCCCCTGGTTTCAAACTCACTTGCCTACTGAGAGTATTAGAGATAGGCAGAGGGACAGTATGTCAGTGTGGGGAAACCAGAATTGGGAGAAGAGAAGGGCTGGGTTTGGTAACTGCGTGCCCAGGCACTGGCTCTTTCTAACTTTTCAAGTCCAGAGTCAGTAACACCAAAGGGAATGGAGAAAGTTTAACTTGTAGGCAAAGTAAATGCTGTATATCTGGTTCATTTATATGTATTTATGTACATAGATCTATTACTGTAGGTGTTTATGACAAAAACCTACATCCATTGTGCTAAATTTACGTATGCCAAGCCTCAGTAATGCTGTTATTGCTATCACACTGCCAAATTGACAACAAGGAATGAATTTTAGTTTTCAGTTTGGTTTTGCTTTTTGTTGGCTTTTTTTTTTTTTTTTTTTTCCTGGGAAGTCACTGTTCTTTGTGTTTCATCCCTCTGGCTAATCTTGAAGAGCAATGCTACAAGGAGGAGAGATTACCATATGAAAATGTCATTTTGTATCATATGAATACTGAAAGAAAAAAAAAACCACAACTCAAAGGTAAAAGTTCTAAGGGAGGAGATTAATTCACTGTTCATGAATCAATCTACCACAAAACGCTATGAGAGAACTCCTTTAGCTTACATCTCAGTTCATAGCTGGGGGGAGGGATTCCTATCTGATAAAATATACTCAAAGATTAATGCATTCTGCACACAGCCTACTTCATAGGTAGGAGGTGTTATTCCTGTTGCTGTTGCTGTGTTTTAGCTAACATTTTAAAAGTTTTTTTCCCCTCTCCCTATCTGCTCTTCTTCATCTCTTTAGTTTACAGAAGAGATGTGCTGCAGTCCCTTCAGTCTTTCTTCCTTTCCCTGTTGGGAGAGACAGACTGAAATCACTGCAGGCATTTGAAGCTTCATGCAGCACAGGACTGAACTCTGTGGGTCGTTTTAATAGCCAAATACATAAACAAGTTCTCAAGAAATGGGGAAAGCCAAGCAAATGGGGAAGAACTGGTTGTGAGACCTGCAAACATGGCTTGTTCTCTAATCATAAGGAATGCTCCACTGAAGCCTCCATCCCTCATTAAATCAATAAAATCATGTGTCCTTTATTTTAATCCTGTGTTCAAGAACCAAGGATAGAGACTGAGGCTTTTCATTTCATTGTTTCTAAAAAATCACTGAGATGATATTGACAAAGGTTGATTATTTTACCTCGGTGTTTCAGAAAAATGTCAGTATGGAGGCAGGTGCTGGGCATTCAGCCACTTCTTTCAAAAGCAGAAAAGGGGTTCTGTGACAGCCTCATTGCAAATACTGTAGCTTTCTGAGACATTTTGTTTGGTTTGATGTTGTGCTGCAATGACGAGAGAGGAAGGATCTGTTATGTACAGCTGCATGAATCTCTGGATTGAAGTTTTTACAGCCTCAGATCCTCTTTTATACAGTAAAGGGGAGATGAAAGCAAATAACTCACATGCCATGAAACAGGTACTATGGGATTCTGAAAGGCTTAGCATTCCTGGTAAGTATTTGATCAAAATTCAGACAAGGGAACTTTGCACTGTCATTTGGTGGAGTGACAAACATGGTAAAAATACCTCCAAAATCTTCATTATTTTGTCAGCTCCATCTTGATTGAATTAGCAAAGAATGAGTCACAGTTAAAAAAAGAGCCATTCTCCCCTGAAATGTATTAAAGTTTGGGTGGTAAAGAAACACATGTTTATTTCCTAAATGAAATGCAGGCAGAATATGTATCAATCCATGGAAACAGTAGTGCTAGTTTCCTATGCAAGGCATGTTCAAAAATTATCTTTTACTGAGATCATAAAATGGCTCCAAATCTCACTGTAAATGGGATTTCTGTTCCCCACAGTTATTTATCCAATGTCAAATCCTGTATATCTTACATGAAAAAATGAATGGGTGAAAATGGTGAATAATGTAAATACAGACTAGTTGTTTACCAAATATTGTTCATCTTCAGGGAAAGGTTTTTTGTTTTGTTTTGTTTTGTTTTGTTTTCCTCTCTGAAAACTGCTCTGTATGTATTTCTTTTTTGAAAGATGCCACCAACACTATTTCTCTGGTCAGTTTAGGTAGGGTTTAACCAATGTAAATGTTAGTCACAAATCTGATATGTGCTGTTACTTGTAACTTCAGACACTGTGGTTATTGACCTGATCTGCTGTTTACTTAATTTTTAAGAATGTTACATGGTAATAAACTAAAAAAGAAAAAAAAAAACCAACCCAGGTTCAGGGAATGGATCTACTGATTTTCAGATAATGCTTCGTACTAATAATGAAAGCAAAACAAACAAATACACAAAAATCACAAAAGAGCCCCTTGGAGTAATGTGGATCATTCTCACCTTCAAATAACATATGCCACCACACAGCCTTTCACTTGATCGATGAGTAATTGTAGTTTGAAGTCAGTAAGATCCCAGTGAAAATCCTTGAAATGTTCTACATGTACCATGTTCACAACTGCAGACCTATTAGGCACTTAAATAAACTAAAGTAACATGAGTCAGCAGAGTGCTTTGCCCCCAGATTAGCTTTAACTAGTGATTTGCTTCCAAGAAGTCATTAAAAGAAGTACTTATAATACATTAGCTGAGTTAGAAGGTAGCTCACGCAGTCACAACTTAACCAATTGCTGTAGCACTAATGTGTAAAGCAAAAGTGCAGTTCTACCAGTTGAAGAAGCAGTGAAGACCCACAAAGATGACTATGGGCCTGGAGCATCTGTTGTGTAAAGAGTGTCGAGAGAGCTGGGATTGTTCAGCCCCTTCTCTCAGGAAAAGAGGAGGCTGAAGGAGGTCTTTCCAAAGTGTATAATCATGGGAAGGACTGAAGGTGAGGGATCTAGGCCCTTTTCAGCAATGCTCATGGCAAGAGGCAATGTGCACAATTTAAAACATGGAAGTCCATCTGAACACAACTGAACACAGTGCTTTTACTGTGGAGGTGATCAAACACAGGAACAGGTTGTCCAGAGAGGCTGTGGAGTCTCCATCTGTGGAGATACTCAAAATTCAACTGTGTGTGGTCCTAGGCAACCTGCTCTAAGTGACCCTGCTTGAAAAGAGGGATTGGGTGAGTACAACCTCAGGAGGTCCCTGTTTACCTATTGAGTTTTTAAAGTAGGACTTCAAGTGCTTAGCACAAAATTAAAAAAAAAAAAAATCTTGAACTGCAGCAGCTGCTATGCAATGCTCTTAAGCAAACTAGACTAATATGATATCATCAAGAGATACCTGTCTCTATTTGCAGACCCTAACATACTGATACATCACCTTTCAATCAATACATTATGGTACTCAGGAATGTTTGTTTCTGCTTGTGATAAACCCATTTAGTATGTTATACCTCATGATAAGTCACTAATTGTCTTCCTGTTCTGTTGGTTCCTTTCAGAGGATATGAACTATGAATAGCTCTGATTAACTCTGGAAAGGCTCTGGTTGAATTACCAGAAGATATCAACCATATAAGACAACTCAATATTTTTTTGAAAATTTTTGAAAGTCCATTTTGAAGAATAAGGAAACAGCAAAGTTTCAGCATTGGACTCAAACTGTCTTGTTTTTGATAGTGTCAAAATGTAGTCCAATGTCTTCACTCTTAAATACTTTATATGTGTATTGTATATATTATTAAACCAAATTGAAATTATTGAATTAAATCAGTGTTTATTTTATTTTCAGTATTTTAAGTTCGGATTTGTTTGAAAGGTACAGAATATTTATATAATCCCAGTGAATTATCTCAATTCATTGAAAACAAATTCAAAATTCGCAAAGGACTGGAAATCCCCATCTTCAGTTAGCTCACAGAATGTTTTCCATATGCATGAATCAAACACCCCAGCAAATCAGTTTAATAATGCTAAACTGCATGTTGGCTGTGGAAGATATACAGGACTCTGGCGCATTTCAGATTGTGCAAAATGTGAATATGAATAGTGTGAAAGATGTCACATAACAGCAAGGATGATACAAGTAACAAAAGACTGTGGATACTGTTATGCAATGCAGTAAAAGCATAACTGAAAAAGATATCTACTGTGCCAGACTCTACCTATTGATAGTCATAGATTTGCATGAGTTAACTATAATCTATATTCCATTAAAGATTATGGGAGGAAAATATTATAAAAGTTAACACTGCTTAAACGATGTAATTGCAGGCTTCAGTCATGCAACTCCTTTACTAGCATCTCTATCAGTGATGTGAAAGTCATCACTGCAGAAGGATAGAAGTGGGAAACCATATTATTATCACCCTCATTACTTCTGTATTTTTGGTTAAGAATCATGGGAACATTCCATTCTGGATAATTTCAAGAGCTGTTTTACAATTTAAATGGCATTTTCTTATTCAACCCGTTTGAGCCTTGAATTTAGTCCATTCTATTTATTCACATTACTGGCACAGAAATAAATCTGTATCTCTACGTCCTCTCTCTAGCCTCAAAGAGTCACTACAACTGTTACTGAGAGACCAAAGTTTTCCTGTTAAACCTATGAACAGAATAGCTAACATGGATTTCTTTTGGTTTTTGACTCTGCCAAGGAAGGAACAGCCTTGCACAGGTGTCGGACACTAACATTTGGCTGCAAACTCTTACAGTGGGCTATGAGTCAACAGTCCCCAAAAGACACACCTAATAGTCAGAACCAAGGTTAAGTTGGAAGAGCTGCCTGTTTAAAAATGTGTCTTTTTGGAACAAGAGAGAACAAATGTGACTTGGAAGTTCAGAGGCTATGGTGACACAGCACCAGGATATGTACAGTCATTTGGTTAGAGCAGCATGCAGAATTGATGAATATACCTTATATTTTGGAAACTGAGTTAGAATCACCTGAAATACAGGAAAAAGACTGATCCTGTCCTCTGCAGCTGTAACCATAAGTACTGGAAAGTGCAGCAAAAATCCTTTTCTAAGTTTTCTAAACTAGCACTGGTACTTCAGTCAAATTTTTCCTGTATCTGCATTGTGGGTGAGAAGTCGTAACAGGAATCTTTTGATGTGCACTGCTTGGTCCATGGAAATCCCTAGCCGTGCATTTTAGTACAGGTACTAAATTGATATCAAAACCAATGTTTTGCAGAGCAAACACCAAAGTTTGGTGAGCTTTACAGTTTGTCAAATCCTGTCATGAATGATTTGTCAAATACTTTAAGGCATAAACACAAATAAATAATCAAATAAATCATAGCAATATTATCCAATGAACTCTGCCTTTATGAATTAGTGTCATTCTGTTATGCTTCAAAAAAGCCAAGCTTCATGAACTATTTAAAGAGACCGAATGCGGGATGAGTTCAGTGGGAACACAGAATGGTGATCTGCCCAGTCTAAGGATACATCTCAACTGGGCATAGTTCTAAAAGAAGAACAAGGATCCTGTAACCAATACAATCCCAGTCAAATGTAACACAAAACTCTCTGGAGACATCCATATAGTAAAAAGAAAAAAAAAATTCTTCAGTAGCCTGTGAAATGTTGATGCACAATTAAAGATGAAGGGAAAATAAATGAATTTTGGAGACCTTTCACTGTGTCAGCTTTGGCTGCATGAACATCTTCCAACACTTTTAATAAGCCCTCAATGCTAAGTTGCACTACAGAGCAGTAGGAATGCAAAAGTTGTATGCTAAGAGTTATAGCCACTAATTCAAATATAGTATATTAAACAGGAAAGACATATCAACAAATACTCAGAGAACTCATAGACTCACTAAAGGACTAAAAGACTGAGATAATGAAAGTTTCTAGTCAGATCACAGGCCTCTGAATTGCACTTCTTACTCCCTGTACCGAGCCTATAAAACTCAATGTTATCTTTCTCTGACTTGAGCAGTTAGCCAGAAATCCGGATTCCATTGAGTAGTTTAAGTCAGAAGGAAAGAGAAGTTGATGCTAAAATCCTATTTATAAAAAAACCCCATATATATACAAAAGCTTCTTTTCTTCAGTACAACAAATATCAAATGTGGTGAGATGCTATCTTTCCTTGAAGCTCTGAGCTCTTTTCTAATCAGCACTTATCCCATACAGCTCTCTCCTGGCTTGACAGTGGGCTGTGTTCCCAGTTTGTGTTCTGGCTTTGTCTACTGCTCTTTTAGTCTGTTTTTTTTTTCTACCGACATTTCAGACACATACTAATTCACAGATGTCATTAAGCCACAGTTACACCAAACTATCTAATAAAGAGTTAGCTTTTTTTTTTTTTTTTTTTTTTGCTATTTTTTTTTTTTAATTTGTATCTTTCAAAGAAATAGCTGCATTTTCCATAAGTATAATGTTATGAAGACATCAGGACACTGAGTCTTTTTCTTCTCTTGGCAGGTTGTTCATACGGTTAATAACTTCCACTAGCCAATATCTGTGCTTGATTCGTCACCTGATTTTTCTTGAGAACAGTTTTCAGCTTCTGATGTTTTTATTCTTTCTTTACTACATTTAAAGGCCTTCAGTAACTGCTGAGTCCTTCTTATGAAAGTACTTATACACTATGATTAATTAATTAATCTCTTGGCGTACTTTTTGATGAACTAAATAGAATGAGCTCTTTAACTCTCACTGTAAAACATTTCCCTCAGTACCCAGTTTCTGTGACTCTTCCTTGTACCTTTGCCAGTTCATCAGTGCTACAAAATGTGGACACCAGAATTAAAAAATAAGTATTATTTCTATTGGTATCCTATATTGAGCTTAGCTACCTATCTCTGCTCTGCTTTTCTGCATTAGTCTTCAGGTTATACATGCAACAGCTGAATTAACTTCTTTTCAGGAGCCCTGGGATTCATGCTGAGTTAGTTATCCAGTGTAGGCTTTTCAGTCTTTTGGAAGGCCTCTGCTTTCAGTGATGTCATGACACTTCTAGAGTAATGAAGTTCTAAAGCTTGAATGGTTGGGAGAAAAAAAGTAAAGAACAGTTTGCTGGGTTGCTTAATTTATGACTGGTAACTGGTGTAAACAGCTCAGAGTTCACCAGTAACTACTCTCCATGACCTGCTGTGTACTGAAACGGCTGTGGTCCGTGCTGCATGTAAAACTGGGAAGCTTAGATGTCCTACAGAAGGCCTTGACACAAATATCCATGGCTGTGAAATGTGGTCTAAGCAAAATCTTATTCTATTGCAAAGGCTTTAAAGAAACCATACTGAATAATCAGCCTGCTCAATTACCAACTAGAGAAATTTCTTGACTTCAGGGTCATGACCTAATTTGCATTATTTTTTGAAGTTTGATTAAGAGAAAAGGGAACACATCTCACTACCACCAAGGAAAATATATAGACCTACACGATGAAGTGGTCAAAGGATAATATAAATTGGAAAACCAGAAGATTACTCCCCAGGCACCTAATTTTTTTCTCTGGGTTATTGGAACAAGAAAAGCTGGTTTGTTTCTTTTAAATGTCTATTAAACATCTGGAGAAGTCATGTGCCAGGTGTGACTTAAGTGTAAACTAAAAAGTTGGGGGGAAGGTGTGGTCCCAAAGTTTGTATCACCAAATCCATTGTGCTAAATGGGAAGTCCACTATTTTCATTTCTGGTCTGGAAATGTAAGCCCACAAATCTGAGTAATATCCTTTTCGCTGAGGTCTTCCACTTATCTATAGGAGCTTTTAGTATTTTCACACCATATTCTGGACTGCCTCATGTAAAATAGGGCTAGGTAAAAAAGATAACCTACACAAAGATTTGATGTCAAGATGACATAATTTGGGTAATTTCTATTTTGTCACATTCTTCCACATGTAATCCAGGATGTGCAACTGGTCCTCTCCACAGAACTTTCAGGCTAACTCCATTATATTAATTTGAATAGGAAATCCTCATAAGCATTGCAATTACCATTCAGCTGCACCTATATTTTAACAGAAATAATAATTCTGTTACTGATTGTATGATGAAATACACACAGGACCTTTTTTTTTTCACAGGGAGAGATCAGAGATACATATAAAGCTAAGTTAAAGCCAAAAATGAAGCTAAGTATATGGCCGTTCATCTAAAATCTGCTTTATCCACATTCTCAATCCCCATTTTATTTCTGACAAAGCCTCTCTAAAATCCATGGCTTTGAAAGAATTGAAGGAATCCAGGTTAGACTCAGTTTGAGGTATGTATTTAACAATTTTTTTAAAAAAAGAGTTGGTTCTTGATGTATTACCTTTTTGTAAAATGTACATTGGAAAACAAAATAATTTACAACAATTTAAAGTGGAAGTTCATGAGATTTACAGACTGTATACACTGATTAGTATTTCAGCTTATTTAAAAGGGATTCCATGGGCTTTGCCAGGATCATATATTTTGAAAAATCCATATAAAAATACTGTTATTAATACCTTGGATTTTTTTAAAAAGTACATTACAATTTAGAATTAGAGTACATTTCTCCTCTGGAACAGGCAAATTTATTTGGCAATATCAGAATCAGGGTTGAAAAGGGTAACATACATCAAGTTAGTTTCAAGCATGTCATAGATAAAAAATACTTCCTTAATCTACTTTGTATAGATGAGTGATTTTTTTTGGCATATAATACAGATATGGTTGACAAACACTCACATGTTTTGCTAAATTTGTAAAGTTACTTTGACTGAAAAAAAAAAAAAGTATAAAAAAGCAAAAGTATTAAAATGAAGAATTTTTAATTCTGAAGTACTGTCTGACCCTGCTTTCCAGCAGTGGACATGATCCTGACCCTCACCCAAATGTTCATGTCCCATCTGAGATTCATCCCATCCATTTCCCCAGGGAGGTGCCTGGTGCAAGGGGCTGAGGCTGCCTTGGTGCCCCCCAGCTATCCTCCTCCTGACTAGGATGCTGGGACAGGGCCCTGGCTGTCAGGGCTGTGCCCACCCCAGGGCTGGAGAACAAAGGTGGCAAGAAAATTAGAGAAGGAACTAGTTGCTTCTGACTAAACTCAGCCATAGAAAGGAAGGGTACCCGAGGTGGGAGCAGGGCATGTGCCCAGGAGAAATATAGAAACACTGTCCAAGCACTCAGAGGGGGGCTTAGGGAAACTAAAGCCCATCTCAAGCTGAATCTAGCAGGCAATGTGAAGGGCCACAAGAGGGGCTGTTACAAGTAAAGCACCAGGTCTTCACTGGTAAGGTTTGTGTTCAGGAGTTCCAAGTCCAAATAGTGCCCATTGAAAGGGCTGTCAATTGGCATAAACTGACATACATGAAATTCCAAGAAATAAGGAAATATTTTTACTGTGAGGGTTGTCAAACACTGGAAGAAAGCCAGGAAGAGTGGCTGTCCTTTGAGATATTCAAAATCCAGCTTGACATGGTCTTGGGCAACCTATTCTTGTTGACCTTACTCTGAGCAGGGGTCCTGCAGTAGGTGATCTCCAGAGGTCCCATCCCAGCTCAGCGACCCTCTGAATCAGAGAAGCTATTTATTTATGCTCATAACACCTGAAAATAAGGCCTTTTGTTTAGAAGCCTCTACTGGAATTTGTTTACTTCCTGAAGTCATAGAAGAAAGGTAAGCCATTTAGACTCTGTACTAGGAATTAGCTTTCTTAATTATCTGACCAATTATTTTATTAGACACAAAAAAAGAGACTGAATTTTAAAGCTGATATCAAGGTCTTAAAACTGATGTAGAGGTGGTCTGAGTCATCTCTTCTGGAACTTCAGACACTCTTCATATGGCTTCCCATCAAAGCCCTTCACCATATTTGTTGCCCTCCTTTGAGCACACTCTAAGAGTTTAATGTCTTTGCTATATTGGGGTGTCCAAAACCACGCACAGGACTTCAGGTGAGGCCCCACCACTGCAGATCAGTGCAGCACAATCACCTCCCTCAACCAGGCCTAACAGACCCCAGGACATGGCTGGCATTCATTACAGCTGTTAAATTAATAGTTTACCTTATCTCCTTTTATATTTCACTAAACTGCAGCAATGGGCTGCTGGAGATAAAATCCCATTGGTTCTAGAATGTGAAAATGGACCCTGTTTCCTTTAATAGACTGGCAGATCATGCCTCTTTTTTTTT
>VZRH01000075.1:483096-524405 GCA_013397555.1 Urocynchramus pylzowi | reverse complement strand
TTTAATTGAATCAGTTTCTTGATTTGGTGGAACCCTGCAAGTGGTTGTAGTGATGGAAACAGCAAATAGCAGCTGGGAGCAGGGAGGAGGGACAGTTTAAGCTGACATTTGGCGTCATTGACCACAGCCACAGCATTTCCCTGGATAAACAGTAGCACGGTATCTTCTCATCTAGTGACATTTCACAAGTTTTTTTAATTCTAGTTAGATACACTTGTCTCTATTTTCTTCTCTATTGAAACTGTGCTGTGAGCAAGTTGAAATAAAGATATCAGACTCAACTGTTTTATGGTATTACCATCAGCTCAAGGAGAACAGTCTTTTTTAGCTTTTCTGGGCAATTTCTTTGAGCTAATACCCAGAAAACTAGAACTGCAAGGAAGCAAGCAAGACACTTAGCTTTGAATGACCTGGGTGGACTGCTCACTTGGGAACAAGAATGAAAAAAATAAACCAGAGTTTATCACAAAAGATCTTTGCCTTACTGCAGCAGTAAAAGTGATACAGAAAAACATATTGATTCTCTGGATGACTGGGAAAGCTACAGCACTGAAAGGATTCTTTGCAGTAAATCCGAGTTTAATTTTTCCATTCAAATGCCTTGAATAATGCAGCCTTCATCTGCTGGTCACCTGCCTGCAGTGCTGTTTAAGATGATGATAGCAGTGTTTATCCAGGATACGATCCTGAATCGTCCTGCACTATTCACAATTCCCAGGAGCTTCCTTGTGTGAAGAGTGTTGCATCACATCTAGAGTGATTATCTGAGAACTTGCCCATTGCACAACAATAGAAAGGCTCTTCATTGTTTCTTTTTTTGGCTGTTATTCTCAGCCAGGCGAAACCACTGCTGAATTTTCATTAAAGCAGCACGCTTGCATGTGCACATGGCACATACACACGCACTTTAGGCTGCCTGGCAATCTGAACTCATTGTATATTCATCATGTTTTCCTTGTGGCGGAGCCTTCTTAACCAAGACGGCTCCGAAATACACCGCACCGGCAGGTTTCTCCTGTGTGCGTGCGAGGATACGTGCGCACACAGAGAATGCAGAACGCCGGGTGCGCTGCAGAGCGCTATCTGCGCGCATCTCTGCCTGAATGGTATCACATCCCACAGCCGCGCCTCCCCCCGCCGCTGTGCCGGATAATAACGCGCTGGAAACCTTGTGTCTGTGGGGGGAAGGGTTTAAAAGCATCATACTGAGGCTGGGCATGCTGCCAGGGGGAAGGGACAAAAGTGAAGTGCGCCTGGAGGTTTTCTTTTTTTAGACAGTGATTACTGAAGGGGAAAGAAGGCCAGTCATCATAGGACTACAAAATGACAAAAAAAGTATTTACCGTGGGCTATTGGCAAATACTTAAGTCTCACTTTAAGCAAGAATTCCTCACCGGAGATAAAAAAGAAAAAGGTACAAAATGATTGTGCTTGAATGAGAGAGTTCAGGCTCAGCAGCTGTTTCAAAATTAGTGATTAAAACGAACGGTATCTCTATGATTTCCCTTTTTCACTCCCAAACATACACAGATGTATTCATACTCATAAAAAGTGTGTCCTTAAGGTCCTAGGGACTTGAAGAAAAGGAAGGTGCAAAGGGGATGTCTTTGAAAATGAGCGACTTATTTTTACTTAAAAACTGAAAATTCAGTGTACGCAAGTCCCTTTGAAGAGATAAAATAACAGAGTTATAGAAACAGCAGGTCAGTAAGTCTCGTTTGCCCTGAGCTCTCTACAGAGTCATTCAGCTTCCTGTTACAGTGTAATGCAGAATATTTATACAACTCAGAACCTCTGGCATCAGCAACAAAAGCCTCATCTCTTATTGGCAAGGCAGAATTTACAAAAAAACTCTTATATCTGGTGTTTTGATTTTTTTTTAGGAGCAAGGAGGGGTGGATAAAGTCTCCACCAGCCATGTGGACCCTGCCATTGTATCAGCACTTGTGGACAAGAATATCTGCAAGATTGCACTACATTTTCTGCACCTAAAGAATATCGTAATTATAAGCTTTGAATTCACATTCCTTGTTAGATGACAGCATGTTTAGGAAGCTTATGTCCCTGTTAAGCTTCTGACTTTTGAAATTAAATTAGACATGGCAGAGGGAGGGCTTGGGGGATGAGGGAATATTTTTTGGCAAGTGAATGCAAAATTGAAAAGCCAGATTCGCCAAGCATTTTTCCAGGGATGTGTGCATGATTTGCATGTCCCCACTCAGTCTCATAACACATCCTCAGTGTGAAACTGATGGGGAGTGGTTAGGGAAATGGCAGTGGTGGCTGAGAAATTAAGGGCAACATGAAAAATATTTGGGTTTTTTGATGCAAATGAATGGATCCTGGTGAATCAGTGGATTTGTTTCCTCTCCCCCCAAGGAAAGTCTTCTTTTTCTTTTTTAGTAAATGCTTAAAAATGAAACTGTGATCATTGCATTATCACTGGTTGGTGAACCTCAGAAGGAGGTATCAAAATCTTTTGTAGCTAATCCAAAACCACAACAATGCATTTTCTTTTAGAAATCAGAGTAAAAATCATTCAAGATCAAATTCCCTTGTGAGAGTTCCACTTTTATATGTGCAGAAAATATCATGAGACTGTTCTTGCATATCACATCATTGCAGTAATTCTCACTGCAGGAATTACAGTTATGTGTGAATATTAAAGTAAATAAATAGCCAAGCTAAAAAGTTTTGAGTTCATTTCAGGTTATAGGCAATGACTTTCTATTGCTGATGCACTTTCTAAACTGCTTCCTTTGTCCTTAGGCTTTAATTTAGCAAACCACTTTAAAGCATACTCAAATATAAGCATCTGGGTTTTCCCATCAAAGTCACTACTCTATTCACATATTTAAAGCCAAACAGGTGTTAGAGAATTATTTCTAGGTAGATGATGCAGAGAAAGATTTTCAAAAAAGAGTCAGAGCTGTCCACAGAGGAAACAAGAGATTCTGCCCCAGTCTCCTTCCATTTACTGAAAACTAGAAAGTCCTACTTACTGCTCTGCCCAAAAACTCAGTGTGCTCAGTGAGGAAATGGCTCAGTTTCTAGCAAGACTGTGGTGATTTTGTGAATATTCACCCCTAATTACTCTCCTTATACCTGCAGGATGGTTGGTAGTATCAGGATAGCAGGTATCAAATCCAACACTTGGGAAACAAGTCAGTGCCATCAGTGAAGCTCAAAAGTCTCATAAATTATTAGATTGGATTGAAAATTTTTTTATACTATGGAAACATGTAAAATAGTTGAAATTTTGGCTTTTGGAGGAGAAGTAGTGCCTGTTGAAAAACAATGTTCTTTGGTGGTGTTGAGCTTTATTCAGATATCCTGTAAAACTTTTGGCATGGAAAAGGGCCATAGAATCATGGAACCATTGTCTTCTGGAAGCCTCATTGCATCAGTGAAAATGCAGATAAATCAAAGGTGGAACATCATGAAAAGACAAGAAGAAATGGTTTTTGACAAAAGATTAAAAGAATCAAATTTATCTTGTTTGTCCAATTAAATATCAATTCATGATGAATAAACACTGACTGTGAACAGGCAGTTCACAGACATATTATTCAGGGGTTTTTAGAGACTTATCACTGGAAAAATCAGGATGAAAGTAAGCAGTAGACAATACTGACTGGGTATGAGTAGAAATGATCTATAATGTTATAGAAGAAGAGGCTCACAAAAGTAAAAGTAAGTCAATAATTAAAAGTGTATTGGACAAAATATTGGAAAACTATCAAATCTCTGTCTTAATATCTCATTCATCACTATGATGATACTCCTTTTAGAGAACACAATTTCACTTACACAGAAATGTGATAGTGGTCCATCTTTTTCTTATTTCACCAACTCTAGTTTCTATTTCCTTTTGTGACTCTACTGTCCATTTTGTGCTGAGAAATGTGCATTGGTTTGATGCCTAAGACTGAGTTCATAATCAGTGGTGTCTCAGTTGTTACTTTTTTCTCCCTCCCCAAAGAGATTTCTGAGGGCCTTATGGTACATGATTTTTGTCAGTATTATTTTGCTTCATCTTGTCTGCTGCACCTAATAGGAATGCTCAGGAATGTCAGGATGATTGGTCAGACTACTTCTCCCTAGCCCCAGAACTGGGGCCATGCTGCTTTTCTGTAGTCTTGCAAGACTTCTCCAGCAGCCACATTTCACAGTCAAGAAGTCCATGCAGTTGATTTTGCTGTTCTAATCACTGCTGAAAACACATCAGACTTCCTCACTGAGTTGGTTAAAAAAATACCCAATTTGAGGTGAAAGTAGAAGCCATCAGCCTATGCACCGAGTTTAATTTTTTCCTGTTGTAATTCTACTTCTGTTGGACTAGGTCCTCCATCATGCTTCCCAGATGCTAAATTTTATTACTCCCTTTTTTAGTTTTAGTTTTTAACCAATTTTTTTTTTTTAATTCCCTAAGAAGAAGAAATTTCCCTGTGAAATGCAAAATAATTGCATTTACCTTCACACCCATTTCAGTGGCTCTCACAGGTACCTATTTCCTAATGCAGCACTTCCATTTCACTAGATAAAAGGACCTTGCAGAAGCATCTGTTCACTTGCCCCAACTGTCTTAAATGCTACAGTGGAGGCATCCAAAGCAGCAGGACTTCAGGGAGGGCAGCCAAACTTTAGTGATGATCCTGGCAACCACAGGCAAATACTGAATCAACTCCATGTGCAGGGAGAAAGGGTTGAACGTGCTGGTGAGGTGCTTTAGCTGCGTGCATATTTAAGTTTGTGTATTCAGAGGAGTTGCAAAAAGAAAATAAATGGCTGTCCTTGTGAGTAGCAAGGGTAAGTGGGACTACTGTTGGAAGAGCACTTGTGGCTCACCTTGCGCCTGTGGCAATGTGATTTCGACAACATGCCTGTGTTTGTACCACATGGAGCCATTACATGGTGTACAAGCTTGACTGAAGTACCACTCTTTCGCCCCAGGATCCTTAAACTCGATAGATTTGAGCTATTTGGTGTCCTTAGCATATTTGGCAAATGCAAGTCTCTTTCCTGTCCTCAGGTGCATCAAATCCTCATGTCTTCTTTCCCTTGAAAGAGGGGAAAAGGGAGGGAAATATGCCTCCTTCCTTGAGGAGCAAATTTGGCAGACTCTGTGGTAAATCTGAGCTGCATTGAACCCTGTAAGACCCAGCTGGACTGAGAAGTCTCATGGCACTGAGCTCTGTGCTAAATCATGCTTTTTTACAGGATTTATCTCCATATAAGAATGATACAACAAGTTTCACAGTAATTCCCATGGTACTCTCAACATGAATCTGCCCCTTATACCACTACTTACATCTGTGAAATAGGGTAAGGCTCTAACTTTGACGTGGTAGCTGGTACCTGCCATCACTAACTGGTGCAAATTCAGTAAGAACAGGGTGGCAGGCAAATTTTCAAACAAGAATGTGAAGCATGTTCTGGCCATTGTTAACATGAAAATAAAATTGCTTTCTGCCCCTGTTTTTATGGTCTCTTAAGAATGAGGATTAGTTTATTACTGAGAAACTCTTATTCTAGAAATTATGGAATGTAACAGAGAAACTCTAAATCTGCCTTTGTTACTCCAGAAAAATACCTTTACTGTTTTCTGAGTACATATGGCAAGCAAATGCATACAGCTATTTTTGCTGGTATCTGAAGTTCGGAAATCACAGGCTTTGTGAAGGAAAAGTTTTTTTCATTACATAGAGTATGGCTGGCCAGTAACTATCTGCAGCTCACTGTACTTTATCTGAAGCCAGAAACAGATCTCTTACACTGAAAAGCTGTTGCTGTTTTAGTTATTGGTTGTAGCACATTTGAAACAAATGGTTTAACTGCAATTTATCCAAGTCTATAATTATTCAAATTGCTCAAGGGGCTCTGTAGGTTCCATCCCAGCTGGAATTCTTCTTCTTACTTTTCTTTAAATAACACAGAATGTGTTAAACAAAATACACATTGTTTTTAATTTCAGAATAATCTCATGCACTGGTTCAGCTGTGCCCATTAGTCTTTCCATGCCATGCTACTGCAGCAGCCTCTACTAGAGGGTTTTTTTTTAAGTTTATATATCTCTCCTTTTTATTTTCTTTCCATTTTTTCTTTCCACCTCCCTTTTTTTTCCCCCTCTCTTACCCTTCCCATCATCCCTTCCCAACAACTGGCCTACAGGAACCCACTCAAAGCTGAAAACCAAAAAATTACTGTGAATTTGGGAAGCTGGCTGTATTTCTGTAAGTGATAGCGGTTTAGTATTTATAAGTTTCCTGAGATTTTGTCTTGGCATTTGGAAAATAAATAAAAAAGAGAATTGTTAAAAAAAACCAAAAAAACCCCCAAAAAACCAAAAGAACCAAAAAAATCAGAGGATCCTTTGGATCTCATAATAACAACTTATTTTCCTATCTTTCTTAATCAGAGTATCATTAATTCTTTAGGTGTGGAGTAACAAAATGTGACGTGCAATAAGGGATGGTTATTAAGTAGCTCCAAAGCAAATACCCACTACTATTTTGTGGCATCTGAAATGTATGAAATGAATTTGTGGCATATGAAATGTATCCTAGTCTCCTTGATGTGGGGATTGCATTTTTGACTTGTGTATTTAACTAGTGGCCATCTATATTATCATACCTTGTAAATTACCAGAAATAAAAACTTGTGCTATGATTCATGGGTAAGACTGGGGGGGTTGGTTAGTAATGTATGGCATTGTTTGGCCCACTGCCTTTGGTGTTTCATCAGGAATCTAATCAGGAATGGTACAATCACAGCTACCATTTTTCCATTTGTGCTCACATCTGTTTATTGTAGCCTCTTTCTGTCACACTGTGAGTGGGAGATATCAGGGCTAGGATCAGGATGACACACTATTAGATCTGAAGCTTGTTTGAATCGTCACACTGTACAAAGTGTTTGTCTGACTGGCTTACCTGTAAGAATATTGCCTGTAAAACCCATTCTGCACTGCAAGTGAATGTAGAAAAAATGATCAGTTCAGTTTTGTTTTGCGCCTCAGGTATCATCTAACTCATCAAATCAGAAGAAAAAGAAAGTTTGACCTTTCTGACCACTTGCAATGAGGACATAACAGCTGCCAAATGAATCTAGCCTGAGGTCTTCACATACTATTGTATGTTTTTTGACAAAGACCCATAGGTGGAGGGATGCTGACATGTTTACTTGTGGGAAAACACATTTCTGCAGAGATTAGAGTCATAGCTACTGGGCTGATACTGGAGCATCCAGCTTTCACAAGGTGGTATGAAAGGAGTCCCTTCAGTTCCTCAAGCTCATTTATAAACAAATCCAGGAAAATTATTTTGCCAAATACTCTTCGAAAATAAGGTACTAGGAATGGAAAAGTTAGAATGGCTTATCCTTTCAATTTTTTTTTTCCTTTTTATTTCTGTCTGAATAATAATGTTGTTTTCAAGTCTGGGATTCAGTTGTCCCTGAAACCTGATGTAGTCTGGTGGCTTAACTAACACTTGACACTTGATGTTAGCAGTGGACTGGGAACAGACTCTGTCAGTCACCATGTCCCTTCCAAGTGGTGCTGAGCTGAGCAGCTTCCACCTTAGAGGCAAAGGCTTCGTAACAGAATCAGCTGTGATCAATGAAGTCTAGCCTTTAGCTGTGTCTACACCATGCAGTGTTCCTGGAACAGTTAGGTTAGTAAGGAGAGTAAAAATGCATTTTGGGGTATATGGAAAAACATAAATCAAAAACATTTCCTGCACACAGGTAGATGCAATTAATTTCCCCCTAGTTTCTGCATAATTATGACTATGTGTTAAAAGATCTGCTGCTTTGGCTTCTCATAAAGTTTCAGAAATTATTTTATGGCCTCATTTTCAAATTCAGGCTTGTGCATCCTCTAAGTTGCTCTTCCCAAGGGACAATACTGAAATAAAGAAATTAAAACATTCATGGCCTTTGTGTAAGCCTTGAAACTGGCTAAAGTTTAAAACAAAAAAGTTCCTTAAACAGGTTCTTAGATAAAAAGTTGATGTAACTTAGCTGAGAGTGGGATCAGAAAAATTCCCGTTATCCTTTTAATTACATAGAAAGATGTAAGGACTGATTTCAATTAAGTTTCATATACAGTGAGCTGTGTTCAATACAATTGCTTCCATTTACACTAGTACAAGCAAAAGGAAGGCTGGGACCATTTTTACTTCTCTGTATATTTTAAATAGTTTAGTAAAACTAACACATCTAAATTTCTTATTATCACTTCACTATGGTAGTGTTTTATCAGCAGGAATGAAATTCTTTTAGCAATGTCCCTGCTGGAAAGACTGTTCCCATTTCACAGCCAGGGAGCTGAGGCATGTAGGTCAACAATCTAACCCAAAGACCAACTTTTAACACTCTAAGGAAATACACTTGTCTTATTTAATTGTGAATTGAAGGTAAGTTTGCTTACATCTAAACCAGATTATAATTCTGTAATTTGTTCATAAAGCAGCTGTGCCCAAGCACAGAACTTAAAGATAAGGCAGAAAAACCTTAGCCATAAATTTCAGTTTTGCAGAACTTTTTTGTTACACCCCTGTGACTCTTCCAGCCTATTCACAGTCTGGGGCACTGAAACCAGTAGCATCATGGAGGTCAATTTCTAAAAAGACCAGTAGGGCTAGCACAGAGCTGGTTTTGGGGCTGTGCCATCTGGAGAGAGACATTGGTGGCTCCCACCTTCTGGCTCATTCTGAGAGCAGCAGGAGCTTCTGCCTTGTACAGATGCAATTTAATGATGATAGAAAATGGTAGCATATTGTTTCTGTAAGAGGCAGTCTCTCATGGATCCCACAGCATTCTTACCAGCATGTTTAACCTCTAATCTGGGAAAGAAAAATACCATCTGGTACACACCATCCTTGAAAGTTTGCTGTCCCCTGTCTTGATGTGTACCTGGAGAGCTCATCTAAGTGCTGCACTGAGTTATCTGTGCTGCATAAACCTGTCCAGGCCCCGGAAGAAGTGGAGCAACACTAGTGTGATGTGCTGAGTCAATACAGCTGCCTTTGCAGCAGGGTTTAATGACGTGGTGCAGAATGCTGTGTTTGTCTGGCTAGGCTGCTTCCAGTAAGGGAGCTGGCTTATGGAGTGCTCTCTTAGTTATCTGACCAGAACTGCACCAGGCCATGTTGGCAGATGCATAAACTTTTAATGTTTAATGAAGAATATTTTGCTTCTTGATTTTATTTATTTTGTCAAGGAAATGTCATGCTTTCTGCCCTTGTTTGACTATTTATGCAGTGTTAATCCTTTCTTCACTATTGAGGTGGGAAGGATTCTGGCACAAATAAGAACTTTAAGCAGTTAAGCCCTGACAAGCCTGGCTCACTGCAGTCTATGCTTTACCTCTTCATTGTCTCTGTAGCAGAGACCACAGGAGGGGCGGTGTGCACACTCTCAATCAAAATCTACTGTTAATTGGCCTATGGATTTGAATCACCACAGTCTCAGTACATGTCCCTGGGTAAACTGGACTGTGCTGCCAGAAAGTAAGATGCTCTGTTTCTGGTCCAGGTGGATTCTCCCTTCCTTAGGCAGCCTGCTGACCTGAGCTCAGGTATCATCAGACTGATGCCAAATGTGATGTGGAAAACTGGCTGAGCAGACTGAAGCCCCAGACTCATGGGCACCCACTCATCTCTGGAGAAGCTGGGATGACAGGCATGGCCCACCACATCCAGTTTTCTCCTTACAGGTGGTCAAAAAATTGCCAATGCTGACTGTATTTCTGGTCATGAGGGAAGGATATTGGGACAGTTTTCAGTGAGTAAATACCAAACCTTTGGATTGACCTTGCTGGTGAAGACACCACTGCTGTGTGAACACACAGGTTTTTCTGTTACCTCTGTGGAAGAAATGAGGTGAGACTTACAGGTGTGACCCCATGAGTTCCTGCTGAGCATATGAATCAGAACCCCAGCCAAGTAGTGGCATATGTCCCTGGTAAAGAAGTAATTATTTCTCATCCCACTTCTGCAGTTCTTTAGTAATTATGTGTCCTCTCACAGGCAAAATGAAAGTGTGAGATAGAAGTTTTAAGAAGGAGACTGAGTTACAGTCTTTTGTGTGCACAGGAGCAGACCTAACTGGCTGCTGCTGTGGTCTATTTGGAAATCTCAGTCCTGATACTGCTTTCATTCCTTCAGCAGCTTGAAAATAGAGCTGTTTTGACTTAAAAAGATTCCTCATGTACGTGCTAAAATGTGCATATTAAATTTTTTTAAGGTGTCTGTAAAGTACCATGGAAATAATTGGTCCTGATTTTTAATTAGGTAGTGTTTGAAAAGCACTTTGAAAATGAAAAATGGAGTAGAAGTGCTAAATATTCTTGCCTAAGGTTGATTAATTACGGACAGTAAATCTTACATTAGCCCATGTGATAAATGTGAGCAAGTAGACTGCATAATCTATTAAATAAACCCAGGCATATACACTTTGCCTTCTGCATATGGACCTGGGGATGATTATCTGGAGGTCAGAGAATTGGGTCTGCTTTATAGCTTCTCATCCCCTTTTTCATGCATGTTGAAGACTTTAGCAGAGAATTCAGGATCTGGCCTTTCAGACCTAGCAGAGGGGCAATCCAGAGCATGGGAACCTGCTGGGCTCCTTCAGAAGCTTCCACTTTCAACTTCACAGGAAGCTGTTAGACAGCGGGGCTACATCTCTATTAGTGTGTCAAACATGTCCATCTCTTTGCTACTGAAGTCACCTGGCACTGGTTTGTCTGCATCCACACAATTAGACACTTTCACCCTTTGGAAGCAAGATGGTTGTAGTCAGGTGCTCTAGTGGGGAGAATCCCTGGTTTGTGCTAGCTTTAGAAGTCTTCCTGCAGATTGCTTGGGTGAGTGCAAGTCAGCCCCAAATCAAAATCATTCTAGAAATTTAACAGTGGAGATGACTGAGGCTTAGTGCCAAAGCCGGCCCAGAACCGTTTATTTTACCAGATATAGCTTGAGAGGCTGTAGCCTCACCTAGGGCACTTAATTTTGTTGTGTTCAGGGCACCTCCCACTGATGGAAGAGTAGAAAGCTGCTTTCCTCCAGATCGAGTCAGAGTTAGATCGCATCACGCGACATGTTCATCTTGCCAGCCTCTCTGAGCTGTGGCTGTTTTGAGGCAGCGGTAGTGATATCTGGTTTTAAAGGGCTGATGAAGCCAACCACCCAGCTGCACTTGCACTGCAGAGTAGATGATATATTGCAGGACCACTTGGTGTCTTTGACAGGTTTTAAGTGGGGCTAATGTATAAAGAGCAAATGTTCTTATCACACCTAGACCAAATATGCGAGAGGTCTGTGCTAGTTCTTGCAAATATGGTAAGTGCCTTGAATAAACTGACAATCACTTACCTCAGATAAAAAGTCTGGAGAAGCCTGTAGAAAGAAAATGGCAAAGGAAGGAGATGAGTCCAGAGACAATGCATGAGAATCTGCAGAAAATACAGAGAACATATATGCCTTTTAATTTTTTTCCTCAATGACAATTTGCTTATATGCTATAGAACAGTGAATTTTTAAGACTGGAGAAGCAAGTTTTCTACTTAAAATCAGGGATTACGTCAGTTGTTAACATTGACACATTGGAGTCAGCATTGAACAATTCGTGTGAAATTGTTGCTTTAGGAGGGTGTTACTTTGAGATACAAGGATAACCGATGACTAGTCATTAATGTAGTCGACTTACAAAAAGAGGCAGGAGATAAGAATCAATTAGGTTGGAAAAGACATCCTAGATGATCGAGTCCAACCTGTGACCAAACACCACCTTGTCAACTAGACCATGGCACTCAGTGCCACATCCAGTCATTTCTTAAACACCTTAAGGCTTAAATACCTCAAGGAACAGTGACTCCACCACCTCCCTTGGCAGTCCATTCTCATATTTAATCACTCTTTTTGTAAAGAAATTCCTCCTAATGTCCAGCTTGAACATCCCCTGGTGCAGCCTAAGACTATGTCCTCTCATCCTGTTGGTAGTTCCCAAGTAGTGAGAAGTAGTAGTGAGAAGACAACAACTCCCACCTGGCTACACCCTCCTTTCAGCCAGTTGTAGAGAGTGATAAGTTCTCCCCTGAGCCTCCTTTTCTCCAGGCCAAACCCCTCAGCTCACTCAGATGGTCTTCACAGGATTTGTGTTCCAGACCCTTTCCCAGTTCTGCTGCTCTTCTCTGGACTCACTTCAGCACCTCATTGTCCTTCTTGAAGTGAGTGGTTCAGAGCTGCATACAGTATTCAAGGTGTGGCTTCACCAGTGCCAAGTACGGGGAGGGATAACAACTGCAGAACTGCCACTGGGGTCTCTGATGTAGAGTACTGTGGGAGAGTTTGACTTATGGTAGTTTGGTCAGAAAAGTACTGAAACTTTGCTTTCAAATTCAGGTGACAGATCCTAAAATGTTAAGTTATGATCTGCTTGGAAAAGATTGTCATATGTCCATGAAAATGAGTCCTGACTACACACATAAAGACTTGAGCAAAAGCTCTGGTTCTTTTCACCAGGCTTTAGTGAATAAGCTATAGCATGTAGAGGTAGGGAAGGTCAGAGTTAGGCATTGGGAAGCTGAAGGAAAAAGCAGGGTCTTGGGCATAGACTTCACAGCCCTCCAGAACTTCCCTTTCTCTTCATCCATTTGCCAGGCCCAGCCTGGTGGGAGGAGCTCTGAGAGGGGTCTGTGAACCTGAATGAGATACCTGGTCTGCAATACAGGGGAAAGGCTTAGGTTGTGAAGACAGGATGCTTCTGGAGACAGGGGTTGTTAGATTGTCACAGGTGATCTGCTGAAAAGAGGTGCTTGCTGCTTCTTCTCTTATCTCCCTCCTCTTGCATCACTTTCCCATGCCAAAACATGGGAAATGTTCAGGTAGCAAGGTGATACTTTCTGACATGAAAATTCATCAAGTAGATTGTACAGAGCTCTTCATAACATCTCTGAGAAGACTATGAGCTGGTCGTGGATGAAATGGCAAGTCACCCAGTGAGAAGTTTGAATGCATGGTGTTCACTGAAAGGAGGCAGTGGGAAAGAGAGATATTTGGAAAATAAATGCAAGGGCTGATGAAAGAGAAAAGAAACTTGGAGAGCAGGATCTTTTTCATGTCTAAATGGAAAATCCACACAATGTGCATCTCCCCTGTTTCTTGGACTTCTAGAAACTCCTAGAAACTTCTGAAATCTAGTTAACTAAAGGCATGCTATTTAGCACCTCGCTTTTGATTGATCCATCTCTCAAGAATGTGTGAATGAAATGCTGAGGTGTGAACAGGGATCATGAGATAAACATCTATGGTGAACTACACACACCCATTCTATTAGCATAATTCACTTGTGTCAGGTGTTTTGTGCAGAATTTCCTTTATTTCATTTATTTCAGCAAGTTTCTCCATTGCAAGAGAAGCTTTAAAACACAAAAACAAGAGATCTAAAGTGTTTTCCTTATTTTTTCATCAGGAATTCTTGATGATATAATATGCAATGGTATCTGCTTCACAGTGCTATGCAACTTGGTTGCAAACTATCACAAGTGACCTATAAACCAGATTTATTTGACACTAAGTTCAAGCTGAAAACAACTTCCCAGAACCCTAGAAAAAGCAGTGAAACCCTGTATACTCAATCCAAGGAGGCTTGTACATGCTTCCAAATATGCATACTTTTATGCATAGATATAATCATGTATCATATTCTTGCTGACCATCTGTTTGCTTCCTGTGAGCTCTGAAATGATTCAGTTTCTGTGCCTTTGGAGAAAGCATTGGGTAAGACCTGCATGTGAATGTGAAAGGATGCATTTGGGGATACTCTTAACTCCTGTGTACTGGAACCTGTCATGCCATGTCTGGCTCCAGCTATCCTGTGAGCCCTCTTGGTTGTGCAGCCAAGATGGCTCTGAGGGAGTGGTAGGACCCCCTAACAGCAAGGATGGGTGTGAAATGTAGTCAATACAACATCTGACTTAGTTTAGGTTGCCTGCAGGAGCTAGTGGGGTCTAGGAACACACCGAAAATAGATGGCTTTTGGTACCACTTGTCTGAGACAAAAACATTTATCTATATCTGTATCTATCTATATCATCTCTATCTGTGTCATTGTGGGACAATGCAGACAATAAACCAGAAGCATACAAAGAGGAGCTGTAGCCACTTTTATTTAGGTGGCAATGATAATTTTGAAAAATAGAACATCCTTAAAAGGAGAGACACTGAATCCAAATTGTGTAACAATTATAAGAATACCGCCTTCATGTATGTCACTCTGGTGAAGTCTGGCTGTCAGAGTCGGAGCTTATCTAAGGCAGATTTACTTGTCCATGAAGGAAGTTCTGTAACAAGTGCAATATTACATTAACTGTACATCTCTACTTATTCAAAGTTAGTACAGTTGAGAATTTCAGATCGGTCTGAAAAGACCCCACAGCTGGTAGTCATAAAGCTTTTAATTTATATTTCTTCAATTCCATGTTCTATGTAATGTTTTCTGTATTCTTCCCCTCTGTCAGCCTTTATAACCAAAAGTATATTGCTGTCCTAAAAACCTAAACTGCTTTTTGTATAATGGTTTTATTTCTGGCCTAATTTAGGAACCTACAGAAATATTGCCCTGACACAGGAGCTGAAGCCCTTTACCTTACATAGATGTTCTGTTCCACCTTTTTTTTACAAACCATGTTAAAATCACGGCTGCTGCAAAAAAACTTACTTCCCTACAGTTCTCTGCTCTGCAAAGGGCTGGCACAGGCAGACCCCACAGTGTTGTGCAGTCACACACAGAATAGAGGCCTGGATTTTTCTTGTCAAGTTAATTCATAGTTGCAGGGAATTGAGATTCGATATTTTGATTAGAGTTTTTTCTTATTTTTCTTCTTCTGAGTCAATGATGAAGGAACCTCTCAGATCCTCCCTTGTATTTTTGTCCCAGTGAAGTAGAGCTTTCTGTGGTATTTTCTTTCCTCCAGAACTATTCATCACTAACACTGTGTTGATAATGTGATGACAGTTGTTGCCAAAACTTTCCTGTTCATCCTAAATCTGTTTCTCTTGGTATGAAAATAAAGATCCGAAGCTCAGCAGAGAGGGAACACTCTGCGGTATGAGAGCTCAAGGTGACTGGCAGGAAGGTAGTTATCCAAGGACAAAACCCAGAGTGGGCGGGCAGCATTTTCCAGATTCCTGAGGGAAAGGGGAGAAGAGGGCTGTGAGGCTAAAAGGGGTGGGAAGGGTGGGATGTGCCTACTGGGGCCGGGGAAGAGAGACAGTGCTCCTCTTTTAAAGGAAAATGAGCAGCCAGCAGAAACGAGATGCGTCTCACCATGGGGTGAGGGTGGAGAACCCACCAACTGCTGAGACAGTCAATAGGCAGATTATTCATCACACATTGCTAGGCGATTAACTGAGCAAACGTTCTGACAAAACTGATTAGAGCCTTCATCCCGTGTGGGGGAACAAAGAGACACCAAGTTATTACACCCAAGCCGAATGCCAGATGATGNCCCCCCACGATTGGGATGACTCTCCCTCCCTTTGTCTCTGGAGTCATCACAAGTTACAGTTTGCAAATACAGCTACCTACAGAACATTTCAAAAACCAGATTGTTGTGATGTAACAGATAAAGGACCCCCTCCCCCCAGTTTGCTTCTCTTAAAATGTTATCTCAGAATGTTATCATGTCTAGAGTTATCCCTTTTGTGAACTGCATTCTTTCCCAGTACTATCACCACAGCTTACAATTGCAGATACTTAAAATTAGCAAAATACTTGACTTACCCTTATAGTAAGGTTTGGAAGATACTCCCTCAGGCAAGTGTAAACTTTGTGTGTGCTTCCAGTATCAGTGTTTGCTCAGTCGCTAGCCCTGGTAATGGGGGAAGTGGGTATGGTTTTCTACTGTGTTAGCTAATTACCACCATGCCACCTCCTAAAACAAGAGAAGTGATATCAATAAAACTCCATCACTGAATTGCAGAGTTCTGAATACCAGGAAAGTAATGAAAAACAGCCTGACAGGGGAATCCCTTTCCAGACAACTCTGATTGTTTTCTTCTGACAGTCAAAATTTTAATGAGTCATGCAAGTGATCAGACTAAAACTGCCAAATATCTATTGCCTCTAACAAGTGCCTGCTAACGAGTGTCTAAAATGCGGCACTGCTAAATCCTAAACACCAAACTCAGCATTGGTTTAGATGTACCTATGTAGGCTCATTGTTTCTGAGGCATGAAAAGTCTCCCTGTAAGCTGTCCTGGTAATGTACTGACAATTTTTGAGAGGAAGGAGAGGAAAGCCATTGTCTGTTAGGACTCTGAGGTGTGAAATTAGACAGCCCAGCCCCCTGGGGAGTGAGTAGCAGGAGCTGGGCAATGCCATTGGTGTCTCTTCCCTCTGTAAACTCCTGACTCTGAGTGTAAGGACATTACAACTAATTACATCTTTGGACTGTGCTGACATGAATAAACCGTTTGAGGTTAACTGTCTTGCTCCTTAATGTCACAGAGCCTTCTTTTCACAGAATTAAAGCTTTATTACATAGAATTGTGTCAAAACATTCCCTTGTGCTGTGTTAGATCATATAAACTGGTCTAAAAAATTTGGTTTTCGGGAAGAGTTGGACTCACTCACTGCAGTAGTGTCCAAGTAATCTTTTATTACAAATTTGTTTTTTCATATGTCAGAAAAGTGAATGTCAAATATGGAGTGGCTTTTGAGAAGTAACGGATTCTAATGTAATAAAAGAAATCTCTGAACATTAGGGAGAACACTGGGACAGTTAGGATTGTTCTGAGATTGTTAACTAAATTATCATTTGTTATCCCATGGGTATTTTTTAACTTGCATTTACTTTAGCTGTGGTTGTCAGTGTCATCTCTTTAACATAAGCAAAGATGAAGGAGACAGTAAGTGAAAAAAGATATTTCTATTTAATACTGTGAACCCTAGACAATGAGTTAAATAATGCTTCACATATTAGAAGCAGATCTGATAGAAATTTTAATAAGAAAATCAGAAAAATGCAATATATTAGAGAACACAGTAGTATCCATACTATAATAATATGTAAATATAATAGGAACTGTTATGTACATGAACATTTTATGAATCCAGTTGATGTGTTTAGGTGCAGCAGTAAAAAATTAAGAAACCTCAGGATAATTGCAGATAGTGTACATAATTTATAGCTGATTTTCCCCATAGTTGTTAAATAGCTTTATCTAGCAAGATGTTGCATGTATGACAGCATTTCACAGGTAACTTAAATCTCAAAAGATGCTGCTGCCAACTGTTAGGAGTTGTTTTTTATTTGGGTTTTTTTGTTTAATAGGCAATTTATTCATCGTGCAAATGATTCTCAAAATTTTGAGGCCACACCAGTCATTAGATGATCTTTGAAAAGACAATCATATATACTTGGATTGCTCCAGCAAGGCAAAGACTTATTGAAATGAACGAAACAGCATCTCTTTTAAGAAACCTTTTATATCCTTGTAAAAGGCAATAAAATATATATCAAACATAGATGACACTGACTACTCTTTACAGTTGCTATTAAGATTTATGGTCCCTGAAGTTAAATATTGACTTTTGGCATCACCTTGGTCAATATTTATCTCTCAGATCAATAAATCTCAATATTGACTGCAACTGAAGTCACCATGCTTCCCAGTGTTACCTCTGAATGATTTATATCCAAATATTTTCCTCTCCCCTCAGTATATATTTTATTTTCCTGTGTTCCTATTTGGTGGGGTTGGAGGATCTTTTTGAATGAGGAAACCTTTTCTCTGCATAAAGCATCCTTATTCTCATCATCTTACTTTACTCCTTTCCTTATTTCTTTATAAGTTCTACTGTAAATGCATAAACCATCCGAGCATGAAAAGGTTTTTCCAAGTGCCTAACTAAATGTATAACTTCTGAGAGGCTGGATCATTTTCATTATGATGTTACATACTGGAAGTTATAATCATCATAATCATCCTAATCAGTATTAGTGCTTTCTGCTATTATCCTTAAATTCCTACATTAACGTGTGCTTTCCTGCTTCTCAATGTTTTCCTTCAAGTATTAGAGTTACAACACAACTGAAAATTATAGTTTATTTAAAATTTAATTATTTAGTCCCACTTGGCAAGTTTTTATTATCTTATTTCCCCAACACAATTCAGTTCATGAAGAAGTTGGTGTCATGATCACAACTAGCTTTTCATATATATAATTTTCCTAATATTAGTAGATTTTTTTTGTGAACAGACCCTTGAGGCTAATTGAACAAAGCTCCTTTACTGAGTCCAATTAGAAGTGAAGTTCTTAGTGAACTCCTCTGAGTGTGGTACATAGATGCTTGTTAAGGCAAAAATGGGTTTCTGGCTACCCTTGTTGTATTATCCTAACCTGAGCCTTTGAAAAATTCTAGTATTTTTTTTATATAAAAGGTATGTGTGTTTTTTCCTGAGTTATATTCTTATCAGTTGAAATCTACAAGCCTGTTCGGTGGAAACAGGGACATTTTTCTCCTGTTTCTTTCTGTTCTGTTTCACAATGTCTAAAAAGGCATCTTTCTTTTGTTCCCCTGTGTGAATTCTGACTATGTTGTGCCTGCAGTGACTGCTCTGCAATCCCAGAACCAGCCCAAGCACCCTGTGAACCAGAGCATCATCCACCCACCTTGTCTTTTATCCAGTGTTACCCTTTTTCTACTGTACAGCTCCAAGCACAGTGATAGCTCAGTTAAGCAATATTAATGTAAATGGTCTTTGCATCCATGTCAATTCCAAGAGTAGGCATTTGAATACAAGAGGATACTATTATTTCTTACATATAATTCAAATGCTTGAGACTGTAAAATGTTTATATGACCTGTGCTCACACTTGAACAAAGGAAGAGTAGGAGTTTCTATAATTTCCAAGTTTTATTCCTGCAGCTAGAAAAAGCTAGAGGAATGCTAAAGTTAAATAACTGAATCAAGAATACTAACCTGCTGCCAAATAATCAGCTAACCTTTCTTTTGCTGCGGTTGTGTTTCCATGTGAGGGTTGCACCCTACAGAATAAAATAGTTCTCTTCTACTGAGGGTGTCATGGAAAATTTGCCAAAGGGAAACAAAGGCCTTTCTTCCACTTCCGCCTTCTGATAGAAACAGCTGCACTGCTGCATGTGATAAATTATCAGAATGGATAAAAATCTTCCTTTCCTCCTGTTTTCTTTAAAATGAGATCAGAGTAGTCAGATGAACACAGCCTCTCTCCCTATCTGAGAAACAGAGTGAAAATGGCTTCTGATGACCTTCTACATTATTTGGGTAGCTCAGCTAATTAGGGACACAGCAGAACTCCCTTGTGACTTGCCCTATCATGATCTTTCCCAACTGACACAGTTCAACCTCTGACTGCACCAGCAAAAAGCAGCTTTAGTATGCTCCTTGTAATCAAGGGAAGAAATAAGTTTTCTTCTACTTGGATGGAAAACAAAGTGGCTGGAGGGGAGAAAAAAAGTAATTCAGCAGTACATTTGTTAATGCAAAATGGAACTGAGCAAGAGTTTGAAGTTGAAATACAAATAATTTTATGGTCTACTCCTTATCACTTATTAAGGTCCTAAACTTCTGCCATTAGCAAAACTGAATAATGTTCTATACTTCTTGCCTTCAACTCCAGTAGCTACTCCAGTAGCTTTGACATGCACCTACCAGGCTGTTGCACTTGAGCCCAGGGGGAACTGGTTCAGTTCCTGTGAACTGGTCCAGTCCTGTGTTTCCCTGGTTGTGAACAGGCCATCCCTGTAACTGTTGGACTGCTGGGATCACAAAAAGTGCTCCAGAAATGCTTTAAAATGTCAAGGCCAAGCAAATGGTAAATAACAGTATATTAGCTCTGTTTGGTATTATTAACATCAGTACTATTGGTATTAGAGATATCATTGACAATCTGTTTTAGGAACAGGAGGTAAATTTGGTATGAATATCCTGTACAGTAAATAATTTGCAAGCTGTTTAGAGGCAGCAGTTAATATCAGTGAAGAGCTCTTCAGTGTCATGCCACAATTCCAAAAAGAGTGGTAGAGTAGCATTCCCTAAATGCTGGAATGGTGACCTGGCTAACAGTATGCCTTGCTTCTCAGACTGCTAAGAAAACAAGACCAAAAATGCTGGTGACTTTGCACTGCCACCCAAGCCAGATTACCCATCTTTCTCTCCCACTGAAGCTGATGTTTGCTGATGAGGACAAGAATGTTAATGTGGAGCAGTGATGGATGCTTTTATCTCCTAGTGCAGCTCACAAGGTTAAAACACCTCATTTGATGTGGCCTCTGTTTTCTCCCCTAACTGCAGCAGAGCTGGGTGAGTGAAGAGAATGGCTAGACCCTCGAGAAATTGTAAGGAGAATTTATCTACCATTAGTTTGTGCAAGTTGGATTTCTTCTTCCTCAACAAAAATAAGGAAATTCCTTCTCTAGGTCCTTCAAATCAGATTTATAGCCACTTAAAAGCATCTGGGCACATGTGCTATGCTTCAAAGTCCTGAAGTTAAGAGAGACCTACCGAATTCTGAGATGCTCTGTATGTCAGATAAGGGTATGAGGGACTGATATGAGAGCAAATTAGAGCAATCAAATATGTTTACTTTGGATAAACAGCAGCTAGTGGGTTGGGAATGCACAGCATAAAACTGACAAGTTTGAGAAGGCTGTAAACAGCAAAGACAGCAACATAATTCTGAAGGTTCAAGTAGATTCAGCTAAAGAGTAAGGGCTTGTTTACACCGAGAAATTCACTGTTATAATTATGTGGCATAATTATACAGCATAATTGTAATTATCCTGGAATTATTCTGAAGGAAGAGTGTCCACATGGGGAGTTATGCTGATATAAAGATACTACTGAATTTCTCTGTGTAGACAAGCCTCAGCAAAAGAAAGGATTGTTTTTGTGTAAAGTCTCTGTGTGCTATTGTTACTAGTACCACAGTGCCATACAAAACAGAGAATGTAAATTGTAGTCGTAGCTTTTAGTTGATATAATCTCTCTAGTTCAAGCCTTGTCCCCAGAGAGAGACCCCCTACCAGCACTGGCTTGTGTGGCCCATATTCCCATTTCATATGAAGAGTCTTTGCACTTTTCAGTGCCCTGATTCATCTGAGCCTGTGTCCTGCTCTGCAGTTTAGCTCAGCTAAATAGCTTACATGACAATAGCTCACTCTCTGCCCCCTATGGCACTGTCATCCACAGCTGTAAGGCACCTATCACAAACAAGATTTACTCCAGTCTATTGCTGGTGTGTCAGTATCTAATAGGGTTTTTTTCATACTTCTCCTGATTTCAGTTAACAAGCTTTGAGCTTCCTTTGGGAAACAATATCATATGCTTAGGCCTGTCTCTGCAAAATGCTGTTCTGCATTAATGATACCAGAAAAGACAAAGTGATACATTCCCCTCAGGTATGGATGCTCATATACAACCATATCTATAACCATATCCATTATTTTGTTGTCTATCATCTCATTGTTGTCTATATCTCATGGACTTTGTTCACTGAGGGCACACATTTTTAACCTGGTTTTCTAGTTAGAAAACCAGTTTAAAAATGTGTGCCCTCAGTGAACCCTCAGTGAACAAAGTCCATCACTTCCATGCACCTATGAAGGAGATGGTGCCGCTCCTTGAGGTGGAATAAGGAAACTTCAGGATAATCTAAATGTCCTTCTTACAGTGTATGTGCAAGTAAATTTATTACTATGGTTTGTTTAAGATTTCAGACTGAGCAATTAAATATTTGAAGGAAGGTTCAGAAAGCAAACAATATGTCAAGAAATCACTGTGATAATTAGTTTGAGTAATAACATCGCTACTCTTGCCTTGTCTATTCAACAGCAAGACTGTCATAATCTTCATTTTGTAGATGAGAGACAAAGAGAGGAAGTGGCCTACCCAAGGTCCCATACCACCACCCAGCTGGAGAAGCAAACTGGTCTGTCCAACAGGCCTTACACCAAGGAAAAGTTCATAATGAAATGTATTTTAAATACTTTAAGAAGCTGTGTGGCTGTATGAGGAGAAGCCACTTTCCTGCTGAAAGAGGAGGTTGGGAGGTTTCATTGAAATAAAGAATTTTAAAGTGCAGCTGACTGTGACGGATGGATGAGATCAATTGTCCCAGAATTGTGTTTTTCTATGGCTAATCCTTTTGCTGTTCTTTGTTAATACCTAGTGTTTTGCAAACCTGAGTTCTATGCTTGCACATTGCTTGTTCCATGCTCTTTTATTAAAAATGACACCTTCCTCTTACTCATTTTTGGCTACTCAAAAAGAAGAGTTACTCTTTTTTTGTCTTCTGCTTGTCACTGTGATTCCTCCTTTCTTTTTCAATTGTACCAATTTTAAACTAAGAAAGCACAGCAAAAAAAAACTTATCTGCCTGTAAACTCTTCCATACCACAAAAGTGATGTTCAAACTACAATTTTAAATGGGGAAATGACCTTGATACAGACTTTGTCTTTCCCAGTTTTCCTTTCCTATTTTACAACACTTTGTAATTTAATTTCTACATCATATTCTTCCTCTGCCAATTTGTGGACTTCCAGTTAGATTCACAAAATGACTTATGCATCATCTGGAAGGCACTGTGACCTCACTGCAATGCTTGCTACAGCCCAGGTTGTGCCTTCATGCCATGAATGACCTGGCCCCTATAGACCTGGTTGTGGGCTGAGTTCAAACAGGCTAAAGGTCTGACCTGTTAATATAGCTCTGAGGAAAACCTTAGGAGAGTGCTACACTCCCTGCTGCATCTTTGGAGAAAGTGGTGCTTAGCTCTTCCAAATGGGTTTGCTGGGAGCTGTGTGCCCAAACTGATGTAATGTAAGACATGGTTTGTCCCATTTTTGTCTAATGCTCCTGTGAGTACAATACTTCCCTAGGATACAGGATGTCCAGGTTAGTCTTTGTTTCCTCCTTAAGAAGAATGGAGTCAATCTCTTTCCCCTCTCACAATGCTGTCATCAGCACCAGCGCTAGCAGGAGACCTCCTCTGATGAGGCTTATAGCCTTATTGCTCCCCTCCTGAGACAATTCCTTAATCACCTACGCATTAGGAACTAGTTTAGATACCTCTGCAAAGAATGTCTCCAGGATGAAGCATTTCTGAGGTTAAGCAGCAGCTGAGTGGGATTTAGAATTAGCTTTGGAGAGTTAGATGGTTTTACAGATTTATCCTTTTCTTTCTTTAAAACTGTTCACCTTATCTTCATTTCTAGCTCCATCACTATTGTGTGGGCTCACCAATTACTAGTCCATGGTGCAGAATTCTTCTTTTTCCCAGCCATTATTACATTCACAATCACACTGGCTTTTAAAGACACCATGGCTTTGTCATTATGCAGTGTTAAAGTCAATGTTGATTAATTCAACCTAGCTTACACTTTCCAGAATTTCACAAAGAAAATGACAGTGGGTCTTTAAACGGGGTAGGCAGTTTGAACTATAAACTTTAAGCAGTGAAGCTTAACTAGCTCACCACCTTTTAGGTTGCTGCCTTCTTTACACCCAGAAAAAGGGAGATTCTATCAACCATCATAGTCTAGCAATGCACCTGTTGCAGGCAGAACTGAAGACTTCTTTTAAATTTTCTCCCTTTAAAGACAAGGTTAAATTGTCTTTTACACACACACCGACACCCATACCCACCCTCAAACCCACACCCACACCCCCTTATCCAAAAATGGGACCAGTTTTCTGTTTGGAAAATATCAGATGCACAGCTTTAGGTGGAATGAAAACATTTTGGAACACTGCCTTAAATTTGGCTTTCCAGTACTTGAAAGATACTTGTGTTGGAAATAGTGTCCTCTTTGCTGGAACACTATGGCACTATGGCATAAATAAAAGATTGTAAATTATTGCTGCCTAACATTATTTGTAATAGATTTTGCTGTGGGGAAGAAGTTGTCGAGTCAAATCTCCTGTCCTAATTGTTAATTATTGTTGTCCTTGTCTAAAAGAAATTCTGTTATGAGACCAGGCAGCTTTATTCAGTTAAAATGTTCCAGGACGATTCAACACCAATCACATTTAAAAATAAACATTCAATAAGACAATGAAGAAATATACAGTAGCATATCTATTGCATGTTTTCCCTCTTGATCTCCAAACAGTGTTTTCTTGCATTCCCTGTCTTTTAAAAACAAATACTGTGTTGATGGAAGCTGTTCATTTGAACAGCTCATTTGAACAGTTCATTCCTAGGGAATGAACTCTGCTTCTGTAGGTGAGTTAGCAATGCATGCTTTCTGCACATGAACTAATCATTGTTTACAAAGCCCTGCAAATGCAATCTGGTATTCATTTGGTAAGAAGGCTTAGTTGCAAACCAGTTGTAATCCTGACTTTAATAAAATAAGATGTAAGTTTGAGTGATCTCTTCCCCTCATAGGGACCTTTTCTGCAGTTCTGGAAAAGTCTGAAATTTGTCTTGGTATGAAATTTTACTCACAAGCCCCAAGTGTGCATCCACTTGATGAAAGCTTGATGTTTAGGAAGAAAGTCTTTCTCTTTAAGGCTAGGTCCTGCTCATACCAATATTTCAGTGTGTTTGGACAAAATCATAGCTCTCTACACTAGCATTAGTAAAAATCAAAGGTCACACATACGAATTTGCTGCGGTAGCTTAACAACTTGTCAGATGTCAATTTAATTGTGCTAACTGTTGGTAGAAGTTAGGCACATGCTCTGAGACTGCTCATCTGTGAAGTAATAAATTCCTTAGCTCCTTACTTTGAGCTGACCATGCATACTGCTGCTCAGCTGGTGGGAGGTAACTAGTGCAGCCATAAATTTATTGTGTATCTGTGTTTCAATTATCATTTTTTATAATTATTTTTTAGGATTGCTGGTATCAATAAGAGGTATGTCCAATGGCTGGAGGTTATATAGGCTTTTATAGGCCTGCATGGACCTAAAAATTGAAGCCACCAAGATACTTGCTCACCCTCAGCTATCAGACAGTAATCCTTTCAGATTTCAAGTGTCTGAGAAGACTCTAACCTTTGTGGTTGGCATTATGACTTTACTTGGTTAGTATAGTAGAATAGTAGAGCAATCAGCCCATTTAGTGACACTGTATAAACATAATTTCTGCTTTATTCTCAGCAAATTTGCTCACTGTAATGCCACTGATCTCCTCAGGCATGCAGAATCTATCTTTCTTTTTTTGGTCCACATCATTAGCTATTTGTGCTGTTGATCATGATGAAAGATGTTGACATGTATGGAACATATGGCAAATTCCACATTTGAAGCACCTTTTTATGAAGAATATCTGTCTGAATTGTGTTTAATATCTGTCCTTTTTTCCCCTCAACATCAGTTTAAACCCACATGACTCCAATTAATTCCTGTTTATCTCAAACAGTTTATTGGCAGCAATCTGTTCTCAGTATTGCCAAAATACATAAAACTGTTACAAGTCCCTTGATTTTTCATGGTTTTCTTTACAATTCAAATTTCAGATGAATACCTTAACATTACAATGAGATGAAAAGAAGTGAAAATTACCTTTCAACTCAGGAAAACAAAACAAACCAGAGCTTGGATCTAATTAACCTTAGCAAAAAAAGAAATCACTGAGAATGAAAATCTCTCCAACTCAAAGAGGCCAAAACAAAACCCTCTGAAGTCCTAAACAAAACTCTTGAAATAGGATTTAACTGGTACATCAGTGTTGCTCAGGCTGATGTTGATGCTCTGTATGGGGATTAATTTTACCCTCATAAAGGAGGCTTCCTGCCAAATACATGCAGCCTGTTTTATTTATGACTTAAGTCCAGAAAATCCTGGAAATTCTCCTCTTGCTCTCCTGTATTTCAAAGAATTAGGTTATGGCAAACTTTACAGGGAGTATTTCCTCATGCCTGGATATTTACTGACATTTTAAGTTCCAAAATTTATGTAGTGCAAAAATTTCTGGGGCTTTGTGTTTATTCTTCACTGTCACTACAGCAAAATTTTCAGATTTAAATAAAGTTGGTACAAAGTTGGATAGATCACCCCAAGGGGGGCTAATAAGCAAGACAATATGAGCAAGCCTCCAGAGAAGAGTAGATGGCTTTACCTTTTGCCCCAGAGATGTACTCTGATGGTTTGCATGCGAATAGAGAATTAGAATTAGGGACAGGATTTTTAACATCCCCTTTAGGCAACCAAAGCATTGATTCAATCTCAGTTCTAACACAGGTAGAATCTGTTCCAACTGTGAGAAGAACTGTCATTTGTAAGTATTTAAATTTTGCTTCTCTGGTAACTGAATTACTTTGGGGAATGAGAGAATAAAAACAAGGGTAACAAATCAGGTAATTTCGACATTTAAAATGGCATTATCTAGCTCCCTATCCTCTGCAAATGCATAGACAAAATATTGTATAGGTGATATTGGGGTACATACAAAGGAGGACAGAGGTCTTTCCCTGCAGCCCAGGCTGTTTCACAGATGAGATCCAGTGCTGCACAGAACTGTGCTTTCTGTTGGCAAACCTTTGTGGAAGGTACCAGAGGGGTATATAATAGAGATCTTGCAGACCGAGACCCTCAAGCTGTAACCCCTTGTTGAAAACTATAGCAGCTTCATTAGCTTCAATACCACTTTTGTGTGTGTGAATACTTTGCCACTGGATGAGTGGCTTTCTTCACTGTATTTCTCAGCATCACTACAAGCTGTCAGAAATTGAAGCTTCCCTGCAGACATAAGCCGAGCTTCAGATTATGGCTCAAAAATAAAGAAATGGGCATAGTGTTAGAGCAGCTTACAGCACTTCTGACTGTCATTATTTCTGCTGCTGTTTCTGCTTTGTGCCATGCCTTCAAAACCACATGCTGCAGTGCTGGAATCCTCAGTACTTCTGTAAAAGTATTGGAAGAGTAGGATGAGATAATCATATTCCATTTTGATTTGGGATTGCTAAAAGCTGAATGGACAACAGGGAATAACTGCAAGATCAGGACTGTTCTATATAATAATTCCAGATGAAAGCTTCAAGTTCAGCATCTATCAAGAGTAACATAAAACATACCTGAAAGTGTATAATTTTTCTAGATATCCTGCTAAGCCTGATGATATCTTCTTTTAAAGACATGATGTACTATTGAAAGTGGGAGAACTTTAGTATCAAAAGTGACAAAACTATGTCTGGACATTAGTTACAATAGCGGGTTTGCCTGGCCTGGTTATGAGATCTTGCTCATCTCATGGAAGCTACATGGCAAACCTGTTGCATTGATCAGGAAGAAGGATTTTTTAATTGTTTTTTACCAAGCTGCAGTTAGAGGCAGGGAAATTCAAGTTAAAGAAGACAGAACTGCCTGTGCCTTGACCGGAAGAGCACTGCATATGCTGTTCTTGAGGTAAAATCACATGGGATGAGCTGCTCTAAAAATTCACAACCCACTGGAAAGGTCCTTCAAAAAGGCTTTCCTACTCAAGTCATTCACCCCCTTCTTTCAAATCATCTCTGCTGGAACGGGGGGGTGTCCCATCTCTTCCACTTCAAGACTTCTCACTTGCTTCTGATTTAGCTCTGACACTCACTAGGCCCTCTTTTGGGACAATTCAATTTATTAATGAAGGAGAAAAAAAAATTGGATTATTTGTTTTTGCCTCATTAGAGAGCTGCTTTACATAGGAGTCTGACAGACACAAGAGCTGGTGCTGGAGTGGAACTGTGTGGATGAAGTGAATGGATGAATGTACAGAAGATACATCTGAAGATCTGAAGGGAGGGTGTCAAGAGGATGGAGGCAGGCTTTTATCAGTGGTGCTGAGCGGTAAGATGAGAAGAAATAGACAGAAGCAGGAACACAGGGAGTTTCACCTGAACATGAGGAAGAACTTTATTGTGTGGGTGACCAGGCACTGGAACAGATTGCCCCAAGAGGTTGTGGAGTCCCCTTCACTGCAGATATTCAGGAGCCATCTGGATGCAATCCTATGTCAATTGGACATCCAATCCATGTGCTCTAGGATTCCTCTATTTGAGCAAGGAGGTTTGACCAGATGACGTCCAGTGGTACCTTGCTTCCTGACTCATTACACAATTGTGTGGTTCTGTGAAGTGGCTGGACCTTCCCCTTTTAGCCACAAGGACCTGTTAGATTTACTTATTCATTTTTTATGGCTTAATCCTTTCTAGCAAATGGAAGTACTTAGAGAAATTTTAAACTCATTTAATTTGCACATGGAATGTCTTTAGTGAAACTGATTTTGGAGAGAGGTGCTCTGTTTTATTTTCAAGATCCAATTGGATCTCTGCTACAGTGCCTTTCTGCAGAAATTTACCAAAATGAGGGATTCAGTACTAACCTCACGTGTTTTGCATAATTACCATTTATATTTTCTAAAGTGGGCTTTGAGGGGAAAAAAATAACTGTATGAAAAGTGTTCTAGAGGGGAAAATATACAAACATGCTCCAAGTCAGCAAAAAATGCCTGCAAACTTTCAATGAAGTGTTATTCTGCAGGGACATCTACAATTTTATAGGATGCAATTTCACAGTTCAAGCTTGGTTTGCCATGTGTGGAGAGCAGGCTGATTGCATCAGGTGGTGGATCATTGTTAACTCATTGCCACAGAGGACACAAATGGCCTTTCCCCACAGAAGTCACTAACAGTGACATGGTAAAATGGTTTAGCCAGGCTGTTGTTGGTGAAGGGAAAATTCTCCAAGCTGAAATATGAAGAATGAAAAACACAGATTTTTTTTCTTTTCTAATTAAGATCTTAGGATTTTTGTAGCAGTGACATGCTTACAGTTTAAGAACATTTACTCTCTCCTGTCCTCTCCAGTTGCAGGACAGCATTTGCAACCTTACCACTCAAAATACTCCACAGTTTCCCTTCAAAGTGTTTTTTAAAGTTCTTCTTCCCTCCCATCCTAAATATCCATTGGTGGGCCATTGGTAAACTTTGACTTTTTAGCTAACTGCCATTTCCTGTATCCTGAAACTGTTCTTGGTGGGATCTTAATTTTATTCTGTATTTGCACAATAACTTGCACCTTGCATTCCATAAATATGATGAGCCAGACTAATGCAAATAATAAATACGTATAATAGTAAGCCAGCTGTACTGGCCTGAAAGTTTATCTCTGTATTATTCAAATACAATATTGACATATAGACCTAGTGTAACGAATCATCACATTTTGACAAACTGCATAGAATAAGATATAGCAGCTGATTCTTAGGAGATGAATATAATGTGCTGAAACAATTCATTCCACTAACCTTCTACCTGACAGGAATTAATGGAAGGCAGATACCCGAGAAGATTGTTTGTCAAAACCAATATGGAGGCCTTTATGTTTATCATGGAAGCAGGATGCTACAATTTTTAGAAGAATTTCTGAACTTGCTTGGAGTGATATTTCTTTGTGTTAATATTGTTGGTTTCCTTACCCACCTCTGCTCTCCATTTTCCTCTTTGTATCCCAGCAACATTTCCAGTGTATGCATATTTCACAAGTATTGCAAATGTAACCCAAACCTGCAAGTTATTTTCAACATAGTGTTCAAAAACTTCTAAACCTTGATTACACAAACCTCTGCTTCAACCTCTGGTTCAACTTGGCATGGGCTTGCAGCCAGATGTGATCCCAGCGATTCCCGGTGACCAGGTAAAATAGTGATGTTGCAGTAGCACTCCCTTAAACCATGGAAATAAAAATAAGTAACTGCTGTCCCTGCACTGGGTTGTGGGCCATCAGAGAGATGATAAAACAAAGTGAAGCTATTTGGCGAATACAGTAAATATTACAAGATTACAGGCAGGGAGCCAGACCATTTGTAATAGTGTCATGGGATGTATAAAAGAGCAGATGACAGAGCATATTCATGGAGGCCAGAGGACCACACAAACTTGAGACAATAGTAATAACAATGGGAATTATTAATAATATTCTTGTTAGCATATTGACCAAGACAAACCACAGCATCACAAGAGCTCAGATGGGCAAACCAGTCTGCTTGGGGGGATTAGTTGTCTGTAATGAATCAACTGCCTGACCAAGTGTGCAAAGAGATTTCCGAGTTATTGCAAAGCACGTAATTCCAATTGTGTTCTGGAAGTGCTCTAATTTAGAAATAATATTGGGACATTGTGGGACATAAGCTATTACAGTTTTCAACAAGCATGTAGCTACCCACTTGTCAGACTTTCTGTCAACAAATTACTGATGAGAAAAGATGGAAGCTGAGGACATGTCTACATGTGACAACCCGATTTAATGTTGAAGGTATCAAGGCAGAGCATAAGAATAGCCACAGTGGGTTGAACCAAAGAACCACCTAAGATGCTATTTGAAGGTGGCCAAAAATGAGTAATGCTTTTGGATAAGTGATGGACAATACTATAGTTAATGAAATAATAGTTAAAGTAATAGTTAATGAATTTCTAGCAATCTGCAGTTCATGTATTTCCCTAATCATGAAAATTCTCTCTGTTCTTAAGAGGTATTGATGCCATGTCCTTTTATTGCTCTATTAAATACTTTTGGGAAACAATTTTGGCATCCATGATGTGCTGTGTCAATAAGTGATTTAACTGTACTTTCAGAGAAGAATACTAATTTCATTAATTTTCAACATACCACCATAGCTTATCATTTGATGTTCCCTAATTCTAAACAGACACACCTGTTGCAGTTGTATCACCTCCAGTTGTATCTTTGCTATGTGCTTTTAACCATGCTGTAGTTTGATTAACAAGCTTCACTATAAAGGTTGTCAGCATAGTATTTTTCATGGTATTGGTAACAGAGTAGACTCCGGATATATACATCCTCCATGTACATGTATGCATATTAATTGTCATCAGACAGTATCAACAGGAAGGCATTCCACTGATGAGCAGCAGAGAACAAGGAAAAACTGGAGAAACCACCTGTTAAGGTGGTCTGGAAAATGGTTTACATTTCCGCACTACAGAAACGTCATGGAAGTAGGAAATGCATGCAATTAATGCCATAACTGAGAACTGAAGCTGGACTGCATTCCAAATTAATAGTATACATTTCTCACTTGCATGAGGTGGGCATTCACCTAATTCAAGCTGTCCTAAGGTTCAGAAAGGATCTGACAATATTTGTGTAGCTGAATTTACTGGATAGATTTTCAGACAATTGTGTACTTTTGAAGAGAAATAGTGGTACTGCAGGATATTAATGCAGGTAGTTGAACTGGGATTTCATGGAATTAATTGTGTTGTTTATATGGCTTGTTTTATACTAGCAAGAGTTCTTGCATTGAGGGAAAACCAAAATACAATCAGTTCCTAGTCACACCTTTATGCTATTGATTTTTATAGACTTCTGTCACATCCTTCCTTGGGCATCCTTTTTTCAAACTGAACAACCATAGTCTGATTATCTGTTCTGTGTACAAAAACTGTTCCACATGTTTGATCTCCCATATTTATCTTCCTTGAAATCTTCCAGTTCTTGTATTTGGACAGGGGGCCCAACATGGCACACAGCATTCAAGCTGTCACCATGTGTTTATACATAATAATGGAATAAGGATGACATGCACTTTGTTCTTGCTGTCCTTTTTAGTAGATCCAAAAGGTAAACTACTTTTACAAGTCTTCCCGATTAGCAAATTGACACTTTTCCCTTGCCATTATTTGACTAGCTGCATCTAAGATCTTTGGTAACAATGATTTATGTAGAACCTCAAACAGAATTGCTCACAATTTCATATTTCCCATGAGAAGCCTCTAGGACTTTGGTAGCATTATGCAAGTGGTAAGAGCTTCTGAGTCACATCTTGTTTTAAATGACAATTGCTTTGTCAGAAGTACTAACTATATGAAATACAAAACACATCTTGCTAGTTGCCCAGTTCCCACATTTATCTTCTATAAAAGTAAAACTAGATTAATATATGATTGTTGAGACATGCCTCATTTTGAACATATTGTACCTTTTAAGATCAGTTTTCTGTATGATTTTCTCCATGATTTTGGATGGAAAAACCTCCTAATTCTAGGTGAGTTCCATGAGAAGAATGATTTCAAGTGAAGTTTGCTCTGAGGTTTTGAAATCATTTGGATCTGAAGCTCCCAGTGAGACTGAAAAGGGTAAAGTTGAAACTGTGTGGACTCAAATCAAGAAAAAATGTACAGATAAACTCTCCATGAGAGCAACCTCTTGAGTTTCAATGAAATCTAGTGACAATGAGCTCAGATAGTTTCCAAGTCCCCTGTGCTTTGCCTGCAGCATGAAATTACCAACTCTATTTTCATTCTTACCTCGACTTGGTTTTCATGGTTCATTGTGCAAGAATGAACAATGATTTCTTTTGTCAGTCATCCAACTGAAAATTGTTTTGCTTATTATTCAATATAAATTGTTCCTCTGCTAAAACATAAGATATCAGCATGTGAGGATTTATTGTACAATTTTACCTCTCATAATTCTAAAACATGAGAACAGTACTTGCTGTTCGGTAGGGAATGAGAAACGTGGTAAAAGGGAGAAATGTAGGTTTCTGTACTGTACAGAGACAGTATTAAATAGCTCCAAAATTTGCTATAGTTCATAGCATTGACTCTGGAAATCCATTACTTTGGAAGTGGATTATGGAAAAACGTCATCTTCATATTGAATATGAAAGGGTAAGTTTTCACAGTGTTGTGGTGAAATAGGAGTTAACATCCTGTTGACTCAGAATCCTTTGAACTGGAAACTCCTAATATAGGACTGGAAAAGGTACAGCTGAAGCTATGCAGGCTGAACATAACATATGACATCTGAGTGAAGAATGACCTCTGAGTTACAACTAAGTTTAGCAATCCAACTCTAGGAATTTAGAAAGGTAGTGGTCTTAAGTTTTCTCTTTACACATTCCACAACTAAAATCAGAATTATTCTTGATTACTTATGTAGACAACTGAGAGTTTGATCTGAGCCTGATAAATTTAAAGACCTTTAGTTATAGTTAGGTTGCCTTTTGCCTTGAGCAGGCCCAGAGGGTATAGTTATCATGAAGTAAATGTAGATACCTTACCATTGCTATGAAACTCCTTAAGTTATAGCTGTACCATCTCTGTGGTGTGACCACAATGAGAGATTAACACTTCTCTGACAAAGAAATCCAATAAGAGCTAAAACCACTAAACAAATTAACTGTTTGTTATCCACTGAATGTATCATTAGGAGAGTTTTTCGTCTAAGTTGTAAGAGACACAAGGAGGAAACTGGTCTTATTTTCAAATATTTTTTGTATATTTTGCATTAAAAAGTTTTATTTTTTTTTTTTTTGCATCATAAACTTTTCTTGAAAAATAGTCAAAAAGCCAGAACAGTTTGACTGAAATCTCCTGTTGCTAAACTGTAGAACAAAGCCTTTCTCTTCTGTGTTTTCTTTCCAACCAATGTCTTTTGAAGGTTTTTCTTAACAACAAGACAGGTTCAGCAGAAAGAGTAGAAGTTATATTTTTATCCACTTAATAGTTTGATGACCAAACAATTTAAACTCCTCTGGAGCTGCATGGAAGGGCGACAATAGAGTTTGAGCAAAGAACCTATTTTAAGTTAAGGAGTTCTCACTTTGTTGTCTGTGCTGCCTGTCACAATCTCAGGAACCAATTGAAAAGGGTTTTCAGAAAGATTCTGAGTTTGGATTGGTTGTAGAAAACATGTACTTTTGGATTGTCTTTGGAAATTTACTGGTTGGTTTGTTGGGTTTTTTTTGGTTTTGTTTTTTTTTTTTTTTTTTATGACCACTGTCATAAATGCTTTCTCTTGGTAGGTACCACTACTCAGAACAGAACAAACTGGTGCACAGAGTAAAACCACACTGGAAGATGTCAGGGTGTTAGGCCTCGAAGTAAATACACAGAACTGAAGGCTAGAGTAATTTTCACTAAAGCGAAAATCACTGCTGTAATAAACTCCATGTTTAAATTTTTAGAAAGACATGTCTCTTTCAGAGAGCAGCAAGAACAGGTTCCATTCAAGGGGGAGGGAGTCAGGAGTCAAAAGTGACCTTCACAGAGGCAGAGTGCTCATCAGTTAGGCACTGTCCCACAAGGTCTGAACAAGGTCAGGTTGGTAATAGTGGCAGGCTTCACCAGGACAAAACTTGTGGATGCCCTTGGGATTCTGACATAAAGATACTATAATCTGGGCAGAGCTGCCATGAGCCTAAATCTTACTAGTTTTGCTTTCTGTTTATTTACTGTGGTATTAGTTTAACTTCAAGCCAGTGATGAAACATCTAAAAACTGATGACAATTTGTACTTGGATCCAAATACTCTTATCATTATGGGCTGATTACTTGAAAACAGACTGGAATTTTGTGCTTTGTTGCATCTCTTCAAAGCAAATTCAACCCATGTGTCCTCAGGCAGGTTTGCAAATGGATGTCACTTGAAGGATTCTTGGTTTCAGTGGCAACTATTCATGGTATTAGAGGATGCCAAAAGCAGTATCCAATCCTTTTTATTTAAGTTGCATACTTCATCACTGGAAAAGAAAACAATTCCCATTACTTCTGCAACTCTTGAACTGAGATTATTTGTATCCCATCTGCTGACTCCAAAGCAATAATTAACTAAGCACACTATTTCCTGAGCAACTGATAATGCTGGCAGAAACAAAAAGGTTGTTTGGCATGACTAAAGGTATCTTTTAGCAGAGCTATATTATCAAGGCCTTGATTTCCTATAATCAATAAAACTCTAAAGTGCCATAGGTGTTTTGGCCTGATTTCACTGGTTAGGAAACACAACTGTAGAGACAGCATATTACTGCATAGGTCTTGTTATATAAACTGTAGATATTAAACTGAAACAGATGTGTTGATTTCAGTTTGGCTCAAAACACACACAAGAAACCAATGTTTGCCAAATGGAAAAGGATAAAAAGCAGTTGATAAAATGTTATTTTCATGCATCTGAGATAATTACAACCAGTAGGCAGTGAAACAAAATTAAAATCTATAAAGAATAAGCTGGCAGTAGCTGACAGTAGATGCTATGGAGGGAGGTAAAATTCTTGTCAGAGAACCAAGGCAGTAGACAAGTAGAACTATGTAAGGAAAAATTGTATTTTCTAGATAGCTCGTGACATAAGGTTTAACAGTAATTTATGATGACTTTCATATCTACAGAAGGTATTAATGGTTGTAACATTAGCCTTCTTTTTCAACTCTGTCCATAGTATTTAACTTAATGACCTTGTGCAGTGCTATGTCTCTCATAAGTAAATACTTCTCTTTCTAATTGGAATTTATTGCCTTTTAATTTGCAATTCTATGTTGCTATATGATGGGACAAGTTTAATAAAAGGAGAGATTGATCAGTTTATTACTATACTAGTAGCAATTTTGTATACCTCCATCAAGTCTCCTGTTACTCTTGTTCTGTCTGGGTTAATCTCTCATCCCATATAAATCCCACTTTACCTCTATCTCTACTCTGAAATTCATCAATCTCTCCTTTATCTTTCTTGAGAGTGCATCAACCACAACTGAGCTCAATATTATGAGTCAGAATTGATCATTTTTATATGGTGCTATATATTTCCTATATTGTTTCTATCCATTTTAAAACACAGTATTTTAAAGGAATTCTTAAAATGTGGCATTTTTCTTTAAGGCAAGAAGTCTTAGAAGTTCCAGCATGCAGAGGTACATGTAAATTGAATTTTTATTTTGTCTTTTCAAGAATTTTTTTTATAGCAACACTTTGCTTTCCTCAAGAGTTGAAAACTAATGAGCTCTGTCAAATTGGACAGCACTGTGTCTAGGAAACTGTTAGAGGAAATGCTGATTAGTTAGTGAGCTAAAACCATAGCCACAATTTGCTGTTCCAAGGCAGGCAGTTACTGAGTTTATCTATAAGATAACTCTTAAACAGAATATATTTAGCTAGTTAGATTCAATAATAGGGAATCACATTTATTCAATGAAGTGGGCAGAATTATATTTTGAGTGATGGTCTAGGGAGAGTAATAGAGTGTGTGTTAATGTTATTAGTTTAGAAGCAGCTATTTTTCTGAATTGGGGTTCTGTGTATACTTACTGATGTGGAAGCAAGTCAGTAAAGTACCTTGGTGTTTAAATAGGACTCAAACCCACCTGAGATTCTAAAGGAAATCAGTAGCATATATGTTTGGAAAAAATTTAACAGGGACTTATATGCATGCTAAAATGGATAGGTATGGGCTTGGTGCTGTAAACAGATCTGCCTTTCTCCTTTGTGTCCTTCATTTGGAGTACAGTACAAAATGTAGGTCTGTATGTTAAGTCTACTTCATCCTATGTCTTATACTGATCTCACATAGAAGGGCATGCCCTGCATGTACTCAATAAGCAGAATGCTGGGTTTTTCTTTGCTCAGTGGGAACAGAATATCCAAGGGTGCTTTTGGATTTACAGCTTTCAGAAACTCGTGACTGAAAACTACTACGAGTTCAGTATTTATCCAAACAGGATAGCACTATATAGAGATGTTTTTTATCAGTGTTCTGTCTCTGATGGCTGTTCCAGCCACATCTCTGAAGGGTTTGAAGGCTTTTAGAGTTTTGTGATGGATGTTTTCCAAAAAGAGACATTTACATGATCAACTGTAAATGTGTTACGACAAATCTTATACTGAGTCCAATATGTAGTGTTACTGTTTCTTTCAGTGCTTGATCTACATTTTGACAATGACTACCTGCTAAATAAATTATTTCACTTTGACCAAAATGTTATTTTATTGCTAATATTTTCAGTTCTATCGTATTTCTCAATTTATTCTATCTTCTTTTCTAAATCAGTCTCAATATAGCAAAATAAGGAAAATTATTACAGAAATTTTTTTGGTTTGAATCAGCTGCAGACACAATTTTGTGCTAAGCAAACTGATATCATGATGAGACAATTCATTAATTGATGGTACTATAAAGCTTTCCATTCTTTATAAAATTTAGTTCTATTTAATAAAAGCAACTTGTGAGCAGCTGATCATAAGAAAATGAATGATGCCTAAAAGCTATGTTGGAACAGTCATCCCACAGTCTCACATCTTTTTTTTTTTTTTATTAGATCTATAATTAATCCTCACTTATACCAAATGTGTGTGACTCAGACACACTGACAGAGGGCTGATGACAAAACATGTTATTGTTGATGCTGTAAAAGATGCACTATGAGCATCTTCCAAGGTTTGGAGAGCACCCCCTTGTTCAAGCTGTTTATTCAGTAATCACAAAATCACAAGAACTGTCTCAATGCCCTCTTCAAAGCAATCTTTTTCTTTAAAAAAAAAAATATATTTTTTTAGGATTAATACAGTCCTTGATGAAATTCCAGAAATACTTCTTTCCCTGTTTGCTGAATATCTTTTCAATATTTAGGCAGTTGGTAAGAGTAGCTAGCTCAGGTAAAGCAGCTGATCACCCAGGCTTCACATCTCTATTTACATCCCTGAAACCCTGGAGGACAGAAAAGTCTTTTAATTGGTGACTCAACCTCAGTAGTAACATGCTTTTAGGAAATGAGGCCTAGACCATTCCCTTCACACCGGGCACCCTTGCTCTGGTTGCCATGGTAATCTACTGGCGCATGCTAGGTCCAATGATGTGGAAAACAAGATGGCTTCCTCATTTCTTTAGCCTTAAGGAAAATTACAGATATTAACAAATCATTACAGGGCTAACAGACACTCTGAAGACCTGACCTAAATAAACAGCATCTTGTCAGTTTGCTAATAGCTGCCCAAGTTTTACTTCTGTGACTCTCCTGAAAGTACTTAGTTAATGAAGGTTTTATTACCCTAAATATTTGTTTCTCTCTACCTGCAAGTAAAGTACTGTACTTTGAATGTTAGGATGGACCTCCTATTCAGCGAGGTGCATTTAATTTATCAATCATTTGGAAAGATATTTAAATGTTAAAAAACCAACTGACACTTTTGTGCATATAAAACCAAAACAAAGGGTTGCTCTTGTCACTGTCTCCTGGGAAGGATTTTTTGTATTTCACAGAAAGCTCTTCCCTGGTGCAGAGCAGCTGGCACGCTCATGGTGGTAGGGTGAGGTCTCAGACTCCTTGGCCTCTGCAGGGCTGTGGAGGGTGACGTGTCTCTCAGAGAGGAAACATTCCATATAAACTTGGTGCTTTGAGGAGGGGGAAAAAGGAAAATTAAAAGCAGGCATGAAAAAAAAATACTAACAAATGAACCCATCTGTTAAAAATATAGGAGGAAGTGACAGCCAAAATCTGTAGCTGCAGATACAATAGTAGTAGGCTCATGTGGGGGAACCACAAGGTCAGTAGAAGAAAAGATTATGTCTTTCAAGTTTTTTCAGTTTAATGGTCTGTAATTTCAAAGCAGCCGATTTGTTGGTGCCATCCACTTCCTCAGAGCCTGCTCCCTGTGGAATGAAAGATGAAGGTGAGGAATTTAACAAGTTGCTGAAAGGAACATTAAAAAAAAAAAACTTGTTTTGGTAAGCCTTCTGACATACCACGTCTTTACTAGGGACTCCCAGTGTCCTCTGGAATCTGAACAATAGAGGAAAGCAATTAACAGGGAAAACACATGGGACAAGTTTACTGCTTCCTTGATTGAACTGTGTCAGTGACAGAAACACATATGAAGACACATGCTCCCCCATCTAGCTCTGTGCACTTAAGTACGTAACAGGGAAAAGTATTCATTTGGCTTCTTTGCTAGTTTTAAAATGCAATTGCTCTTGTTTATAGTTTAGCCCAGGTGTTTGGGAGGTTCTAGGTGGAAATGCCTGCATTGTAATAAGTTTTCTAAACTGTAGAAAATACCAACACAGAGTGCTCCTTTTCACATCTAAAAGAGCTGTCCAAGGACTGCAAGACCTAATTAAATGAGATGACCTCCCCACGAAAAAAATTAATCACATTCCAATATCATTATACTTATGCTGAGAATCTGAATTGTTCAGATTCTTATTAATTATTTCAACAGTAATTCTTTCAATCTCTATGAATTTCCTTATTCTAAAATTCACCTTTGCAACTGAAATAAGAGCATACATTTCAATTGTTTTTCAAGACAACTTGCAATTTCAGCAGTCAGACCACACATGGGCTTAGCAGAGTGAACAGGAAACATGGTGGATCTGGACACTTAATACAACCATCTGAATGTTGTTTATTAATTATATTCTGCATGTTTTATTATATTATTATGATACAGTACAACTTACACCAGGTATATTACCTGCATACATAATTGCACTTGCACTTTTCCTTTCATATTGTGTATCAATTATGTAAATTTCAAAAAACAGCAGCAGACATTGTGACAGATTTCTTTTCTTAGAGTACCAAATTTACTTAGCTCAAATATCCTTTAATAAAAAAGAGAAAATGTTGTGTTTGATTGCATGCATCAATTGTAGCACTACTTCTATCCCAGAGGTCTCTAAATTTAAAAAAAACCCCCATCTTTTATGTGTGTCTTACTTACCTGGTGTAGCTGGGATAACATTGCACTGTGATTCTCTCTGATCTGACATTGCAGATGTAAAATTTCTGATATGCTTTATGAAGCATGATGTTGATGTGTCATCTTTAATGATGGACAAGATTTACAAATTGAGTAGAATAAGGAGAATTCTGGTTTGGTCATGGGTGGACTTAAACCAATTTGATATACTCAATTATCTAATCAAAGGTTTGGGTTTACAGCTGAAATGCATCCAAATATTGGCTGTTCATATGGAAAGCTACAAGCATCCTGAGACAAATTCAAAAGTATTTTATAAGAATTCTGCCAAATTTAACCCTTTGTCTTGGAAAGATACAACCCTTGACTCTAGATGTTCCTATGGAGCATTTGTCTTCTGTCACTAAGCATGTTAAGTGGTAATGTGAACATGTATAAAGAAGGAATTACTCCCTGCACAGTTTCAACAGTGAAAGCTTAGTTCTGATTCATTTAGGCATAACAAAAAGCTCTGGGTGCACTATTATTTTCATTTTAAATGATTTGTCTACCACAATATCATTGAGTTCTCAGCCTTTTAGTTTTGAGAAAGCAAAATATTTGAATGGTATTCTCAGAGCTTCAACTGGCTAATGGATGAAAATCCATTAGTTCTTGCAAAAAGGTTGGTTATATACTAAAAAAAAAAAAAAAAGAAAGAAGGAGAGATAATTTTAAAATGAATGGGGAAAGAATGAAGCTGAAGATAATGATAGTAATAGAAGATAACAATTGAAAAAGGAATGTGATGATTTGAAAAATGTTTAGAAAATCATTCAACTACTGCTCATAAGGAGAGATCAAGTTGTTGGATATGGCTTTGTCCTGTTGTACCTTGTAAATCTTTCTTCTGTAATGAATCACCTCTTTCATTCTGGTAGAGAGGAGGAGTAACACATTTTCCTCCTCTAATTACGCCATGCGTTCATTCCTTAGTGCATTCCGGACCCTCTGGACACTTGGGCCCTCGGAACTTTGTAGAACTGAGTACTGTGGAATGGCTGTTGAAATTCTTGGATGATTGTAGCTAGGATGACTGTCTGGAAGGGACAAACCCTGGCTACAAGTGTCTGATCACTGAAGACCGTTGTCCTCAATTTGGGCCAACAGCTTTGTCCTTTCCCTAGAGTTCCTATTGNAATATTATATATTATAAAATATTATGTATATTGTAGAAAATATTTTGATATTCCTTGCATTTTTGGTCATGTAGTGGGTCATGAGAATCAGAAGTTTATTTAATGTCAGTTAGCAAAAGGCCAAACAGCAACAAATGATATGAAAAAACAGGAGGGGGGGAAGAGAGAAAGAAAAGACAAAAGAGAAGAAAAATAAAGGAGGGTGAGAACTTTTTCTGTCTGATTCTGTCTGAGAAACTGATATTTCCTCTGCAATGCAGAAACAAGTGAAGGATGATGTTACCTCATCACATGAGCATCCTTGGTGTGGGGGGTGGAGGAGGGAGTGGGAGGGAAGAAATTAGTATGAAACAACTACTCAGAGCATCCCAAAGCCTTTAACTGGTTGGGGATCCTTGTCCTGATTTATGCTTGGGCAGAAACAAATGAGATTTTCCACCCTGGGGGGCAGGTGGTAGCAGAGCTTTTAACTTAACAATCTGCCATATCAGAGCCAGTCTCTGTTCAAATCAAGGTTAAATTCAACATGGCTNTTTTTTTTTTTCTGTGATGGTAGATCCTATGAAAAGAAATTATTATTTATATATCATAAATATAAATATACATAGAGCTACATAAAAATAAAATATATTATAAATATAAATATTATATATT
>VZRH01000075.1:463770-483082 GCA_013397555.1 Urocynchramus pylzowi | reverse complement strand
GGGGGGGAAGAGAGAAAGAAAAGACAAAAGAGAAGAAAAATAAAGGAGGGTGATAACTTTTTCTGTCTGATTCTGTCTGAGAAACTGATATTTCCTCTGCAATGCAGAAACAAGTGAAGGATGATGTTACCTCATCACATGAGCATCCCCCTTGGTGTGGGGGGTGGAGGAGGGAGTGGGAGGGAAGAAATTAGTATGAAACAACTACTCAGAGCATCCCAAAGCCTTTAACTGGTTGGGGATCCTTGTCCTGATTTATGCTTGGGCAGAAACAAATAAGATTTTCCACCCTGGGGGGCAGGTGGTAGCAGAGCTTTTAACTTAACAATCTGCCATATCAGAGCCAGTCTCTGTTCAAATCAAGGTTAAATTCAACATGGCTTCTCTACTGGTCTTTTTTTCCCATGTGTATTGGGAAATTATTATCGTTTGCCATGTGTACAAGTAGAAACTACCTCTGCCTGTATTTAGGAAATTTAAATCTTTATTATTTCAGGCAAAGTAGACAGTAAAACTAGTTCCAATTGTAGTTCTTGTTATTATTGCCTCACCATTATTATAAGATATTCATACCTTTCTGAAATGAGTTGTATCTTGAATTCTTCTGGTGTAGTTTCTGTCCCAGTGTGATTTTGGTGTTATTATTTAAAACTTGAACATAAAAGATGGGCCATTTCTGAACAAGTCAGAGAAAAATTACATTCTCTTTTCTTTCCCTTTTGCTGTTTTTGCATTTCATTAAGAAGGAGATTTGAAAGGTGTCATTTGACATAAAAAGTCTTCACTAAGAGGCAGTGAACCTTAGACTGTTGGAGAAATAAATATTTCCTGTGCTATGTGTAATTCTGAACTTTGGAATATGATCCAGTCATTAAGAAATGCATTGCAGCTTAAAAACTCTAACCTCAGAGAGAGGGATAAAGTTGAAAGTAGTTGTGGAATTGTGGTGGTGGTAATCCCTTTTTCTTCAAGGAATAACTGTGCAGACTTCATTTTGCATTTGTGTCTTTTTTAACTTTTAATTCACGTTATTGAGCTTTTTCTCAGTCTTTGCTGTTTCTCTTAAGAAATTATCCTCCCTTTCCATTATTTACCTAATGTCATGATTTGCAACAAAAGCAAACCACTTTAATATTTTTCCTGGTTATATCCTCTCCCCATCTACAATTTATATTCATTTGGTTGTCTGCCCATTATAATAGATATATCACTTGCACTCACTGCTGAATGCCAACTGTTCATGTCAGCCACTCTTCTTCTGACCAAGCCTGTTTGTTACAGATCTTTTGGTATTTACTCTTTCTGCCGCCAGTAATTGTGTTTTTAATTATTTTGTTTTCTGTGTACACAAACACAGATTATTCAAAATCCCTTCCTTCTCTCTCCAGAGACCAATCTTCATCATATGCTTTCATTTTCATTATTACCTTCTCTCTCTCATTGTCTTGTTTCTAATTATGGTATATGTTAGTTGTGTTTTGATAGATGGTTGCCCAAAACACCAGAACGATGCTTAAATTACCATGGTCAGACATCAGCTGCTTTTTCCTGAGAGTGCAATTCCTCCCCTTTTTAAAAGTACCCCCATATTTCTGCTCATCTTCATGTAAAAGGCTAATATATGCCTCATGGGTACTAACAATTGAATTCTATAAGGAATAATTTTTCTGAAGTCTAAAGTTTTATCAAAAGTGGTTAGAGCCACTACAATAGTCCAAAGAGGTTTTCTTCAGAGCAGGTCTTAGGGGACGACAATATCAATCCAGTCTGGAGTTAAGATCAGGAAGACTTTAATTACTCAAGAGTGCAGAGATTGCTTTAGTTCTTAGTTGGAGTTTTCTTATTGGTGTTGTTTTTCCTTTTTCTCTCTTCAGATTACTCTAGGAGACTAGCGAAAAATGTTTGCTGACACTTTCAGGAAAAACAGCTGGAGTCTACTTCCAGACACTGAGCTGAGTATAATCTAAATATCCTATAAATATTCATGTTAAATCAATCTGTTAAACTTGGTGTGCATCCCACAACCTTTGCACAGAACTTTAAAAAAAATGTTAGACTGGTTCAGTGCTTGCCTGCCTAATACTGGGTTGATGCTGCAAGAAGGGAGCAAAAAACTGATTGCTTTGAATCATGAAGGAAAATTCTTCCTGGGTGGCCAGGGAAGATCTACACTGCTGTCAAGACAAATCAGGGAGTGTGTGGAGATATGACTTGGAAATTGAAATTGTTCTCCTCAAAAACCTGCCTAGTCACAGGAATCTCCTTTTCAGCAAGAAATGGCCCAAAGGGAGTGACCAGTGTGCGTTGCTGATCTGGGAAAGTACAAAGTGTACTTTGGTTTTCATCCTACTCTGTCCAAAGTCAAATGCTTTTCTGTATCTATATTCTTCTACTTAAAGCAAATCAACAAGTTGCCACAGCTTTGCCTGTTGGTGTCAGCCACTTTCTTTGGTCTCTTTTTCTGTCATGTTGTCCCTTGGGTCACCTGTGTGCTCTGGCTTGTGAGATTGTGAGAGCTGAACTGTGCTTCTAACACTGACACACAAATACAACATGGACAGTTTGAGTCATGTGGAAACCTTATGGTGCATTCAAGTCATGTAGTCCATTGAAGACTGCTCTTTTTTAGTAGCTGGTAGTCTTTTCCCAAATAAGGATGAAGAACTGTAAAATGCATTGCACTTCCTAGCTGTAGACTTTGCTTCTCTGGCTCCATTTTGAGCAAATATTTGGAAACTCTGGTATGTGCCTATGTCTTTATTAGAGCTGCAATTCTAAACTGTGTTGGAGGCAGTGATATAGTACAAATTTATTCAGAGCCACATACAGAGGAAGTTGTGCAAACTAGTGAAATTTTGCACAGTAAGGTAATGATCTGTGTTTTGGCCATGTAGCAACTACAATTTTCTGAAAAAGTTATCAGAGAGAACTTGCAGGATTTGCAAACTGAGACCTGAAACAGCGTTCTTGTGCAGTCTTAGAAGAAAAATAAGCCATGCACATTTTCAATCTGGCAAAAATTTGGCAATAATATTAGAACACTTGTCTCTATCAAAGCATTCAGAAACATTTTAAAGTAATCAAATCCAGCTAACAGCAGACTAAAGTTGATCTAAAGTAAAAAGCAAAATCCAACAAAATCCTACAAAATATTCTTAGTCCCTAGTTATTGTTAAATAATTTATTCTACTATTACTAACTAATAATGGGTGCCAAAAGCCATATATATAATGCCTTAGGTTTGCATACTATATCTAGGTGGATTTGAATTTTCAAAATCTTTGAATTTGGTTTGTTTTATTCATGCTTTCTGTATATACTTCTATTATATATGCATGCATGTGTGCATTATATATATACACATATATATATATATACTCATGTGTGTGTGTATGTATATTATAGTGAGGGAAAATATTTAAATAGGAGACTTATGGGTTTGTTTATCTCATCAAGAGAGGACTAAATGGAAGAAGTTTTTATTTTTTTTCTAGAAACCTAATGAGTTGGATCTAATTTTTACAAATTCCAAGGCTGATCCGACATGCCAAAGCAGAGTTTGAGCTGATGAGCAACTTCTCTTTAGATTCATGTTCACCCTGAGAGGTTTAGCAGTGGGGTTTCCAGAACTGCTAAAGCACTTGAGAAGCAGAAGTCTTATTGAACTTGATGGGATTTATCAATACCCTACTAAGATGAGTGATGTATTACATCTGACTGTTTCACAAACAACTTCCTAGAAAAACTGGAAAACTGACTTAAAAAAGGATGCACTCCCTCCCACCAGGAAAATGCCCTCACTGGAGGGGCTTCCTGTTGGTGTCTGCCGAGGAGAATAAATAGGATCCAAAGGGCTGGTGTGAGAGGAGGCTTCTTCAGCTTTATATATGTAATTTGTTCTGCCCGAGAGACACTTCTGAGAAAAGAAAAGGCATGTTATGGTTGGAAAATAGTTTGTTTTGGGTGTAATGTCAGAAAGTGTGTATTCGACAGTTATTGTTCAATATTCCTTTGGAGAGTAAGGACAGTAGAGTAAAGTAATGGCTTTTTCTGTAAGTATGTGAAAGCTAGAGGTGAAAATAATATTAAAGTGGCTCCTGCTAATTTGCGAAATATGAAAACCTGTTTAAGAGTCTTGCTTAGGAAAGAAGATAGATAGATCTCTTAGTGCTAGATGTATTTTTATTTAGCGGAGGAAATCCAGAAACTTCAGCAGTTAACTGACACAACTACCAGAGAGGCAGTGGGAAAGAGGAAGACAGAAGAGTAGAAGTAGCTTGAACTGCTCTTATTATGTGGGAAAACTTTAAAGCCTCAAAATGAGAAGGAAATGTTACCACAGAAGGAGGAAGTAACTGGCTAGTGCAGCTTTGCAAAGTTGGCTGTGAGACAGTCATACTTCATGGCTTAGGTAGTGCATATTAGTTGGTTGTTTTACTTGGTTTTCTCTTGTCCCTTTATTAAGATATTGTTGTTGCCATTGATTAAAATTTGCAATTGTGGATAATTGGTGCTCTCACTGAGCACCAATCTTGTCATTTAAATTCCTGGGTGAGAGGCTAACCTTGGGTTTCACTGGGAACCCTAATTCATATGGGATCAGTCCCTTGCAGCCAAGTCAAAGAACAGCTACACAGCGTGTTGAGCCCTACCTTGCCTGCTGTTCCTGGGCACAGCAGGCTCCTGAGGCAGGTGTATGGGATGTGCTGGGGAGGCTGTGCCCCAGGGACATGGCAAAGCTGGCAGTGAGGCAGCTACGTGCACCACCTTACAGGGTGGCAGAGGGGCAAAGACACTGTCCCACCTGCCTTTGAAAATGCAGCCCTGGGAAGGACTGTGGATGCTGTTACTTGCTCTCACTCTTGTGGAAAGTCTCCCTCACCAGTTGTGGTGCTCCATCCTCAGAGACCTTAACACTCTTATGTTTGCTAAGTAGTGGAGATATTTGGGGAACCTGAGGCATGCTGTGATCTGTTCCAGATTTCTGCTCTACCTCCTGGAAACCAGAAGCAAATGGAAATGAGAGATGTGAAGATTTTCAACCCATAAAACATTATGGGTGCAAATTAAAAAATTTAATTTTTTTCTAGGAACATTGAGTTCTCTGCAAAGAAGACATTAAAGTACTTGTGACAAGGTGAATGGACAGGACCCAGTTTGTCAGGAGTTAAAACTGCCTCAGTCAGCTGGAGGCTTACCAGCCACTAGCTATTAGGATAGTCATTTCCCCTCAGGAAATACCTGCTGGTGTATCAAGGGTAATTGCTAGCAGTCAGCTGTATCCCCAGAGGGTGGGTATATAAAATCATCAAGAAAAGACTGAACTGTTCCTAGAAGGAGGCAATAGCAATTGTGAGAGAGAGTGTGTGCGCGTGTGTGTGTGTGTGTGCGCGTGTGTGTGTGTGTGTGTATGTGTGTGTGTGTTTGTGTGTGTATGTGTGTGTATATCTTGGTTATTTATCTTAATGAAGAATATTAATGTAATGTAGGCTTTTGTTTCAGTTTTAACTCTGCTAAAACTGAAACAAAAGCCTACATTACCTTTGGGTTTCTGCTGAAACTTGAATTTTACAGACTTCTTTCATTATCTGAGGCCTCCACTTGCAACACTGGCTGGTTTTTCACAAGCATCCTCCAAAACAGAGCAGATAATTACAGCTTCCTGAATGGCTTGGTGTCACTATGTGGTTTTATTTCTAAAATACTTGAAATAGAATTCCTAAGTGACCTTCATTTTGTTATGCTCCTGCCAATCTTTCCTCTCACAACAGGAGTAAGACCCCCTTGCTTTCCTGAGTCTTAGTTAAATTGTCTGTGAAGCAGGTAGATCAAGTAATGTATAGTGGTTACCCTTTAAAGTTCATTATAAAATTTACAGCATTATAAAGATGAAAAACAAGCCAAAATTTTAGAAGCACTTGTGCAGTCAGTTTAAAGATTTGCTCACTCTCCTGCCTAGGCAGAGGTCTCCCTATAATATCACATCCATCAGTGTTAGCCTGTCAATTAAACTAGTCTTTGCCTCCATACTTTCTGCAGTAATAAATTTCCCAGAAGTGCAAAGAAACCCAGACACTCAAAATAGGTCATCCTACCTGATTCTTATCTCTTCATTTGGACATATTCCTACATAACCAGGCTTTGAGTCATGCTTCCTGGGCTTTTTCTCCACTGTCCAAAAGAATCCTCCAGACAGCAAGTTGTTACTTGGCTGTTACCTTGCATGGAGGCTCTCCCTGCCTCTCCATTTTCTCTCCACCCCACTCCCCACATCTGCTGCATGTGTGTTTGAGTAGAATTCACTGCCTCCTTGCCAATGGAGTGAATTTGTCAAACATTGAAGTGAGCTTCACTTGGTTGAGAAGTTAGGTGCCTCTGGGATGTAGTCAACACATGAATATCTGAAACGAATAGTAAAACCTGTAATGATCAGGTTATGAACTAAACACAGACTAACGTGGTTTTTGAACTAGAGTAAATATCAAATATGTAATAGATTTAAGAGAGTTCATGAGCCATTTTCTAGTAAGTCCCAATTAGGGAAAAAGGAATAAAATGATGAATAAACTATTCACAGTGCAGGTGTTTCACAAAAGCAGTTTCTCAGCAGAAAATGAGATAGGATTCAGGAGTAAACCATCATTATTTACTCTGGTCTTTCTTTCTTGTGTTCACTTCCTGAGATGAGGGAAAATACCTTCTTTCAGACTGCTATGGTCTTAGGAGTAGTGAAGTCTTCTCTGAACACCTTCAGATACTCAGTTTATAATGAAATCTTAAACCTTTGCATATACATGGAAGTATGTCAGCTTCATTATTCTAATTTCTAGAACTCAGCAAACCATGAAGCTGAATTCTGGAAGAGCTGCTGATTATAAAGTTAAAACCCACAAACTAGTAATAAAACCCCTAACACCCCCCCTTTCCAAAACAATGGAGAAGGAGATACCTTCACATCCAAACTGTTCAGATGATGCTACTTTTTCCTGTGCTTGGTATACTCTTCCTGGGACACTTTGTGGGATGATCGGAAGAAGCTTGAGGAAGGCACGTGATTTGATTGCCTGGTTAATTTCCAAAACACTGTGTTGAAACTCTTAGTTCATTGCCTTGTTGCCCTTTGTAAGTGGATGGGATCTATTGATGGGAAGAGATGAATTCTCTCTGCAACAGTGCAAACCTTTGTGAAAATGGATCCCCTTATAAATGGCCCAATCCTCTCCCTGAAAAACAGATGCCAGAAGCAGTTGTGGGACATTATGTTTCAGTTCTAGAGACTTCCAGTTCTAAGAATAAAGTAAAGGAGTCATTATTTATCTAAACAAGGCCTTTATGCTATGGTTCAGTGGCTGCTGGACAGCCGTGTGATCTGTCTTGTGTAATGCCCTCACCCCCTCCTTTGCCCGTTTGGAAAAGAGAAAAAAGGACTTGTACTAGCTCAGAACATGCTCACACATCTCACTGTCCATTGTGCTCAGGCCATGACGGTCCATTAGACAAACGCGGTGCTGAGCAGCCGCAGCTGCCGACCGGCACAGCAGCGCTGATAGCGTGCTCTGTGTTTGGAAGGGAACCAGTGCGTCACCGACTGTGTGGGATATGTTTACAGGGACGTGGTGTGGGCTTTCTCCTCCACAACACAGAGCTCCCATCACAAAGCCCCTCCCTCTGAGGGACCAGGGTTCGGAAACCACAGTCTTTTATCTTTTGTGATGGATTTTTTCATGCTGCTTCTCAAAATAACGCCTTGTATTTCTGTGTCTAAGGGTAAATGAAGTGAGATACAGATTCCTGATCTTTCCCTGCTCCTGTAGGAAGCTGCATTTTAAATACAGAGGGAAGGAGGCAGCTGGCTGAAAGCATACTTTCTGTGTGTTACTGAGTCTGTCAAAGTTTCTGTGCATATGAGGCAGCTGACTTCTCTCAGGAGCCTAGCGGTCAAACAAGTTACATTTTACAAAATAATATGATTTTTTTCAAAAGTGACTTAGGCACTTCAGAGCCAAGATCTCTTTATTTGATAATGGGGCTGGGGCTTATCTATTCAGGGAGGCAATACAGCTTTGCTGTGTTTGGTGTTGACCTCCTGATATGTACACAGCCCAACACAAAAGCTCCTCTTGTACTTCTGAAAATGTCACCCAAAGCACACAGTGCTCTGGAAACCACGTTTTGTATAGGGCTAGTCCAGGATCAGTGAGCACAAACTTGCAAAGAGCAGACGGACTCCACTCTGCCCTCAAGGGAGGGCTTGCCAGTGTGAGAGGGCAAATAATCAGGAGCCACTTGCTCCTTGATTATGTAGTGCAACAAACAGGGCACTGAGACTGTCTAAATTGTGAGAAGTTAGGTGTTCTCATTTTGCTCATGGAAGAGGGTGTGGATTTTTATCTGGGCCCAAGTTAACGGGCATTGCAACAAAGCAGGAGCTCAGCATCCCCATTTACTTGTATTGTGCAGGTGTTATGACCAGTCAGACCACTGGTACTGCAGAATAACAGTGACCAACCTGAGGTGACCATGGCATGTTTCCTGCTGTGTGCTGCATCAGCTGAACACAGGTGCATGCTAAGAAGTATAAAAATTCTGTTGGCTGCTCTGAGGCTTCATGAGCAATGACCAGGTTCCAGGGTGTGGTAATGCCCCAATACAAGGTAATAAAATAATGTTTTATTATTTTATTAACACATACCTTACATAGTATCCAGGTACTTGTTTTAAACCACTCAGATTTCAGCCTTCTATACTATACTGCAAAGCAAAAAATGCATAGAATGTGATGTTTCATTACAACAGAATGAGTCCAGTGAATCGTTCATTCTTAATACTTTTTTTGTTCTATAATTGTGATGTTATTAGCAGAACAACAAAACAATTCAGCAAAACCTTTAAAAATTTAAAAGTTATTCCCATGGAAAAGAGCTCAATTTTTCTTTTTAAGATTTTCTTGGCAACCATGCTTATGATATTTTTAATTAGCATTCTAATGGAAAATGTACTAGTTATAGTATTTTGATTTTCAAAGTATTGGTAAATAAGACAACCCACATAATGTTTTTAATCTCTCCTTTATGATTAGAATCATAAGAATTACACAAGAATTTATTGAAAGGGAAAAATGTTGGCAATGCCAATACTTTCTCACAAGCATTTTACCCTATATTTAGCATTATAAAAATGGTTAATTTTTTATTTGATAATATTCAAAGTTTTTAATGTTCTCAGTTTTTTTGGACTACCTATTTTACCTTTTTCCCCACTGAATTCTTTTGAAACCTTGAAAAGCTTCAATGCTTATATATTGATTCTGTTTCTACTCTTTACTACTTCTTGAAGAGTTCTAAAGTTAGCTTCTTTACCTGAATTGTCCTACTGCAAGATTCCTTTTATAGTGTCATGAGCAATCATATTAATAGCATGCCTTTATTTCCAGTAAAAGTTTTGGTCACAATCTCAGACTTTGAAAATCAGTGTTTTAACTTGGTCTTATTTCCTGATATTCATATTTTTCTCTTTCTTTCATCCGCTCTGCTTTTGCTGTCAAAGTACGTAATATATTTTTGTGGTAAAGGATTAATTCAAACTCAATAAAAATAAGAAAACATGACACAAATACACAGTGAAATTCAGTCCATGATTGGAATGGTGCAGCATTTACATAGAAGTCCCAAAGAATGTAGGGTGTATTTTGGACATTTTTGGCTATCAGAAAACTTCTGGTAGTTTCCATTTCTGTATTAGATGTCTTTGTTTGTACATTTGCACAAGTGAGTGAAGTTGAGCATGAAAGTGAAATCTGTTATTTACTAAAAAATCTCTATCTATACCTATATCCAACTTGTTTTACTTACATATTCATTTTACTACATAACCAACTTCAGTGAATTTGACTTATAACTTATTTTTGCATCAGTGTTTGGGTTCTTTTTAATATACAATTTTTAAAAAAATGTACAATTATATCAATCACAGTGCAGGTATGTGAGTTAGGTGCCCCTCTGAGCAGGAAGCCTAATAAGAGAAATGAGAACCAGACATTTTTAGCAATTTCTGATGCTTATCTCACCTTGTCTCAGGTAGTAGACATCATCCAGTGCAGGAGCACAGAGAGACTCTGCCGGGTCTGCTCTGTTCCCTTCTCACAAATATCATATGGTGGAGAGTTTAAAGACAGAATTGTAGAAAGGAGAAAAGAATGAGGAATGGACAGAAAACGTGAGAAAATAGGGTAACCTAGCCTAAGAACTAAAATCCATTCATTCTGGTCAGCTTAGGCACACTGCTCAAGCAGGCACACTGCTCAAGCTAGAGGGACCTACTTCCAGATTCCATCAAGTCATGATATCTCCAAAATATCTCCAACTGGGCATGTCTTTTTGCTCTTATTCTCTGATTTACACTTAATTAGATGTTTCTGATGGTGTGTTTTAAAGCAGAAGTTGTTTTAGGTAGAACACACTTCTCAAGGGCAATTAGCATCAGTAGTCTCTTCTAACTCTGGCTCCTTCATCTGTCCTCCTGCAATGGTTATAAAGTTTGGACAGGGAAGAAAGCAGTCACATGTGAGAAATAACTCAAGTGTAATCCTCAGTGAAAATCTATTTGTACAGAATACCTATTCTCCTTGCATGCCTCTCTGGCAACAGTGTATCACTACGTTGTAGTAGCGTACAGGAAAGCTAAACTGAGTCATTCATGCACAGGAGAAATGCAGTCCTGACAGAAGCAAGCAATCTAAAGTGCTAGTGTACCTATGTAATCAAATAGTGTAAGTCTTGTTTCTCCACAGTAATTTGAGTGAAGAAGGGTTCAACTCTATATGCAAATACATTCAGAGTATATGATTCTGTTTAGATAGAAGTAGTCAGTAAAACATTATATTATTTCTGGTTTTGACATCAAAACAAGATTTCTTCTGAGCATTAGGCAGTTGGCAGCTATTCCAATAATTTCTAATTTGGCTATAGTTTCACATGATAACACATCCTGCTTTCATACAGCACATTTTCTTCAGAGCTGTCCAAAATTACCATTGCTCATTAAAATAAAATAAGGGTAGAGAGGGCAGTAGAGTGATGGGGTGGTGCAGATACAAGCCAAAATAAATTATTAAATATCTTCTACTCTTTGAGTTTATGAAATATTATGTTGACATTTCAGTTCCCAGCATCTCATCCATTTCCCCACTTCCTAGGCTCATATGGGCACACACACCCTTCATACCCTTTTCCTTGACCATGCCAAGTGAAGACGAACAACAGAAGGAAATTTCTGTTTCATGCTGCAAAATCTACATGACCACCATGGAATGCTGACCAGAACTAGTATGGCAATGTCTGCAAAGGGGAGTAATAACACCAGGAACATGAAAAGCCCGGTCTATTTCAGTGATAAGTGTAATTGATTACAAGTGCTGTTGGTTAAAGGCATATGAAAAATAATAAATTACTTTGATAATAAGTCTAGCTACAGCTGTTATAGTTCTGGGGGGGATCTGCTGATCTCCTGAGTCTTTTTCCTGGTGTAAGCTGCTCTTGTGTGCCAATGCAGACCAAGTGTTTGATGATGGTGACTCTTCTCAAGATTGGTGCTTTCATGCAGTTTAACAGCAATTTTTGTACAAATATTTGCAATTGGATAGGGAGAGAAAATGTTAGAAATATTTGGGAGAAAAATGCTGTTTATTAATAACAGCCATTGAAATGCATTCTTCAAAAAAAAAAAAATCAGAATCTCAAGTGCATAGATTCATGTTCTGTGCATTTCTTACTAGGTGAATAGCACCTACTTGACTCTGGTGTGGAGCAAGCTCTTGTTCAAATTAAAAAATTCAGGATTTGGCTTCAGTAGAGTTTTTCTTGACTGAGGACTTTGAGATCTGATTAACAAAGGCCAACCATTAGGAAATAAATTGTCATCTTTCATCAAATACCGTGTTTGATAGAACAGTTACTCTCGTCTTCAATCAACTTTTTTAGGCTGCTTATAAGATGTGATACTTGTCACAGAAAGCATTTGTCAAACAAACATTGTTGATAAATTTCTGCAACATCCACTCATGTCTAGTTTACAGGTTTGCCTTGTAAAGCTCCTTCCATTACTTACAGTCCTGTCTTCCTCCTGCATGCTCCCCTCCGCTCCCCCCACAGTGCAGCAAGAGGAATAAATATTTTCCTTGTCATCACTTCAGTGTTTCTTCACAAAGTTTTGGAAGAAGAGGAAATAAGAAGCAAGGGCAAAGATCAGAATTTTTTATCTTTCATTGCAGTGCTTCCTTCTAAAAACATCATAATTTTAAACAGAAATTTATTTATGACTTCAAGAACCATTGGAGATGCTGGTGGAAATGGAGAATCAGTTAGACTCTGTTATAAATTTGTAGTTGCAGTAGTTATATATTACAGTATTGTGATTTGATCAAATGTCTGGGAGAAGTTTACTATAAGCAAGAGACTCAGGAAAATTAGCACATGTCTGATCTGCCTGTGGGGATGGGTCAGGCAAAGTATGGGTTGTAGGACACCTGCTGTTAAGAGGAGCTTGACAGAATGTAAGGAAAGAAGCACAGTCTCGCAAAACAGAGCTCTGTTTTCAGAGGGCTGTTTCAGCTGAAGAGCTCTGAAATAGTCCTTGTAACTTCAGGAGGCTAAATTTTGAGAGAAGGTGTTCTCTGTGTGTGTCCATGTGTGTGGAGGTGGTGATGTGGGGGAGGTGAAAGTCTTCCCAGTGGAGCTTTGTGAATTCATTGTTCCTACATGCTGTGCAAAAAACCTGAAAGTCCCTACTTAGAGTTTTTCCTCACAGAATTGACACATTTGTCATTACTGTGTAGCTTTGTCTCATAGACCACATGGAAAAGATACCTTGACCTGTCCACTAGGGATCCTAGTTTTAGTGGGAGTAGAAATTGTCTGTGGTATTTTATCCAGAGTTTTTGCCTAAAGGGCCATGGATGACTCCTCAGACAGGCTGTCTGACACTAGCCATTTCTGCTGGAATCTGAGGTAAGCAGAAGTTGGTATGTATCCAAACCAAGACAGACACAGGGTCACTCTGTGTGCAGTGTGGCTGCAGTCAAACCCAGCCACTCAGACACAGTGAGTGGTACGGTTTCCTTTGGTGGTATAGGTGTACACCCACATTAGCTTCTGAAGAATGTCTTTAAAATATAATAAAGAAATCTGCTTTCTTTGAGTGCCTGTGTCCTTAGAAAAGGATCTTCATTAGGAGGAAGGAACAAGATCTTGTACTGGCTTACATATTTAGCCCAGCTTCCTGAGTAAATTAGCTTATCAAATTATGTTGTCTGCTCCGTCTGTCACTTTCCCTTTAGCTTCCTCCCAACAGCCCACACCTTTCATGCCCAGTAGGTGTGAAACCCATTCATCAGCTTAGGAAATATTGATAGCAGAAGGATAAAAAATATCATCCTGGGTAGATGGCATGAAATGGCTAGGTAGAAACCATAATGAATGTTCTAGAGAGAAACCCTGCTAGGATTCAGTCCCTTACCCATTCTGAGAGGGGGCATCTAAGTGGTCAGTCAATGTATGTGCTGACTGGCTGAGCACTGCAGCAGAGATCTGAGCCAGCCTGCTGCATAATGCTTTGTGTGTGGCAGGAGAAATGAGGAGAGCAGTATGTGAAAGATTATTTTTTTGGGAAATGGAAGGCACCGGAATTATTAAAAGAGAGAATTAGCGACACACAGACTTCAAGTTTTATTATGAAAAGAACAACATGTTTTTAAAGAAGCAAAAAAATTGTGTGTTGTGCATCATCCTGTTTATTGTTGCTGCTGTTGCATGCAGCCCTCCCACAGGAATGGCTACTTGCAGGGTATATTTAGATTACAGGGATCAGATTCCACTACACCACTCTACAGTACAGGTCAAAACTGTCCTGCTTGTTTCCATTTTCAGCAGAAATTTTAAACATTTCATATGTGAATGCATAAATTCTTTCTTTATAACTAAGGATATAAACAGTAATATCTCTTCCAAAGAACTTTTTTTTTTTTTTTTTGGTGTGTGTAAAACTAACTGCCCTCTAATTCAGTGTTACAAGAACAGATTTTTTTCATGGGATCAGAGCCTTAATGGTGACTGGACTATCTCTGTACTGTGAATACTAACTCCAGCCTTGACTTCAGATGCCTCCCACCATTAAATATCTTACATGGTTTACAAATTCTGCTTGTCTAATTGGGTCTTCAGATGGAGAAATTTCTAAGAGTCTATAGAGCCCAGTAATTAGCTTGGCTCAACAGAGTATTGGGACAATCCTCACTAAAAGTTTTGACCATAAGACATTATCAGAGATTTACTGTGGTAATAAATCTTCCTTCATAAGCTGCTCAGAAAGTGAGTTGCCTGTGGTAGTCAACTCCTGCAACTGGCTTTTAAAATTCTGGGGAGTATGTCTGTAATTGATTAACATTTTCCCAAAGTCTTGTAAGGACACTCTGAAGATAAAATTTCTGCGACTACTTTGTGTTTTAAGGGAACCATACTGAAAATGGTTGGAAGGACAACTGGTCTGAGGAGACCATCAGGAACAAATGTTGCTGACAGAACACAGTGTCTCAGAGCACGAAGGTCTCTGAGGAGTGGCTCATCTCCCAAGCCTCATCTCAGAGGTGTAAGCATTAGAAATCCCCAGCTATCCATGTGTGTAGGACACTGGCATCCTAGACTGTGCAGAAGATGTCAAGCAGCATGATCTGGTCTGACGATTGCTGCAGAACAATTAATACATGTAACAGGTATGGCTAAGACTGTGTCTGCTACATTCACTAACAGGCTTCTGGAAGTACTTGTTCCCTCTGCACTCTGGTAATGAAGATGTAGGATGGTTCTTCAAGCTGCCATCAGTTTCCTGTAGCTTGCAGATTTTGCTAGTTAGATGAGGGATGTCTTCCTGCTACGTCCCTTGGGGAGTTTCTGAGCTTTGGGTTGTGACTGGAATTATTGCTAGTAAAGGCACTACAGTTAGGGATGAGGGCAAATCTAACATGCAGCAGTGACTCCCAGTGGTCTTGGACAGCCTGGAGAAGGCGGCAGTTCTTAAAGATCAGCGGTGGCCAACTGTGGGCTCTGGGTTGAATTTTTTTCTAAGGCAGCTTGTGTATAGCAGCTCCACTGTGAAATGGGCTGGAATTCCTATGCCAGTCACTCACACCAACACCTGCATCCAGAGAGTCACTTGGATTAGCAGAACATCACCTAGCCAATTGTTCAGCAGGCAGTGGTGAAAAAGAGCTGGAGCTCCATTAGCACTGAGTCACGCCAGCAGAGGCATGCTGGCTTTTCTTTTGCCTGGATTTGCTAGTTCTCTTTGCTCCCACAGTCTTGTCTAGAGGATTTAACACATCCTGAACCTGTGTAATAAATGGCAGTAATTTTATTTTAACTGAGGCAACCTAAAATGTAGGCATGTAGTCCGTTATTCTGCAGTTGATGAAAAAGCATCTGATTCACATCCAGCATCTGACTCATCTTGTGTGTCTTAGGCACCTGTCCTAAGACACACAGGGTTACCTGTGTGTTGCCTGTTACCTCTACCATGCCAAATACAGATGAAATTACAAAATAGTAGAAATCCAACCGAAGCCAATGGGTGTAAAATAACTGAAAATGTTGGTGCTGCTCTTTGCCATGGCTTGTGCTAGTGTCTTTAGTGCTGTGATGAGACATAGTGATGAAACTTATTTTCTCCATGATCGATAGAAGTCTAGCCAAATGCAGAATGATACTGCTATCATGCGTGGTGACTGAGGCGAATGCTGAAATCTTGGTCAGGAAAAGCAACCCACACAGGATCAAGAAAGAGACTTCATATATTGAGGACCATCTGGTGGATGCTGTATCAGTGTTTTGAACTACAGTTCAGTCTTATACCACATTTCTGAGATGTAACATATGATTGGTAATTATTCAGGAGGGGAAATGTGAGGCTGGCCTTACTTCACCAAATGCTTTCCTGTCTATAATGAACTGTCACTGAGATTTTTGTACATGTGTAGATGCCCTCAGAGATTTGTAAAAATATTGTCTTTTTGTTCCAGCCCAATCAATTGTGGAGACTGTGTGTGGAATGAGTATGACTCCAGTTGGGGTGGCTCCCAGACCCAAAGTGTAGGATCTTTTTGTTGAAAACCCTTAGTGTGAGGTAGGCTTAGACAAATAGAATAGGGCTGGTGCAGGTGGGTGACTGTCAGCACAGAAAAGTCAGCTTTTTGGCCAAGAATCCAGGGCTTAACTGCATCCCCAAAAAATGACATCAAGGCTTCCTCTCTAAATGACCAGGAAAAAAAGGCTACTTTTTCTAGTCTGTGTCAAGCTGATCAATTGCTTGATTCTAGTTAATGGGTAATGGCAAAATTCCATCCACTCTCTGGATAGCCCTGCCATGCTTTTTTGGGAGGTCTCTCTTCACTGGGTGAAATGAACGAACATCAGAGGGCATCCTCAGGCACTCTGGAGTGCTTCCTACTAAAGGTATGCTAATCTTGCAGCACCAGATTGTCCATTCTTTGGCTTTGGTCGTAGCCCCTTGTGGAACCCAGTTTTGGCCTGTCTTGTTCCAGGTTGCTTTGGAACCTACACTAAAGCATCTGTGCAGAAGAGAATGGCAAACAATTTCCTAATGTGCACTGCCAGGGTTCTGGTCAAGCCAACAGCTCTGGTTTGGATACCAAAAGACAGACCTTCAGGATCAGGAAAGCACCAAACAGACAAAAGCAAAGTCATGAAATGGACAAACTCAGACATTGTTTATGCCAGCTACTGGGTGCCAAGGGCTGGCTTAGAGCTGGCACAGGAGTCCATGATCAAGTAAGGTTCAACCACAATGAAAAACAAAAATGGGAATACAGCAAAAATAAAAGTTCTGAGATCATGTTTAGGGAAGGCTGGTGACATGCAGAGTACTCTGAATATAAAGAGCAAGAATGGCAGGACTAGACCAAATGGGGAAGTCCATAGAAACTCTTTCACAGACCAGATGTTCACAAACCAACATATCTGTATGGAAGCAGCTTGTCAGAAAAAAAATGGGTAAATTTTTTGCAAGCCTATGAGTTTCAGGCAGAGCTGGACTGTGTGCCGTATTGCTACACCATTAAGTTGGAGAACTCAAGGCAGATTTATGGTGCCATCAAACCTGAGCCATGGTTTTACTAAATACTCTGTCTTTTTAATGGTACTTAAGGGCTTTACTGCATTTGGGCATTTTTACTGTGTTTAGATATGGTTTTAACAACTGAGTTAGCTCTCATGATGCTGCCAATTGCTGTCAATGTGGAGAAACAGAAGTGTTTTTTTCAGGACCATAACCTAGTAGACAGGGTTATATTTTTGTCTTGCAGGATTTAAGAATGACTAGAGACCATTATGTCAAACACAGCTTCTCCCTGTATTTGCTGACATCCAGTTCATATGGTGTCCACTAAGGTCATTGGTTAAGAATTTTACTTAAACCAGCTAAAAAATTTCTAATGGAGCAAACCTTTAGAAGTTTCTTCCATCCTTGCGTGACTCCCCATGGAGATTGTGAGTTGGGAGGAAGTGACAAAGAGAAAAAAAGAAAATGCAGGCAGATCCAACCTAAAGTCAAAATTGCTGCTTCATGCTGAGAAAAAAAAAAAGACTAACTGTTCTCTTCTAACCTTTCTTTTAAAATAGTTGAACTTGTTTGAAAAGTAATAATGTGGCTTACTTGACTTTTATAGCACAAGATTATTTCAATTTTAAAGGACAAACCCAAAATCTAAAATTTATGAAAGGGAGAGAGAAAATTTAGCTGCTATTCCACAGCTTCCATGTTCATGCAGGAGTGATATACCCTGCAGGAGGCTGACTCAACTTTTTTATGACCCATCAATGATTTAATAGAAATCCTGATGTTGTTCCCCAAGCAACAAACATATTTCATTAGGCAGCATGAGATGGCATAATGGACTATCTGTTGTGTTGCTCTCCCTTTTATCACATTCTCTCTTCCCAAAATACAGTTATTATAATGCAGCATTGGATAGGGATGTGAGTTCTGGAAGCCAGAAAGTCCAAGGGATATTATTTGGCATGGTAACATTAGGCTAGTATGCTAGGTTTTGCTAAAATCAGGTGTGAAGCAGCATACCTTAGCTACTTTAAATAGGGCAGAAACACCCTAAATTTATCCTAAAAAAGGATAGCGAAAGGTTACTATTTATTATTAGTCACAGCTGATTATTTCAGCAATAGCTTTGGCTTTATTCAGGGGTAAATCTGCTGTCACCAGCTATACACTGTGGCCACTCTCCCTGCCAGTAGTCAGCTTTGGGCAGAGGATCAACTGAATACCTTAAATTCTCTGTTGAACCTTGGCATTATTATGGAAAAAGTCCGCAGCCAACTCGTCCCTGGTATAGCTCCAGCAACTTAACAGATGGATCACTAGCAAGCCTCTTCTCAATTTCTCTGTTAAATATTCATGGAGCCAGCATGTGCATAGGCCCAAGCGTGCCCCTGGAGGTGCCAGCAAGGGTCTCTGATCTGGGGAAGATGTCAAATTGGCTAGTGGAAGTCTGAGGGCAGAAATGTTTTCCACAAGGATCCATCCTTCAGTGCAGAACATGGAGTGACAGCCATATGTGCAACTGTGCTGGTGAATATGTCTGCAGTGCATGCTTATACAAGCTATTAATAGGCCAGTGCCACACCGAATGCTAATGTGGGGAAACAGGGAGTGAAAGACAATGAAGAAATGCCTTGGACTAAGTTGAAACATCAACCAAAGTAAAGTCTTCTTGTAAACTTGCAGTGAAGGTGAAGGAAAAAAAATAAGCTGCATTCCCCACTCACCTTTAGGATATAGCACTCTTATTTTCTGAATGTACTTCTGAAAAAATTTCTAAATGCAAGCTCATCAAGCCCTGGGAATTGTTTTCTGTTTTTAGATCCCATTCAGAGCTAAATAATGTTTTATTTGCTATTGTTTAACAGTAGTCAAATATGCTTCTGGCATATCAGGATCCACAGATGAGTTGGACTAGGGTTTTGGGCAGTACTGCAAACCAACATCTAAAATAATATATATATTCTTTTTTTAAAGTCTGCAATATCTGCAAAGTCTTAGGAGTGCTCTTTTAAGTCTGCCTGGGGTGGAAAGGAGGTTGCAATTTTCTTTCTTTGACAAATTTCTGTTTCCCCTGCTTTACCAGAAAGAGTGTTTATCATTATGTCTCATTAAAAATGTTTGTTCAGAGAAGTAATTTGTGGTTGTTCCAATGGAGCGTACAGCACACAGTATGGAGAACTAAAAAAAAAAA
>VZRH01000075.1:440005-463735 GCA_013397555.1 Urocynchramus pylzowi | reverse complement strand
AAAAAAAAAAAAAATCCTGGGAAGGAACATACTTATTCCCTCTTGAAAAATTTATGTCCAGTCCTCTGAAATTACACAATGCTGACAAGCTACTATATAACCAGAATTCCTAATATAATAAATTTGAATAAAATTGAAATACTTGAAGTCAACTCAATGCAAGCCTATTTGTAATATGATATTACCAAAGATATGTAATATGCATATGTTCTAATAAAGAAACAACAATTTCTGTGTTTGCCAGTGCTAGTCATAAGTACAATATGTATGCCATTAATGGTTCCCTGTGTTTTTTCTTGATGTCTTAAAATATGTTCCTCTAACAAGCAAAAAATCCCAGCCAACCATGAAAAAACCAATTAGTTAACAATATTTCCAGAAGGTGGGATACCTGGAAAAGGTTGTATTGCAGCCTCCTCATTCTTTTTACTTCACAATGTAAAACTTTTAATGCTTCTTAATTCAGTCTAGTAAAGTATGACAACAGAATTTCACCTAGAGAAGCAAGAATAGAGCATATCACCCAAAGGTATCTGTATAATCTCAGGCGAGAAAAGTGGACTTTTGTAAATGAATATACTTGAAAAAGTAAATGCCTTTGTACTTTAAAACCAAGATTATTTCTGCTGTGCTTACAATCAGCTGGATGGGGGAAGGAGAAATAGGAAAGTACCTCTAATGGAAAATTTTGGTTTTTTCCTTCAATAAAAATTTGTTCCCTATGGTTGATTCTTTATACATTCCATGAAATTCCTTGGTAGAGAGAAATAGTGAACAAAAACTGATTTGAAATATAGCCAGAGTACTGGCATTCATTTCTGGAGTTTGCAAGGCTGGCTAGATGGTTTCAAAGCTTCTAAGCAGTGATTTAACTTGCTGGAGTATACAACTATTTAGTATATTTGACCCAGTGTATTCAAGATGAACAGCTTTTATTACTGATTCTATGTGTGACCACGATGACTTCACCTAATTATTTGTATTTCACCATGTCTATTACAAAAAATGAGTAATAGTTCTTGCCTGCAAGTTGATTCATTCAAGCATTGAATCATAAAAGCATGGATTACTGACTAATTACTGATTAACTGTATCAACATCTTTAGTCAGAATATCCCTTCTAAGAGTACAAAGAACATATTAATCAAGAACATATTATCATATGCTTTTGGGGAGTAATTTAGAAATTATTGTATTCCTTGAACACTAGGAATTGAAAAACTGTTTTTTAGAAATGCTGGGCACCTAATTTGAAACTTTTTAGAGTGTAATTTTGCTTAGCTCTTGAAATCTCATGGCTCATTTATTACACAAATGGAGTGAATAAAATAGGTCCCTTTGTGAAAATTAATCCAGTAAGTGCAAATTTTGTTTTGTTCTGGAATATTTTTGGTTGCTGGGCCTTTAAATTCATAATATTTTTCTTTAGAAAAATACTTTTCATGAATCATGAAAACAGGAATCATCAGCCTTCTACCAGTGTTGGAAAATTTCAGTTAAAGCTCAGAAGGAAACAATTGTCATGTTCTAGTAAAACATAAAAAAACCTGAAACATGTCATCTGGCTAATCATGAAGTTTTAAATTTTTGATGACGCTACAAATAAAAAAAAATCAAAATAGTAAGTAGATTATAACTGGAGTTATATTCTTTTCATAGATATTAAAAAGAAAAGTTGAGATCTTCAGAAAAATGTCAACAATTTTTCCATGTAAAAAATGTATAAAACCTGATCTGTTCTGGGGAACGACTTTGGCTTTTGGCAGTCTGTTTTCAATAGAAAGCAAATTACGAAAAACCTCTCAATTTTTAGTTTTAGTGGTGTTTTATTAGTATTTTTTTCACAGTTGTTCTGTTTGTTAGATAAGTGAGAAGTGAATTTCACAAACACGACTGTTAATTATAGTAAGTTAAAATAATTAACTGAAAGTTCTCATTTCCACTTTGATAGCAAAATAGCCTATCTTGTGACCTTTTGACACATCTCTTTAAAACCCGCTGCTAAATCAGGATTATAAGAAATAAACATGTGAAAACAGAGAACAGAGGAAAAATAATATTTTTAAGTGTCTGAGAAGGCTTGAATTACCTTATTATTCTCATCAAGGTTTATGGTTAATTCTTCAGTAGAGTGGAATTTTGAGTCACAGTATGTCATATTCCCTGATTGATGGCTTGGTGCTACCACAGTATTTTTTTAGTCTGTCTACAGTAGATCATACAACATATGCACACAGAGAGAGCTATTTAAGACGGAAAAAGAGGGTAGAAATAATGCAATAGTGAGAAATCGATGTGCTTACACATTGCAACAGAATAGGTTGTTATCATCTGTTCTTGCTGATGAAAATCAGTCACTTGTATTACAGAGTTTTATTATGGATATTTGGGAATTGTGTTGTAAGTGCATGCTTCAGTATGTCCCATTGGGTCCTATGCCTGTCATCATCCAGGTGTGTGGCCAGCACTGTACCATGTTAGGCTCTTAAGGCCACCAAACTCAGTTTTCATTCTCAAAGGAAACAGTGATACAGTGGAGAAGCAGAATACAGCATAATTAGGTCTCATTCCAGCAGGGATCTTGGCCAGAGAAGCAACTTGGACTTGTGTAGCTGAGAAGCATTCCCAGGTCCCTGACCTTTAGATGACAATGTTCATAAAAGAACCATCTAGATCCTTAATGAAACTCCTAAATTACTTTTAAGGAAACCACTTAAAATTTGAGTCAAGAAGCAACACATACGTCCAAGCACAAAAGGAGCGCTATAGGTTTCTTTTCTGCATTCATTTATGCCTTGTGAAATTGTTTTCTGCACTGCTGTGATATAGTTCCTTCCATTATTCTCTCAAAGGAATTATAGTCTCATATTTTTTTCCCCCTTTGGTGTGTTTGGCTTCCTGCTTTAATCTAATTCTTACAGCTCAGGGGAATCATCAGACCTGGCTGAGATTTGTATCTTTTCAGAGAGCTCATCAATAGTTTACATAATGCCGTGGCAGGGCCAGGGTTCACACAGCTGGAGAGGTACTCGGCAACAGTCCCATGTTAAGGAGAAAAACCTTATTGAGAATCTCAACTTTGTTTAAAGAGGTTTTTTTCTTCTGAAGAAGCCAAAACAACACAAAAGCAGTGTGTGCAGGTTTGCTGGCAGCTGGTGTGCTGTGACTGATGATGCTTGTGTTAATTATGCTCTCACTATTACCATGTGATCCACCCATCTGCTTTTTGAAGCCAGCTGTTTTCCTTTATCTTCCTGTTGAACTACCAGTTATTCAGGGCAGTGACCATCTTTATGTGGTGAGCAAGGAGAGAAGCAAGAGCACTGAAACTCTAATGTGGGGGTAGCACTGTCATGGCTCAAATAATCAAAGCAAAAAGCTAGTAAAACACAGGTTTGGCCACATTATTTTTTCTAGGTTTTAGGTCTTTAAATTTTAATTAGGACTGGACCAAGAACTATTGAGAAGATTAAATTGTTAGGTCCACCCTTCCTAGAATTAAAAAAAATGTCCCTAATCATTGTCTAATAATGCAAGTTTCAGTAAAAATATGTCTTCCATACAATTAATATAAATGTGTTTTACCCAATTAACTTACCTCTCTCTAATTTGTGACTGTTTGTTGAAGTTATGCAGTATTCTTGCTGCCCTTTATAGAACAAGCCATACCATTTGGCCTAGAAAATCCATACCTTTTAGTCTTTTGTTATATGAGAACACTGGCATTCATGTGGAGAGCAGCCATTCTCCAGGCAGTCCTGCACATGCCAAAATAAATCAGCAGATGAATAAATAAATGAAGAAATGAATCCTGTTCCTGTAAAATAATGGAAAAGGTTAAAACAAACAGTCCTTCAGAACTAAAAAATAAAGTTTGTGAACTGTTGCTTTGCAGTGTTTGTTCAGTTCTTGACTAAACAGCCAGGGATATATATATATAAACACCCCAAACACAACAGCATAAACAAAGCTGTTATTATAATTCCAGAATTCCTGTTGTGGCCTCTAGCAAATATGATCTTCTTCTCTCCCTTGGAAGAACACCTTCTCCCTTTCATCTTGCCATTAAAGGTTCCCTGTGTTTTTTCTTGATGTCTTAAAATATGTTCCTCTAACAAGCAAAAAATCCCAGCCAACCATGAAAAAACAAATTAGTTAACAATATTTCTAGATCTTGTCCACATATAAAGAAAAAAAACCCTGCACATTATTTAAAATTATCTTAATGTTGCCTGTGAAAAATTTAGTAATATTATTGTTCAGATTAACTTTCCTCATTTCATTGATTTTTGTGAATGACACTGCAGAGCCTACTTTTCTCTTGAAGATGCTTTGATCAAATTGGTTAAAAGAGTAGAATTTGAAGAGGAATAAAGTTGCATGTTAGAGACTGGGAATTTCTGCAGGATAGACTTGTTCACCTTGCACAAACATTTAAGCCTTTCCTTTTATTATACATGCAAAGTGAAACTAGTCTGAACATATAAGTTGTGTTGATATAAAGGCATGTCAGAAACAAAAATTTACATGTATCAAGGTTTTTATTGTAATTGAGAAGTATCGGAGAAACTTAAGGTTTTTCATGCTTTTCTTGAAATTTCATGGCATATTCACAAATCTGACTCAAGTGCTGTAATACTTAGTTGAGTCAGTTTTTTCTAGCTTTTGTGATGTAGTCCTTGCTAGCAAAATAACTTCTGTAATTGGAAAGATCTTAAGTGCACAATTTAGATCAGAATTTTTGAAATACAAAAAATTTTAAATAGAACAAAGTATAAACAATACAATGTAAACCTTCAGAATTTTTGTTATTGTATGAAAAATATCTGCCAGTCTGATATTGCTATATAATGAAAAAAAATATTTTTCAGCATAAGGAAAATCTTATACCACTAGCATACTGCAGTCTGGATTTAAATCTGAGAAGGAAAAGGTATCCAAGGCTATGAATGAAATAATTCTCAAGGGAAAACTGGAGTCCCTCACTTGAAGATCTGACTGTTACTGCTTTAGCTTATTGCATTTGAGTGTGTATTGGAGGGATTTATGAGGAATGACTTCCCTTTTTAGCAGTGGTTTAGAAATAACTTCAACATGGCAGCTGAAATAAAGGTGACGATTTTTCCTGTCATCCTAGTCCTAATGCATTTAGCTCTTGCACTTCTTTTTAGCCCAGATTTTGATCTTAAACTTCACTCTGAATTTTTCCAGATCTTGATTTTCCATAATCTGAACCAGTAGAATAGAGATTTTTCTTGTTTTATTTTTCTTGTTTTATTTTTCATGTGCTTTGGCCTCTTGTTTGTGAGAAAAGTCACTAGCTGCCATGTGAATTATTCTTAAATAAATAAACCAGTTCTTAGAAGAGATCCCATCAGCTACCACCTGTCTTCAGTTTTTCAGTTACATATAAACATTATTCCATGATAATTCTTCCTGGGTGCAAATGTTACTTTGGAAAGACCGGTGCTTGGACTGCTCTGTGTGCATCTAATATCTGAAGCAAAGTGGACCCTTTACATGTACATCCAACCAATTAACCTTCTTATCATGTGCTTGGGAGCATGCAAGGTGAAGTAGCACTCTGGTGACATCATTGTCAGGTCACTGTACAAGAATAATGAAATCATATAGAGAGGTGTGCCCTGAGGCATACTCTGTTGCCATAATTAGGTTGAAGGCTCCCTTGGAAATGATGTTGGTGCAAGAACATTTGCAGGAACTAATTGTGGTATGTTTTTGCATCAGTATTGGCATACTGCATCATTTATGATCTGAAAATAGCTGTAATTGTGTGCGTGATTGAGTCATTTCCTGAATTTAGTATTCTAAGCGGAGTACATATTAAATGACTAACACACTCTTGACTTTGTCATCTTTTTTATCTCTGGCTGGATTCTTAAAAAGATCTCTTTGTGCTTTTGCATTTTTAAACCAAATTAGATTTGGTGTATTTTAGTGCTGCTGAGACTGACAGCTTAGCAATAATCCTTGTTCCCAGACAGAGTGTGCGCAGGTGCTGCAGGTTCTTCCCACCATCTTGCAACTCTGCCAGTGCATTTCTGATCAGCACCACCTCTGCTGTGCCAGGGAAGGCAGGTTTATTTTGAACAGTAGGCACAGTGAATTTTTGAAATGGAGAAATGGTCAGTAGGGGATGAGGCTGAGGTCATCACTCCTGTTTCATTTGCAGCTCAAGTTGGAAACAAATGTACTCTCCTCAGGTACTTCCACTCTCACCATAGCAGTCTGCATCTTAGGAGGCCCTGTTTCCTCTGAATTTTTTTCCTGTGGTCCCCTCCTACTTGTAGGAGCACCTTTGTTGTGAGGTTGCACTCTTGTCTTTTTAACTGGCAGATCCTCCAGAAAAGATGAAATGACAGTTGTTTGCAGTCTTGTGAAAGCAAAATAAACAACTGGCACTGGTTTTTAGAATACTACTAAAGATCTAAAATCCTGCTGCCACTCAGAGGGTGCTGTGTATTAATTATGAATCATCAATATTTTTGGTAGCATCATTATCACACACACAAAAAAAGCAACCTACAGTACTTGCATTCATATCAACCTTTTTATTTAATTTATTTGGACTGCTTTTCTATCCTGTACCAGTTAATCGCTAGCCCTATTTCAACTCAGAATCTGAATGTTATTTACCATCTGTCTCCAAGGGATGCACTTGCCAAGTCCCTTAATTTGCTATAATTGGCAGGTTTTCAGTGTACATAATTTATATTTAAAAAAAAAAAAGCTGCAATCCTGAAAAAAAGAAGATTAATTAAACCATTTCTTCTGGGCCCCTAGAAGTGTTCCAAAAGGATGGCTTTAAGGCCACAAGGTCTACTCTGTGTATGTGCTGTCACAGCTGATCACATTAAAAATGTATGTTGGGTTGGTCCCTTGTGCCTCTGCGCTGGTCAGAAGGATGTCATTGGCACCTGGGTAACATCACACATAAACAGTGAATTAAACATCTTGCATTTGCATTTGTGCCTTTTGTTCACACACTACAAACTCCTAGGCTGCAGTATAATTTATGGATACCTCCATGTAGGGAATTCTGTAGCTGATATGATAGGAAATGCTATGGAAAAAAAAAAAAAAATCAACCCCCCAAGCAGATGTACAGAATACTAAATAGAGCTATGGAAAGACCACAAATAGACTGAAAGACATTGCACATGTGGTTTGTAAACATGATTTATACTTCAGTTTCTCTTAGCTCCTTGCTGCTGGCAGCACCTGGGTGAGGAGGAGCGTGAGGTGCAGTGACGCGGTGCCCGGTGCAGGCAGCTGTCAGTCCAGGGGATGTCAGCAGCGCTCCTGACCTACCTGGATCAGGATGACTACAGCTGACTACAATGGCTCTTCTGCTGCAGTTCTCCCACTGTCCTTTCAAGGCAGTGACAGAAGAAGGGTTGATGGAGAGAGGAATGGGTGTGATTCGCTGTATTTGCCCTGGAAAAAGAAGGGCACAGATGAACATGTAAATTTCTTTGTTGCCTTTACTGGATCTGTGATGGTATCCAAGAGGTATATGTGAGACCTTCACCAGCCTCAAAAATTGCTGACATGTGACCATGCAACCTTCTTTTGTGTCAGTCACTGTGTATTTATTTATATAAATAATCCAAGAAAAGCATCAATTAACTAAACTGTGTGAAAGCAAAGCTGGATAGGTCTGTTGTCTCTCTGTTCCATTACAATTCGGCATGTACCATTACTAAGTCACATGAGATGTTTTTTTCTCATCATGTTAATTTTCCACTGGCTCAAACTGCCCCTTTTTCAAAGTTGGGTACCCACCCATGTTTGATAAAGCTAACTTTCCTAACGTAGAATGAAAATGTAGGTGATGTTTAAAGGAACTTTCAGTTCTTCATTGACTTTTTGAAATTGCAGTCTTCCTTTCATCAGAGAAAACATATTTTCCAATGTCATAAATATTTCTCATAGTATTTCAAATGGAAATACTTAGGCTCTGTAACTGAACATAACCTGTATTGATAATGGTGTATTTGGAAGTCATTCTGGAGGGAGGAAGGCTGACTTCAGTGATTGTAGTGTATACTAGATTAGCTACTGTCAGTTCTTTGAAAGTCACTTCTTAAGATTACAGAAAAACACATTCAAGGAGTTTCATCCCTTCCCTTACCTGAAAGGCATCATTAAACAAAACACTTTCCTTGTCATGTTAAGGCCTGGGAAATAAACATGGTCTGTGATGGATGGTTTCCCTGTTTTCCTGTTAAAATGGGGCTAGCTACTCACGTGCTTTAAGATATTCTAAACTGTACTACTGTTCTGCAGCTGAAATACACTAATTCAGAGCCAAGCTTATTAAATATTGATTTACATCAGGGATGTCATGCTTTTTTCAAATAACATTTTATGCATATATTGGGGTGTATATCACCTGATTCCCAATGTAAAATTGGAAACTTTACCAGTGCCTTCAAGTACAAGACATGGGCAAATGGATGGCTAAATATGTACAGTAAACATACAAAGATGTGGACATATTCCCTTTTGACTCTTTGTGAAGTAATTACACCAGCAGTAAGTGAATATTCTTATACAAGTCACAAAGAAGTCCAAATGGTCCAAAAAGAGAGGGTAAGCTTCCAAACACCGGTCTGTGAAAACAGAAATAGTTGTCTAGACCTGTTTTCTATAATCTTCTATATTATAGGTCATATTTTAAGACAAAGTGCTTAAAACACTGGTGCCATGATGATCTGATTATTTTTTTGTTTCCATGCACATTCCTTTCAGTGACTTAAGTTCTTGCAAATGCAGTGCAAGTTCATTTGTTATTGCAGGCTTTTTTGCAGGAAAGCAGAACAAACCCCAGCTTTCCTGTCATTTTTGGTAAGATGCATAGAATTTGGTCTGCTCTAGGTAATTGCTCAGAGTGTCTGAATCATTGACTGCTCGGTGCATTTTGACAGCTATGAGAGAGGACGAGGACCGCAGTTATTTTGCCCAAACTGATATAAGCATGAGTGAGACGGATGATTATCTAGGATAAACCTTGCACCTCAGGAGAAACTGTCCCATACATTACATGGCAGTCCTAGATTAAGTTTTCTTCTTGACTGATGGCAAAGTCCATATCACAAATCTGTTTTGAGACTAAGAGCACCTGAGGCTAGGGCATTTCAGGGAATTTCAGTCTGAGAACCCAGCACTTCTCTGTGTCTATGTATCTATCTACTTGTCTATCTACCTACCTATCTAATCTCATCAGACTATTGCTGTCACTTTTAAACAGCACCAAACTTCTCATTAAAATAATTTTTATCTAGCCTTTCTTGCAAGCCTGGAAGTGTCTGATTTTGCATGGATCTAACAAACGATTTGGAGGTTTTTGGAAATAGCAAGATGCCAATCTTAACAAATTCTTTTTCAAAGCATGGAGATTAACTTTGATAAACGTGTCATGTTCGCCTATTCTTGTACATACATCTAAGTATCATCTAAGTGGGGTAATTTGGGTTTTAGTCACATTCAGAAGAAACAGATACAATGTAGAAAACCATATTGATCTTTAAAAGGCAGGAAGGACTTCAACTTTAATCTGCTTCTGCCTTGTTCTGTAAAGAACAGGCACTCTAAAGTGGAACATGTTTGAGAAAGGTCTTTTGTTGTGTTTATTTTGGGAGACATGAGCGGGTTTTTTTGTAGTTGTTTTTTAATTTTTTAATATTTCATCAAAACCAGTCACATTCTAGAAAAACCCTTGAATTTTCCTGGAACATCTCCTATAAAGAATATCTAGGAGAAAAAACAATTAATTCAGAGATAACCAGTAATGGAAGGAAAAATACAGAATTATTACGGAGGCTGCCTATATATAGAGGCTACAGAGTTCAGCTAAAAACAAATTCCTTTCATACCTAGAGTGTATCAAGCTGAATTAAAATGTCTTTTGTTTCTCAAATTTAAAAAAAAAAAAAAAGGGGAAAAAGAAGAGGAGGAAGGAGAATAAGGGTAACTCCTACATTTCTACATAGAATTCTCATTATGCTATCCATGAGGAGGACTTTTTTACATATAAACTCTTTATGGTACCCAGGTGGTCTCATCTAAATATCAGCGCTAGCCCTCTGAAAAAAGTCCTACTGAAATTCTGTCTTGCTGAGGTCTTTAAAACTCTGATAGTTACTCTCATAGTGTTTCTTTAAGGGAAGCTGAGTCCTCTGGGAAATCTGGCCTTTGACGTAGGCATGGTGACATTTGTACACAAGTCAGTCTATGGGTAAAATTTCGGTGCTTGGTGTTTTCAGAGCAATGGCTCTCCTCTAACCCTGGACGATTTGTCCTTTGCACTATGGTGCTTTTATTTTGTTATCAGATTCATGCAGCTCTCAGTGGCTATTCCAAAGAATGTCTGCAAGGTCATGGGAGTCTTTGCTGATTCAGGAAAGATGTGTTTCATTGCAAAAGGCTGCTTTTATTTTGTTTTTGTTTTCCAGTGTGTACGCATGGAATGATGTTGTGGTTGTTTCAATGTTTACAAGATATTTCCTTCAGTGATAGTTTCACTTCTGCCAAAAGAAAAGTTAAAAAAAATCCATTAATGAGCTGACAGTGCTTTTAATTCTGCTTCAAAAGGAGAGGGAATACTCGTGTGCCAAAAAAATGTTTGGAGCAGTCTCAGACAGCAACATTTGTTCTGCAAGGGAATGAGCCACAATAGGACACTTCAGCTGCTCAACATCCAAAAGTACTCAGATGATGTAGTGTTCAGATGCCCAGCCAGTTTCCAAGATAAGTAGCCTTTCTGTTAATGTGGCAAAAGGCCGTACTCTACTTAATGCAAATGGAGGGAAAATCTCCCAGCTCAAGGTTTAGGACTCCCCGCAGGAAAAAGTTACACAGCTTTAGGCAGAAGTGTGAAACTGGGAGTATTACATGTCTTGGCTCATCAAGAAGGGGGATGCTCTTGACAGAATAGAGGCACATTCTTGATGTTTGTCAAATTTTCTGACACATTTTTATCCATTTTGAGACAGTGACAAAAACGTTGCAAGCATTTTTGTAAAATGTTAGTCTTATTTTCTGACCAGAATTTTATAAGAAAATGACAGCAGAAATTGAAAAGTGGGATTTCTTGCTTTCACAGGCACTGTCTCAAATCATCCCCAAAAAAATGATTATGAGCCAGAAAATAACAAATACATCTTCTAAAACAGTCATCCTCTTTTATTTTTAATTGTTGTTCTCTCTTTCAAGAAAGTTTCACCAAACATGGAATTCTGCATTGTGTTTTGAGGATTATTCAAGGGCACAGCTGTTCCTTTCTGGCTTTCACAAGCTTGGGCTAGCAGTCAGGCGATGTAGTTCCTCTGTCTGAAGACCTGAACACTTGAAGTTGACAGCTACATTGGTTTTGTTCATGCACTCTGGGTGAAGTCTTACCTTTTGGATAATTTGCCTTTATGTTGCAGGAGGTCTTAGCTCTGAGAATCACTAATTTGGAATTATTCAGATGTTCCTAACAAGTACAGTTAGCTAAGTTATACTTAGAGCATGGTAAGGAGGGAATTTTTCTGCAGACTCCAGTGGAACTCTTTGTACAGTTCCACCTGGGAAAAGCATCATAAAATGGTCCTGTGCACTCAAGACAGATTTGCTATTCCATCAGAAAAAAAAAATGTGGATAATCTTGCTGATATTAAGGCACATGGCTTTCGATTTACTCCACAGATCATCCTTTGGACCAATATCTCAGCTAGTGCTAATTGATGTAGCTCTGAATTTAATTAAATTTTGGAAGCTCTTACTGCCTGAGAATCTGTCCTATAGATTGCTTTTGGAATAAGCATATAAGCTTGATCTATTCAGAATTGCAATTTATGCTTTAACTGAAGGTAAACGATGGCTATTTGGTGATTAATATCCTGTTCTTATGCCAAGTCAACTTAAGATGTGCTAACTTAATTTATCACTAACCAGCAGTTACTATCTAACTGCAATTTTTAAAAAAACCCATATCATATTGACCTTTGAGCAATCATGTGGGCAGACCATCCCTTAAAGTTTGCCTCTAATTTTCTCTAAAAGTAGCACTTCCTTTTGTGCAGAAGTAGCATTACAGGGAAGTGGAGGCTGAAGTTTTGATGGTGGTTTATGAAGCTGAAACTGAGGAGGGAGACTTTCAGAAGGATCAAAGGCAGCAGAGGCAAGTGTTTGTTAGGCAAAAAGATCAATTTCTAATTACAAAATTACCACAGTGCAGGTGTGTGTGTAAGGGGTAGTGGTGTGTAAAGTGTTAATCGAGGTGCAGAAGGGACAATCATAAAAAAACCCCAAGTTTTAGGTCCCAGGGGCCCTTACAGAAAAATGCTGTGGGTGCAGTCAGTGCCCTCATCAACTCTATCTCTTTTGGAAATGACGAGGAGTTGCTGCTTTGAACCTTCCCTGGAGTCCCCGCTCTAAGCACTGTTTGCAATGGCATGATTCACTGCTGCAATGGAAGAACTTCAGTAATTATTATTAGGGGGTGCAATGGGGACCTTATTGTTCAGCATTGCATTTTGAGATTCATTGAGATGAAAGTTAATGTCTGCTCAGATGTGCTGTGTTTTGGGGACAAAAATGTGCACGCGTGTTCTCTTTTCAAATAATAGGAGAACGCCAAATATAAAAAAGCTGTTTGAGCTCAGAAAGGCAGTAAAGAGGTGAGATTGCCTGCAGTTGGGTCCATGCCTGTCTATTTCCAAAGGCAAGGAAATTATAATTTTTTCAAATTCCCTCAGGCAGCAGTAACCAAGCCAAATTGGCTCTAGCCAACTCTTGTTTGTAAAATGTAATTCTGTGGTAATGAGCTGGTGACAACTTGAAGAAAAGAGTCTAAACATCCTGAAAACAATTCCAAACATGACTAAATATGAGAAGGAAACTTCTAATAATTGCCTCATGAGAATAAAGAATAATACATAAAAATGCAAACATAATTTATTTTCTAGATAAGGGCATATATATATTATGATTCTCTCCCTTTCTTTTTCTCTCTGAATATAGAGGTAAGTATACATCTCTATACCTGTTATCTGTCTCTCCAAATGACCTATGTTTCATGCAGTAGCTAGCAGTTTTGTCATTGTTGGAAAAAGCAGAAATTGAACTCAGCCAACACCTGATGTGACCACAGGAGATCCTAGCAGATTAAACCTGTATGTGTGATGATATATCTGCCTGGAGATTTTTATGCTATTTTTATGCTTGTTATGATTTCACAACTTATAAGGTTTGCCCAAGGCAACAATGCAGCAAAACCAATCCAATAATATAGAAGAATATTGCATTACATATTTTAACAAATAATGAAATAATCAATATAATGCATGCTAGGTAGAACCAAGGCAGTTTTTCTCCCCTCTGAGAAAATCCACTGTATTCCAAAGCAATTTAACTCCCTCTTCTTTTTCTGATGCTTTCCCCTTTATCCATTTGTGTCTTGCTTATGTAACCCAATGTAAATTTCATGTGTTCCTGATATGTTAAAATAAATATCTAAGAGGCAAGGGATTTTAGTTCAGTCTATAACACTGTGTACAGTGGTTTTTGGACCTCAGGATCATAGCATTGTCCTGGCACCCTTGTTCTATGTCCCAAACCAGTAGGCCACTTGAAATAATTTCTGTCAAAACCATGGGGGTTGGGTTTTTTTTTTCAGCCACTTGAGCAGTGAAAAATGGTTTATAGAAAATCATTACTTGGTCTTAAAAAATTTCAGATCAGTGCAAGACTTCAGAGACAGTTTGCTGGGAGTCAGTGTTGTCTGTGTGTGAGTGAAACTGTGCTTGCATTAGCCATCCTTGTTCAAAGCAGGTCAGGCTGTAAAACAGCTTGCCAGGAGTTGAATCTTCAGTGTTACCTTTTAGTGGAAAAGCAGGGCACTAGTACTCAAACCCTCTTATTCCAGAAGCAATCAGAAGCAAGTACACTCATTGTAGAAACCTGAGACTCATCTGAGGCACCCAAAGAGCATGTTATTAATGATTACATTTTAAGGAAGTTCTTGCTTAAAAAAAATTACTAAGGAAGCATGTGACGACTCATGAAACAGAAATTCAGCCTTCATTCTGCTTTCTACGGCTTGTAGTACGTGTTTAATACTTAGGGGTTCTTCCAGAGTAATGGGAAAATATGGAGGAAAGGGGTAGGAAAGGGCATATTTCAAATGGCAATCTATTCCTTTTATCATAAGCCATTTTGTTTTTTCTCTGTGAGAATTATGCTAGAGGAGTCTGATATCCAGTCAGTAACACCAAGCTGAATTTCTGTCATGGTAATTACTTTTGTGGTGGTTTGCAGTGAAAGATAATACAATGAGGTGGGTGGCTATTCAGTGTCTTTAATATCCACACTATATTCTCACTAAATATAGCCTTGAAAGCTTTTTATGGAGGATGAGAGGGCAGAAATATAGCTGGATGTTCTCAAACTTAGAAAAACAAAAGCAACAAATAAACTGTAGGAAAAATTAAGGCTCAGTTGTAAGATCCGTTGTAGCGGAGACTGTGCTGGCCTGCAATATTAACAGAATAATAATTTCAAACATTTAATGATCCAGCATCCCAGTCCTATCATCTTCTCCGTGGAAGCCAACAGTAAACTCTTTAAAAGCCTCTCCTACACTTTCTGAAATTACCTGTTAACACCAAGAGTGATATTATTTTTTACATTACTATGTTACAAATCTATTTAAATTCCAAATATCTATTGTATGTCCACTGTATGTGTAAGCACATGGATTAAGGGGAGCTGTACCAGGCTGTGTGAATGTGTTTTGCTTTGTTTTGCTGCAGCAAGGGAGCTCACACTTTGCAAGGCTGATATAAGAAATTTTCTCTGTGGTTGTCCAACTGGAGAGGTGAAGTATCAGCGCTCACTGCAGATGAACGCGTGCGCTCGGCATAGCTGCCCTCCAATATCTCTGGTTGGGTGTATAGTTTAAAATCCACTACAGCATGAGGTGTTTTTCCTCACATTTCTGCCTCTTATTCAGGAGATGCAAAGCCTTTACACCTGTGGGTAAGTAAGCCTCACGGCTTCAGTATTAATGCACACCATGCAGCAAAGTTGGAGGGAGCCGCCTGGGGACAGCTAGTGAGTCAGCAGCAGGGCTGCAAACACTCAAGGAGCCCTCTGAGGTAATCGCTCTTATCTATTTGACCACCAAACTGCAGTAAGTACTTGCTTAAGTGCTCAGCTGCTGTTAAACCCTGAACTTTCAAGGACAGGAGGACAGCAGATAAATGCTGAGGAGCCCAAGAGCAGACATCCACTTTTTTTCAGCAGAGGGGAATTAGTAGCCAAAGGGTTAATGGTATCTGCTGGGAGACCGGCAGCAGTTGAATGCTCGCTGCCTTTTTTCCGGGGCTGTCTCTGAGGGATTTCATGAAAACAAGGCCAGGACTCTTGGAGGGAAGTTACAAGGTACAAATGGCTGAGGTTTCTTTGGCCACTGTGGGAAAAACAACTATCTATATGCGTTGTTTGGGGAACTTTTATTCGGATTCCATCCCTCTTGATCCTGCTGCTGGGCATTCAGGGCTAACAATCAGAGAGCCAGTGGTGGCCACTGTGGCTGGGTAGTGCCTTGGTACTGCCAGACATGAGAAGGAATCCTGCAAGCCCCTATGGACACTCCTGGCTTTTACTTTTAGTTGTGGCTTGCAGAGATATTTTCTTTATGGAGAAAAATATTTTTTCCCCCTCTCCTTCATTCTTTGAAATCAGATTTACTCAAAGCCCCTCCAAGAGGTCTGTCTGCATTGAGAGGGGACTGGGCAAATCTAAGCCCTTGAGTTTGGAAGGCGCAGGCACATGATGTTAATGGCACCACTTGCTTCGTATTAAATTAATCACGTCTTTTGCAGAGCCAAGACTATGATGAACTGTCAGAGAGTATAAAGCAGAAAAAGGGCTGATTTTACAGTTGCTGTGGATGCCTGATATCAGCTCCTCTGGAAACATTCAAGGATATTTTTGGTTCAAGATTAAGAAGTCACCAGATAAATTATTAACCAACTGAATCCTACTTATTTTATGTATATGAGCAAACTGCACTATTGAAACAATATTCTGCACTCAGGGCTGTCAGTGGATATTCACACATTGTTCTTAATGTGTTGCTTCTTTCCTAAAGCAATATCAGTTTAGATGTTTTAAACATGAACCTGATTTTACATCTTCATTTGCAGCCTTTTTCCCCCAATATTGACAGGATGTGAATTTTCTTTCTGCAGTGAAGCTGCAGACTGGATTTTCACTCCCTACCTATGGTATTGTACAATGTGTGTCATTATACTGGTCTAAGAAAATGTTAATAAAGGTGTTTTAATGTGGTTTGAGCCTTTGCAATCTGCCTACAACAGACTAAATGCTGCCACAGGGTTGTCTCATGCAACATTGTTTGGAGTCTAGCTCAGATTAACTGAAGAGTTGTTAATTTTAAATTTGTTTAGTTTGAAAAGAAAGAAATGCAAATATAGAGGAGACAATGCCTTAAAATAGATAAGAGTGCCAAGTTATTCTTATTTAAGAAAAACTCCTGTCTCCTCATCTTCACCTCCAGCTGGATCTTTTTCAGAATTTGCCATGTGGTTTAAAGATTGTTGAAATCTTTGCTAAGACTGCCCCCACTCCAGCTCCTGAATGTCTTTTGATAGTCCTCTGCAGCTTCTGAAATATGGCTGTGAAAAAAACATAATGAGGCAAAAGAATTCTCCTGGATGCTCCTGAATGACCTAGTGTGCCTCGAAAAGGAAGGACAGCCTGATTTTATCATGCAAGGCTTTCCTTGCTCTTATCTTAGAACGTGTAATGTCTCTTTTTTCCACCTTCATATTGTTATGGTGATCCCTGGTTTCCTCCCCCCTCCTCCACCCTTCCCTCCCCCTCCCCAGTGGCAGTAAAGCTAAAGGGAGAAGGAACCTTTAAGAAGTGGTGTAATTATTAACGAATTTTGATCTTGGGAAGGAGAGCAACCAAAGTATTTCCTGTTTCCTATAATTAAGGGCTCAAGACTCAGTTCTGCCACACACACACACATACACACATGAATGCATTGTTTATTTTAAATGTGCTCTCCATGGAATATTATCTGCTGTTTTATTTCTATATCTTAGGCCAAATTCATAATTGGTGTAAACAGCTGCTGCTCAACTGACAAGTTCTAAAATGGGGGCCGAGGAAAAATGAGGTTATAAGGTTTCATCTGCTTACATCAGGAATGCATTTGTCCTATTTGTTCTTCCCTTTATCCACTTAGTGATCTTGGGAATAAAACCAGTGGAATCAGGTGAGTCTCTGAAGCAGAAAAATTTGGCCTTGCAAATTCAAAAGAACTGAGCAATCTATATATACATGGGACAGGTTGTGAACATTTGGCTACAGGTACTAAGGATGAACAATCCCATACATCCTGCTGGTAAAATTTCCACAGTCTGTAAGAGCTGGAGCCCGCTAAATGAATCAGGCCAATCTGTAAATATTGGGGGTGGAAAAATTAGATGCTGTAACTTGGAATGACTTAAATAATTTCATTGGAAGATTCCCATACAAGTTGCTGAACATACCATTGGAACTCAATAAGTAACAAACAGCCATATGTGTGCTGTTTTTAGCGTATTTTACGTGCTGCCTGTTTTTCAGTGTGTCTAAACACCACATTCTCCCCAGAATGGAGCACAGGATTGGCTGAACCATTGGCTTGAACCCTTGCTTGGTTTTGATCCACACTTGAATGCATTGCTGTTGAGAGCTGAACACTTACACAGAAGGCCAACACCTCCTGTCACCGTTAGGCTGCCGGCAATGCAGGCTTGGTACTGGAAAGAGTGGAGGGATGTGCTTTTGGAACTGGGTGCTAATGACTAGCAGTCAGAGGAGGACATGACTGTGACTGTAATCTCTCCTCCCACCAACTTCCTTATGTTTGGTGTACCCATTTTCCCTCTTCTGGGACACCGAGGTTGTTATAAATAGTAACTAAGAGTAGTAAATATTCTTCCCAGAGACCCTTTCTCAAACAAGGGGCTTGAGAAGTGATGGTACAGAATATCCATCTCTCACTTTCCCATTTGAGCCCTTCTATATTTTTAAAAATATTTTATTTTATTTGACACCAAAGTGTGTGTTTGTCCACTGTGCTGCCTGCATACGAGCACATTTCCAAGTTTTACTCCCAAAAGCAGTCAAATTTTCTCAGCAGTATAAATCTGTTTGCAGTGTATAAATATTATTCCACTTTATCAGCTCTGTCACACATAAGTGACACTTATGACTTTTACTATCACCTGCCCTATGCATACTCACTATTTGAGTAATTTCTCCTTAAAGCATGTATATTCATTTTTTGCAGCTGAAGTAATTTGTTCTTTACCCCCAAAGTACTGAAGTTGCTCATCAGCAAAATTTAGGCTCACAGCAGAGCAATATCCATTTCCTAACAAACAATAAAAGATGTTTTTGAAAGCAGCAAGACCAAACTGGAGCTCAGTAACTGTGACTCAGCAACACTAAATGCTTGTGCAAATGTAAACCCTGTCTCTTTTGTTGCAGTATAAATGAGGGAAGTGAATGAACTAGTGCCAGCTAGAGACTTCTAAATTAATAAAATAATGACGGAGTGATTAGAAAACTTTGGCTACATAGCTAGGAAATTCTCTGCTATAATTTAAGAGATCTAGTTTTGGGTTTCTCTTTGAATTTGATAAGCAACTTGAAAACCAAGGACAAGACAATGGTCGTGCTGCTTCTCTAGGACATAGACCTGATGGTGATGAGCATATTCAGGGATATCTCCAGCACCTGCATTTCTTTAGTAGCACAAGCCTCAGCGGTGCTTGAAATGGTGAAACTTTCAAGAGTACAATAGCACACAAAGAGATTTACCATCCAGCCATACCCTCAAATGACAGGACTTGGCTTCATGGACCACTCTGAAAGTGGGGAGAAAGGACTGCATTGTCTCAGCTTCCTGCTGATTGAATGTTGAAAGATGAACTTCACAGATCTTGCCTTACTGTATTGTAAAAGAAGAAATTCATGAGTTTTGATCTGTGGACTCCTTCCAAAATCAAGATTATTTGGAACCAGTTTGTTCTTAGATTTTCTTGGTATGCCATTTAGCCCATGGCTTTGAGATCATCAAGGTTGGAAACTTGTTTTGGAAAATGTGTACCTGATTCCTCCCCCTGTCTGCCTTTGTTCCAAGGAGTCCGAAAGTCATGGAGTACTTCATAAGAACATTCAAAGATGTGAGGAACTGTGGAAACGGTCACTATTCATATTTTGGGATGATTTTTGTTTTTAATAGAAATTCTTACCCGTTGCCCTTTCTTTTGAGTTTCTCTAAGCCTTCAGATGTTTACATTCTTGTAATAGAGTTTCTCACGCACTTTCATAATAATAATTGTAAATAATGATTGTTTTGCATTCTCTGTAGGAGGAGAATTTTGATGGACTGTTAGTTTGACCAGTGTGGTTGGAGAGGTAGCAATGTCATTCTCCAATCCACTGCCACCTTTGGAATTCTATAAATGCTGAGGTCTGAAAATCAAAACTCTCTTTTCCTGTTCCTGTTTGGATACTGGAACACCTTGCGTGAGTTTTATTACTTCTTGTTGCAATGGTAACACTTACCACTTGAAAACTGATTTAGAAGAGTCAGAAATCCGAATCACTGGAGGTCTCTTATTCCCAATATTGATTTACTCTCCAAGGGTCATTCCAAAACACATTAATTACAGACACAAAACACAAATTCACAATAACATATCAATCACTAGGCTGTTTGAACTGGGAGACAAAACTGAAACTGAACAATATAATTCAATAAAATTACTGGTATTTTTATATATTCATTTAAGCTATAGTCTGCTCTGATTCTGCAAATTGAACTGCTAAAAAGCTGCTCTTACATTTCTGCTGTTTCATGTGTGATCTGTTTGAAATTTTGAGTCCTCTTGTTTAATGTAAAATTTATTACTGTTACTCCCCCAAAAAATTGTGAAATAAGAACAGAATGGAATCTTGGATCAAAATGGACAAAGTGAATTGACAGTGCTGTTAACTTTTTTGAAAGTGCATGCATTTTCCCACGCATGTATTCTTCCTCTGGGGTTCTGCAGTTATGTTTCCTCCTCATTTGTGTGTTGATATAAAAATAAAGCTAAAAAGAAAAGGTCTAGGGAGATGACCTTATCCTATTTGGTCTAGTAAGTCCTAGGCAAAGCCCAGCTTTTGGCTGTCCAGGGATGGTGTAGGTTTTGCCAATGATGGGAAGGAGCCTGGCAAAGGCATCTTCAGTGTCCCTCTTGCCTGCAGTTACCCTGTCCTCATGCTGGTCCCGTGCTGTGGGGCAGGTAGTGCCAGCCCTCGGGCTGTAGAGTAGAGAAGCCCCAGAAGCCAAAGGGACAAACCAGGCTGGCCCCTGGTGATTGGCATGGGAAGGCCATGGAGGCCTTGCTGCAGAGCTACTATGAGGCTACTTTTGGTAGACAAAATTAAGTTACTCTACCCAGGGTGGTATCCAGGGCATGCCCTGGCATGCTCTGTCATGGGAGGAGTAAGGACATCCCCAGAGACATGGAGTGGCAGGGAAAGGTTTAAAAGTCTGGCTTTATGGGGAAATGGGAAAGAAGAAGGAGCAGGGCTGCATTTACTGCTTCTTTCTTTAGCAACAGAAGTAGAGCCAGGCTATTTATTGGGAAGAAAAAATAAAAATAAAAGTAGGCAGTGGTCCTGGCCTTTGTATCTCCACCTGCAGCTGCCTCCTTTGTGTGTAGCTGTATCTGCATACACACACTCACACAGAGTTATGTGTACAGCCAGGTATTGCTGGCTAAGTCCTGCACAATCCATAACCAAGCAGACAGGATCAAGAGATGGATATTTTAATCCCATGTTCCTACTCCTTAGTTTCCTCTGTACTTACCTTCTTAAGGTGGAAGGTCTTTACAGGGAATTTGCATGAGCTTTACATATATAGATAATTTCTGCATCCTGCTCTACGCTCAGTTCCCTTTGATACATATACTCATGCAAACCTGTTTCACCCATTCTGGGATATGAGCAAGGAAGCAGAACTGTATTCCCTGAGGGAAATGATACAGCTGCTCTCTGCTAAGGCTAGAGCTTAAAGAAACAGGGTTATCTATTGTTTATTCTCTTCATTTACCAGATATTTTCTCATTTTCTTGTGTTGAAAGGCTAGCAGGTAAAATGTGGTCCTGACATAAAATAACCATGTAAACTATATAACTATATATGAATATTTTGCTTAAGTGGTTTTTAAATTAATTACGACTTCCAAAATTAAATGGAGCCCTGGAGCTGCTTCATCTTTGCCCTTGAAGCTTCTGAAAAAGTTTGAATCAAGGTCTACAGGAAACTTTTTTGCCCCTTCCTTGCAGCTGAGCTTCTTAGAATCGCATACACACTTTTCTATTTTTACTTTCCGACCTGGGCCCATTTCCAAATGCGAAGCTGAGGAATTCCTGCACTCCTACATATGTGAGTCCCAGACTGAACTCAAAGGGCTGGCCAGTTTACCCCCCTTTTCCTCCCAGAGAGCCTACTTTCATCACAGTGCACAATTGAAATTGGAGACCACTTGGGTTTCCTTACTTTGAAAGAGCCCAGAAGGAACCTTTACAACTCCTAATGAAATGCTGCAGAGAAGAGCTGAAATTAAGTCAGCAGAGTTCACGATTTGTTTTGGAGTAGAGCCTAATTCAGTTTATAATGCAAGGTCTATGCTGGAGTCCCAGCATCAGGTAGGTTTGGGCTGTCCTCCCTGTGCTCTCTTACAGCCATCCAGTGCTTTAGTGTATTTTTGCCACTCTGTAATCCAGTGCAGTGGTAAGCTCCCTTCCTTCTCTGTTATTTGAGGAAGAAAGATGTTGTCAATGCCTTTTGCCTTGAAAGGGATGACAAGCTTGATCTACAAGCTGGGCTGGCGTGGGGGAGGAATGAGAGCAGAGCTCCCTTCCCCCAGCTGCTGTTTGTCTGACGCAGAGCTTGTACTTCTGTTGTTATCAGCTGCTTTGGTAAGATCACAGTGTGCTGGGATTGCTCAGAAGGTTAAAATATGTTGACTGAATTTTCTTCAGCTACCAACGCAAAAGGCTAGCTAATAGCATCACTGGATGTCAAAAGCAGCCAGTCCCTTCATTTCTCATGGTAATGAAACACACTGGAGTTTTTCATGGTTTATATACATCATGATACCTGTTCTGTGTGTGTCATGTCAAGGATAGGAACAATAGGCATTCCAGCCAATAGATCCATCAGAGCTTGCAAACAAACACACGAAATTGCCTCTTTCTGTGAATTACTTGTTTTGTACTGATTTGTGATGATATATAGAGGGAGATAAGGATTTTTAATTTTGAACCTTTTTCTCCTGGTCTTTCTCCCGGTCTTTCTCCTGTGAATATCAGCTTCTGTAACAGAAACCCTGCTGTTTGTTTCGGTGACCTCCTGACTGTCTTCAAATCCCATTTCAAGAGCAATCTTTTCTCCCTGGCCTCTGACTCCTATGAGTCTGTCTAATAAAACAATCAAATGGTAGTCCCTAATCCTGCCAGTTTCCCATGCTAAGTTCTGCTCTCTAAACCCCTCTTTTCTTGTGTCTCAGCATCCGGTATCTGTGGATATCTAAAAATAGGCCTTACACAGGCATCAATCCCTCTCCCTGAAAAGTTCAGCTGTGGGGCATTCATACATGGTGTAGGAGACCTCACTTGAGCTCCTTTTGCCAAAGGTGATTTGAAATGATGTGTCATTTGCCAGGAAAGTGCCTTGACATGCGTGCTAGTCTGGGATGTGTTTCTATCCAATGTCCTGTTGATGTTGTAGAATTTTTGGGGGACATTTGGTGAGATGAGGTTACGTCCAGAAATACCAGTGTTTAGGTAAGAAAACTCTTAGACAGAATTTAAAGAACCAAGTCCTTAAGCCGTCTTAATTCATATTTAAAGCCACTCCTATAAATCCATATTCATATTCAAGGCAAATATAGACTGAAGAGGCATCTTGTCTTTCTTGCATTTTCTCTACCCCAGGGTACCTTACAGAACAGTCAGTGAGTAAGATGTTTCCTTGGGAGATGAAACACATGCCTTCAAATCCCCTTGTGCTGAGGAGGGATTTTAACCTGAGTTTTGTTCAGCCTCTGTAAAATCCCTACTAGCGAATCTACTGTGAAAATAAAGTCACTTCTGCTGCTTCCTTTAGTACCAGTGTGGATTTAGCTCTTTATTTCTTTTGTATTTATTGCATGTGCCTGTAAATGAAGTGCTTCAGAAATGTCAGAACAGTTCACTCAGATTTTCCACTTTCTTTTTCTTTGGTTGAAAGCATTGGGCAAAACATAACCTTTGCTATCAAGTAGTTTTGACTTTCCTGGAACAACTTATTAAGAATACGTGCCTAGTTTTACCAAGAAACTGTAGTCATAAACTAGGAAAAAACCCCAAACAGAACAACATTATCTACAACAGCAAAGTCCTGCCAGTAATCTATGATGAAATTTAACCTCATCTCAGCAGAATGCTCTTGTTGCTCTGAAGAAGGATACCCTGGCTTTGTCACACAAAGGTTCTCAATAGTTCAGTTAGAAATGTTGCTTAAAATCCTGCTGGTGCTGCTGGGCTCTGCCTTCATTTGTCTGAGGTAAATACTAAGGCTTTTTTTTTTTTTTTTTTT
>VZRH01000075.1:273313-439914 GCA_013397555.1 Urocynchramus pylzowi | reverse complement strand
TTTTTTTTTTTTTTTGCTATGGAAGATCTTGCATGAGAAAAAATGTTCAGTAGTCCTTATTGTGACCAGCATAGATCAAAGTGTTCTTGACCCAAGTTACCCTTTCCCATCAGTTGAGGGGGAGAGCTTCCTTGGGGCTATGATTGCATGGCAGCCAGGACCTACTCTTTTTAACCAGTGCCCTATGCATATATCACAGCATTAAACTGCTTTGGGCCAAAAAACTTGATGGAAATACGAAATTTTATTTTTGTACCTAGGAGCTGGGTGATACGTACTTTCATATGGCACTATACAGCTCTATTAGATGATCCTGCAGTTCCTACAGAGGTGCAGAGGTTTTGCTGTGAGATCAAAGCCTGGGAAAAGGGGAGGGCAAGAACTGGCTGTAGTATTGTCAGGCAGCATCACTCACAGACATTGACAGTGAGGAAGAATGAAGTTACAAACCCTTGTGTGAGATTCCAAGGAAGAGAAAGAGAAATGCTATCTGCTCTTTATTAGAGATTCAATTAGATGCTCTTTTTGGGAGAGTAAGATTTCTGAGCCTCTTATAAATAGAAGACTGCATCTCAGCTTGATTACTTCAAAACAGCTTCCTGCAACCTCCCACTAGGAAGATGAGCAATTAGTATAATCACAGCAATAAGTCAAAGATGTTTAATGCTGAAACTTCCGTAACAACTTTTCTGCTCCTGGTTCTCTGCTGGGCTATAGGCAAAGAACAGTAAAATGCACATTCCCATTGCTGAAGATGCACTGTCCAACAGGTCTTCTCTGCTGGATGCAGCTAATTTGATGCCATTAAATGGTCGAGCAGAGATGTGGGGTACTGTGGTTAGGTGGAGGACTTTCATTATGAAGCACAGTCATGCAGGTGGAAGTGTTGTGAAGAAATGGAAAGCAAAGGTCCTAACTGTGAGTCAATCTGCTGGTAATGAATGTGCCGCCAGAGGATATTCCAGTTTATTTTCTGTCAGAAATATTCCAATAACCCAAGGTCAGGAAGTAGTAACATGTTTTTTTAAAATCGTAGAAAAAAGGAATGAACTAGCCCCCTCTTTTGGCTAATTGGGAAACAGTAGCAGGAATTGGTATTGGCTAAATTGCAGGTCCTGAAAGTACTCCTCCTCCTCCTCCTCTCACACTGTTGTGTCTCTTGTGCTTTCAGATATAATTTATCCATGTAGCCCCTCAGCCTTCCCTGTAAGTAGGTGTTATTTTTAAATGTAGACTTCCAGTTAAATCAAGATTTTGCATCTTTAGGATATAAGCTCCATGTCTACAAACATTCTCTGCATCTACTAGTTCTGCAGCTGATAGCATTTTGTAGCACAGGAACTTCAGAGGTGTGTGCAAGATCCTCCTAGCACAGAATTTACAGGAGTAAATTACCTGTGGAAATAATCTCCTGGAGGCTGTTGTGGGTCTGGAAGGATATTCTATCACTGCACAGGAAAGTGCAACTTTTTATAACATTTTTGTAAAGAGTTTAAGGAGAAATGTTTATTCTTGAAAATCAGAGAATCTCTAACATTAAGTCCACAGCCTCCTGATACTGGAAAATGGCAGGGATTGGTGAAAAATTTAAGCTTGACAGAAGCTATTAATGCTTCCCTGGGATATCCAGAAGATATACCTGCAATGTTTTATAAGCAATAAAAACAGCAAGGTAGGCCTAGTTTTCTGCCTCTTTAGTGGAACTGTTTTGATAAAGCTACACCTTGCAGAAAATGTTTTTTTGGAAATTAGTCTTCTAATATAATCCTCCCAAAATTTTTTAAAAATAAAATCCTGATATAAAAGTGTTCAAAAATTCTCCTCTTCATAAAGAGAAAAATACCCTTGTATTAATCACAACTTTCAATTATCTTTAAATGGCTATGAATGTACATGTAAGTAATATGATAATCCCAGAAGACAGATCCTGTAAAATATTAATAGAAACTGACTGAGTTATATAGAAATATAGATGTATATAATAAAGCTTTTGCTTTCAATTTCTCATAATATTGTCATTTAAAAAGCCATTTATACAAATATGCAAAGATCTTTGTGCACTTAGCTACTGTTTTAGCACTTAGATAAAGTAGCTCTTTCCAGGAAAAGAAAAGATTTTCACTTATTTGAATTTTGGATTTTGCCACCACAGTTATTAGTGGCAGTTTCATTCTTGTGTCCTCATCTAGTTGTGTTGGATCAAGAAATTATCACCTCCAGCCCTTTCCTCTCCCAAAACAGTTTATCCATTGATCTGCCAGCTGAATTCACCTGCCTCAGTCAAAAAGAACAAGGTTACTGAAATATCAGTATTTGTACTGTCTAAGATAACAGATGTCATTTTGTTTGAAGTGGAAAAAAGCATGAGCACCAGCAACAGACTAGAGGTGGCTAGTGTGGGCAGTGGGGTGCTGCCAGTAGGACTTGGTAACCCAGCCCAACCTTCCTGACTTTGGCCCTGTGGCTGGAAATCACCTGGCACTGGATCTTGGTGTGAGCCCTGAGCTTAAAACTACTGACTCCATGTTTCCCTATGTGACCAAGCAGAGCCAAAGAAATGTGGTGTCAAGGTAGAAAAGTTGGTGTAGGAAAGAGAAATAGGGTTAATAAAGAAAGTAGGCTGTAGAAGATGTCAGTGTGGGTTTTGTTTTAAGGGTTCAAGTATTAAAATTAAAAGTAAAATCATCCATCCAAAGTTTAAGTAATCACATCATTTAGAGATTTTTTTTGGCAGTATTTTTCTATGTCACTGTATGGATATTTACAGGATCTAATCCTTCATGCAAAAACTTTGGAATTAAAAGCTGAATCACTAAGCTTCACAAACTCCCATGACTGAACTGTAGTCACCTCCAGACAACAAGTGGGAAGTAAGGAAGCGATAGTATGCATATCAGAACTTGATAAGAAATACCTGAAAAGCACAATGCCAGAAGTCTGGAATTAGCCCCAGGCTACCTGAGAAATGCAGGGTCTGTTTTATGATTGCAAAAAATCAGGACCTTGTGAGAAGGTTGATACTTTTGCATCCCCTAACATTGCTTGGCCATATGTGTTTTGGGAAGCTTCCCAGGGATTGTCTTGAAAATGATGCCACAGCTGCTATTCCTACATGTTCCTAACTTCCTATCCAGGGAACTGAAACAACAAGTAAGGCAAATAAATGATAGTTAGACTTATTGTTCTAATCTAATTACTAACACACTCTTGCCTTCACCTTCACCTCCATTTCTCTTTCCCTGCTCCCCAGAGTTTTTCCAATTTATTCTTTTGGCCCAGTCCTGCAAATATATTTATTTTTTACAGAATATCATAACTCGCATTATCACCTGGCTGCTTTTCTTGGTTCTTGCTTTTTTCTGCAGTTTCAGTGCTCAGGTTTCCAAGCTGTGCTTTAAAGGAAGAAGACTAAGACTCAAAGAAACTCTAATTTTGTTGTTTTGGAAAAGGGCAGATCATTCAATGCTTTGATCCTCAGCAGGTGACAGAGTTTGCAGCAGTTAGTGTGGGAACTTGAACCACACCCAATTGCCAGGGAGCCCAGAAAACACTGGAGCATCTCACCTGCTGTGGGGTTACCTCATTGGCCCTCATACCTTCCACCAGGTGATAAACAGCTATCAGTGTGTCAGGGTACAGCTATTGGCAACAGCTGGGGATGGGTGATCTGAGAAAAGCCAAAGGTGTGGCCTTTTTTTAGTGTTGCACTGGCTGCTCCATGTGTCAAGGGTTAAGAACATTTTTATAGATCTGTCTGACCTGTACTTGTCCATAATACCACCTGTGCTCTGTGTGTAGGCTTGGCAGTGAGGAGGACCTTAACTGGGGAAGGGGAGGACTCTCATGAAGCATTGCCAGGTTTTTCAGCCTGCAGACACCACACTGCAAACTCCCTCACTTACCACTCCCAGCACATGTGACTGTGTGCCAAAAGGTCTAGAAGATTTTTAATGATGCAAAGTTCCTTTCACATTTTCTAACAGCCTTTGAAAACATTTAGGTGAAGAGTCCCCAGGACTTTTTAAGCTACCAGCTCTGTGTTGGGTTAACAGGATCCCCCACATTATGTTTGTGATGTTCCTACTTTGTTTTTTTGCAGGCACTGGGCTGGTGGGTGAGATCAACAGCATCTTTCTAGTGCTGCAGGAATTTTTGAGCTACCTGGAGGAAATGCAGTCACAGGAGTAGTAATAGATTTCCTTGGCACTTTGTATCATGATTAGATCAACCCGATTCAGAAATACCATCAAGCATCATCACTTCCCAGGAGCAAAATCATCTATTTGATGAAATTAATTAAATGCCCAAAATATTTCTAAGTTACATGTTTCTTTTTATTTTACAAAAAAAACCAAAAAAAACCAAAAAAAAACAAAACAAAAAAAAAAAAAACAGTGATAGTGTGTGCATTTCAAATGTTTGTGCTTTTTTCCCCTCACTTGACAACTTGATAGTATTATTTAAGGCACATTCCTATCTTGCAGTCAACAGACTAACCTGAAAGTGTCCAGGTGCTGGGTCCTGTTGAGAACTTTTTCATTAAAAACATGTGAAATGAGTCAGTGAAACACTAATCTACAGTGACTCATGTTTGATACTTTCCAAGTCAGTGAAGACATTACAAGAAATTCCCTTGAGCTTTATATTGACCAGAATAGTGCCAGTTCATTGGGGCTCTTAGTCATGCCTAGACATACTTCATGGCACAGTAGTGAAGGTAAATATCTGCTTAAAAAGGTGACTTCGATGAGGCATAAATAAACTTTCTGCTTGAAAAAGAGGCCAAACTGAAAACAGGTCTGTACAAGGGGATGTGGAGCTTAATGGTTGGACAGCAACAAAATTGTTATTGACCATATGAGTTGGGGTGACCTTGGCAGCAGTTTCCTTACTACAGAATGATTCCTTCCAGAAGTCCATTGAGAGGCACAATAGGGTCTCTAATGTCTTGATATCTTTACCAGGTCCTGAGACTATGAATCAAAGTAGGAGAGTGGAATTAATCAGTTTTTCTCCTCTGGTAAATTGCAATTTCTCCAATGTATTTGTCTCCATTCTGCACATGGTGGGCACAGTGCAGCACGCTGCTCTTTCTACTGACACTGATCCAGCATCAGCTGGAGAGTGTCTAATCTGAAGTTTTTCTTCAGATCTGCAGTTTGGTGGCCCCTTGTAGATGTTGAGGACATTTGTTTCTCCTGCCTTCATGACTTGACAAAAAGAATTCCAGGATAGCAGCTCTTGCACTGTAAAAGCCCAGTGGCTTCTGCTGTCCAGCAGTGTTACTTTTAGACTATGTGCTGCTGAGAGGACATAGGATGGCTGCCATCATCAGTTTTGCACAACTCAGTGTTCAATAGGGAGAGTCAGTACACTCAACATGATGCTTGAAGGGGCAAAAAATGGGCAAAAGAATTACAGTGGCCTCAACTGTTCTGGGGCATTTTCATTTAAACTACTGCTGGTGGTGATGTAGAAGGGCAGTGTTGTTTTCCACAGACCCATAATGGAGAAATGTTTGTTATTGCATAAGAATGACTTGAGGTTTTCAGTTTTCAAAAGCCCTGTAAAACACATAGGCCTTGAGTGGAAGGGAGGGGTGGGTTTCTGGGCCAGATCTAATACAGGGTGGTGGTGCCCATAACAGCAAGTGACAGACAAAAAGCATCTACATTCCTAATTTCATACACTGAGGAGGAATGCATTTCTGGAGCACAGGTACTTACTTCCTCAAATTCATTATTACAAGAAGCTCCACAGTAAGGTAGGATGCAAATTTGATGCTCTAAGCCAAGCCATGAAAAGACACGACAGATAAAGGACAGATTATTTTTGCATTCAAGGTCAAGTGACATTTAAAGAACCATTCTGCAGACACAGTGGAAAATTACAGAAGCAGAATTTTTGTTGGCCACTTCGCTCTTTTTAGCTCTACAGCAGAACTGGAAAGAGGTGAAAAAAAATCAGTCCCTGCTCCCTGCTTGTGACTGTTTGCTTATTGTGTCAGCATTTCAGGCTTTTATTACAGGTCTGCCATTTTCTCTGTAATTATTTTAAAGTCTGATTTTTGTAGGATGTGAGGGTTTGTCCAGTCTGAAAATGCAAATTTTGTTCTTTCCTGATGCAGGACTGATGATGGGAAGCTTAACCCTCAGCCCCTTCTCTGGGTGCTGAAGTGTTTCTCAACACTGGCAGGAGAGACTTTCATACAGAAAGATGTGTCTTCAGATTGCCTGCTCTCCCAGTCCTTGGCCTTTCAACTGAGACTGCCAACAAATGATTGCTGAACTCTTGCCAGGCAGCAGTAACTTTCAGTCCTCCATTTATAATAATGCAAAATCGGTATTCTGCTGTCAACCCCTGGTTTATAATAATGCAAAATCAGTGTTCTGTTGCTGGGAATGCCTTATTCATTATGGGCCATGTCCAAATCACTTGAACGTGAATCTGTGGTGATGCACATCAGCTAATCTGCCAGAAATTGCTTCATAAATGCAGTGCAATTCGCCATACTGGCAACATGTAATTTATGAAGTCTCCTTTTTCAGACCAAAATGCAGGTTGGCTTATTCCAAGGAGGCTAAAAAAGATAAACTCCCAACCAGCAATAAAATTCAAGGGAAAATGGATATCTAATTCTATAAAGCACTTCTGAAAAATCCCATCTGTTAATGCTTAAAACAATATATCTTCATAAATATTAAATTGATTCAAACAGCTAGTGTACGCATGCTCTCTCTCTCTCCTTCTTTCATATTTTTCTTTTTTCCATCTTATAGTTAATTTACTTACTTTCTGGAAAGATGTAGGATTGACACCCAGGCTCAGGGCTGGCCTCATCCAGCCATGCAGTAGTGATTCTGTTCCCACTCCCACCAGAGCCCTCTTGGCATACATACAATTAACCTCGGTTAAGTATTGGGTATGCAAAACTGTGTAGGCAGCAGAAGAGCTCTGCTAGTTGTTTAGCACTCTGGCATCAGATGAGAATAAATACAGGGCATGACCTGGCCCTTCAGGGCACTGGCCTAGATCTGGTAACATACAGACTGAAGTTTTTCTGTGTAGCTGACACTGATTCGATGAGGAAACTGCCTGAATGCTTACCATAATAGTACAACCATTGACAGGATTTCCCCAACCTTATTTAACAAAGATGTGGGTTTATGCACATGCATGCATTCATATACACACTGTTCTTTCAAGATTGTAAGGGCTATTGTAGAAAAAAACACTATCAAACTTTGATATAAAGATGGAAACATGGAAACATGCTGTGGGATGGATTACATTTATATGTAGTAAATCAATTGACTTCAGTGGCCCTCTATAAAGGAAAGTTTAGCCACTTATGAATTATAGATATACCTGTTGCTTTATATGTACTCATAAACATTTGCTTAAAATGATTTAACATATGATTTTCCTTCATAATTTGTAGAAATGGCTTCATACAGAAGTTTCTTGTTATGAAAGGTATCCAAAAGCAGTAATGTTTTTATGTCTATAGTTTTCCCAGACATGTGTAATGTGATTGTTTCCCTGTAAGTTTCACTCTTACTGTATAATGGGAAAATAGTTTTGGTGATTCTTCATAACCATATGGAGAACATTTAACAATATATAATTCAAAGGCACATCTCTGTGGAAACAGAACCACATACTTCTGTTCATGACCCAGTACATGGCCAGCAGGTCCAATACTTCATGAAGTTCTCTACCCTTAGGGCTGGATCCTTCCTGCTTTGGGAGGGGGAAGAAATGTGCTGGCTTGAGTACAAATATGATTTTAAAGCCCTAGGAAAAGATGGATTAAACAGCATGTTCCAAGATTCTTTGTCTTCCCTCATACTTTGCTAGCTCTGTCTCAGTGTTGTTAAACTGGTTTAAGTGCAAGAGATGAATTGGGCTTACTGTAGTCCCTTTTAACAGTACAAGAAGTGTACTGGGAAAAACCACAAAAATACACATAAGAATATCAACAACAAAAGTATTTGTACAGAGCTAAGCTTTATGTCAGGCTGTATTGGTTTTCAAAGGCTCGCACTTCCAGCAGGCTAGACTCCCTGCTGATTGTGGTGTAATGAAGTTTACATAAAGGAGGAAGATAAATTTATTTCCATACCAAAAGACAGTGGGTTGAGAAAAATGTAAAGTCACTAAAGTAATAATGAAACAGAATGGGTGGAAGAAGAGCCCCCTGCAGCAGCCCATGTTAATTACCCTTGCAGCTGGGAGATCAATTTGCATATATATTCTTTGAAGCCTGTCAGGTATGAATTGAACCACTGAACTGTTACATTTGATAATCTAGCTCTCCAAAGCATTTCTGCTAAAGATGTTATGTTTCATAAGACTAGTTATTTTTTTCTGTCTCAAAGTAAAGAGCTGTACTTAATTTGTTCCTGTATAAACAGATCCATGTTTGTGGCTTCCTGGAGCACCAGGTTAGCAACGTAATCTCATCAAAAGCATTGGTACTGCTGATTAAACACGAAAGAGATATAATCAAATAGCCCTGACACCAGTGAAAGCAAGGAAATTAAAACTTAAAGCTAGTGGTGACAGGCATGACTCATGGGATAGTTAATGAGTTATGGAGCTTTTCAGCTCCAGGACACATATTCCATTATGTTCTGTACTAGTGGTGACAAAATTGTTGCCATCTGATAGCTGCTTCATGGCTGGAATAAACCTACTGTGTGGTCCCAGGAATTTTGCAAGTCTATTTGTTTTGCACTAAATGTTAGTGTAGCATCCTGATGCCCATGCTGCAAAATTGTTTGCAGTGAATAGTAGCAGTTTACCACCTGTTGGCAGCAGTTTCAGAGGAGCATCAGAGATTTATAGAACTGTCGGAAAACCTGTTTCTCTGTCTGAGTAATCTAGAGTTGCTTGACTGAAACCAGTGGAAATAAGGGCTTCCATGGAACAAAACCCATGCAAAGGCAGAAACTGCATGAAAATGAATTTTACACAGGAACAGGATGTGAACTAAAGCTTGCTTGTTCTTGTTTAACAAAACTGTTAACACAATTGTATGCAACAGATTTCATACAACTCAGATGAACTCATGTTTTTAAACCTTTTTTAATAAACAATAACAACAACAAAACCCACAAACCCTCCCCCCTCAAAAAACTAGAAGTAATTCCTTATCTGAGTTCTTCAGAAAAACATATTACCTGTAACACATTCTTTTGAACACAGATGAATCCTGACTCTTCAGATATTTCCTAGCATTAGATCTAGGGCAATACTTTTTTGATAATACTTGCATGTAATATTGATGTAGGACAACTGCTCCATTAGCAGTGATCAAGAGCCTTAGCAACTCCTAGGAAGATTAAAAACCCAGTGCAGAACAGGGTGTTGCTAGATGTGGTGTGGGGGACCAATTCTTTCCATGGTTTCACTCTGGACCTATTAAAAATTCTGCTTTTCTGAGGTTGCTCCTTTATGTGGTTGCCTTATCTTTTTTGCTATTTGTGAGGAAAATTTTTATACAGAAGTTCTCCCCTGCCTGCCTTCACAGACATAACAGCTTATCCCAAGAGTTTATTGTTTTCCATTTCTGAACGGGAAGAGGTAGACTCAAGGATGGTCAGGTCAGGACATAGTGCAGAGTAGGTGGAGAGTACAGTTAATTTGTGTATCCAGTTTGTTTGAAATTAATAGTTCTAAACATCCAGCACCCATATGACATGCTTTTCTGGAAGATTTATTCTGAAGGTACAAGAGAAATACTTCGCATTTTTGCAAAATTTAAGCACTGTTGGGCCCAAGGAGAATTTTTATAGTCTTTAGTGAACCCTAGATTTGTTAGCTGACAAATCTTGTTCATGCCAGTGGTTGTTTTTGGCAGTTAGAGAAGCTTATTTACATTTTCTCTCTTCATTAACAATGTGAGAATCACTGGAAAAATGGGACATTTGGGGCTCCCTGATTGATCTAGGATTGAAAAGAGAGGTTGATACTCAGGTCTCATGGAAAATTAGATGGGGTTGCATACTCATGATAGAAACTCAAAATATCTTACCCAAAGTCAGCTATGAATTGGAGTAATTTTATATCCCAGGGAGGACTGTCAGGATAGCATGTAAAATAATAGAGTTTTTCTATTATTTTAGAGAGAAGAGAGAAGAGAGAGAGAGAGAGAGAGAGAGAGAGAGAGAGAAGCTGTTCTTATTATTTATACCTCTCTACATCAGTATTACTGTATTTCCTCACTTGTATGCAGTCTTTAAAAATAAAAGACCTGGCTGGTATAATTTTAATACTCTTTAATATAACAAATCTCTTGCATGAAAGATGTTTATTTAATGATCATATATTAAAGATAAGCACATTCCTTTCTTTTCCTGGCAAATAAAACTTCAGGTCTAAAATGAACTGCAGGTAGTTATAATGCAAACCATGCCTAGAAAAATAAACTCCTTCTGTATTAGCTTAAGCTCTTTGAGATTTAATGAAGTCTTACAATTGTTGATCAAATGTGCAAAAGGTGTAGTGCAAGCAAAGCATTCAATTCATAACAGGGAGAAAGTTTTGTATAGCAGAAATCTTACCTTACAATGGAAATGTAGGTTCAATTATAAGCATTGAACTTCAAGTGTTTTTGAAGGATGCGCAGTGAATGAAATAGTCCATATAGAACACCTAAGATGTAGAACTACTTATTCCCCTCCAACTTCCTTTATTTTAGCAAGAAAAGTAATATGAAAGTAGGGTGAATGTCAAGGTGGCAGGATACAGATCACAAAAATGTTTGCTGGCATTTTGAAATTTCCATTGTTTATTTTTAGAGATACTCTTTGTTGGATTCTTGTGATGATTCCACGTGGAGTTTCTTACCCAGAATGATCCCATGCTTTCCCCCACCTGTTCTGTTAGGGTTTTTCTTGACATCTCTATCCAGCTGTTACTTTATCACACAGTGCCTTTCAGGTTTATTTACCTGTTAATTTTTTTTTTTTTTGTTATTGTTCTAGGCTATTTATATCATGCTTTGCACAAGTATTATTCATATTTCTTTTATGGCTGAATTTCAACTGTTCACAAATATTTGTTATTGGACTGGGTATTTTGTAATATATCATCAGATAGGGCACCATGTACAGCATGCTTAATTAGTGATCTGACCAATGGTGTAATGAATATTATAATTGAATGCACTAACGAAAACAAAAATTGATATATATAAACTAAACAGGATAGAAACCATAACATTTTGTCTTTGGATATGTTTCTTAGCTGAAAACTCTCTTTCCATTTAGCTTTCTTGAATGCTGAAGATTAACTAGAGGACATGAATCCCAAGAGAGTATATAAAATACAATGCTTGTTGGATTCTGAGGTGAAGAGTTCAAGACAGTGTCAAGTTTTTCTGATATCCCCATGAAATCTGGAAAAAGATGAAATAAAACAATCAGCTTGAAGGCTTATTCATTTGTTTTGTTACAATGACAGGGCACAGAGAGAATGTTAAGAAGCAGCGTTTAATAGGCATTTGCAAATAACCTTTACCAAGGGGAATTCAGAAGAAGGGAGGTCATCTGAAAACAAGACAACCTTGATAGCAAATCATGAGGCTTTGTTTGTTGAGCTCCTTCTTTCCCTAATGGTGACTACTTGTACTGTTGTTTATCCTTCAGGCCACAGCTGCTTTAACAAGGACACTTTCAGACTGAATTGTGGGTGGGATTGTATAATAATAATAGCAATGATGAGAATGGTGAATATCATCTTGCCATTCTCTGCCTATCCTGTGTATTCTGAGCAAACACTATTATCTTTTAGGCCCACATAATTTCTTCCTACTTTTTAACTTTATAGTTATTAATTTGTAAGTTAATTTCACACTGTCCCTGAAAATGTTGAAGATGACTACCTGACATCCCTTGCCACGTGACTATTTGTTGACCTCTAACTGGTGGTTGTCAGAGGTTGACCACTTTCTAGGTTGCCTTTTTGTCAACTGGTGCTGCAATGTAGAAGGACTTTGGTTGATATCCACATTGTCAGGGTTGTACAGGACATATGCTACTTATAAATAATTTGGGTTCAAATATGACATTGTGTTTTCTCCATATGTAAGAGAAATATTAATGCTGTGCTAACTTTTCAGTTCTTTAGTCATCTTGTGCAGATTCTATAGGAACGTTCTTTTGTTTACGGTTCGTGAAAAAAACAGAGTAGAAGAAACACAAATGTTAAGGTTGAACTTCTGCATCTCCATTTCTTCCAATTTAAGAAAAAAAGACCATAAAATGAAACTGCTAGAGAACAGGGTCACAAACAGCACTATGGAATTTTCCTTTCCAATATATGTTTGAGATACAGAAATTTTAGATGTGTCACAGGAGAAACTGGACAGGTAATTAATTGAAAGAGAGATGTATTAAGTGTCATTAAACAGACAAATCACATTAGAATCAGGAAATCCCCATAGCTGAAAATAGCTGTGAAAGCATAATTTATCATGTTGTTGTGTTTCACTTTGTATGTGTTTATGGTCATTGCTGTTGACAACGTTCTGGGTTGCATGTATGTTTTGTTTGCACCAAAATGGCCAATGTATGACCCAGAGGCTTCTTTGTCCCTCTGGTTTCTCTTCTGAATCACAGATATTGTCTTTGTACACTGTGAAGTTAGTTCCTTTTTTCCTCAATATTCTCAAGTAGAAAACAACTTCCATTTCCTTTTGTTCTGCTCTCCCGCTGTGTTCCCTGTTTTTATAGACATTCCTTTGAATTCTGCTTAAATTACTATAACTGATCTAAATCTAGAATTAACTGATTTTACTCTACTCTCTCTATTTCCCATTCCCCAGATGTAATTTTTCTCCTTTTCATTCACAAAGGCAATTTAAACAAAACTAATTTCTTTTTGGTAGTGTGAACACCCTGTCTTCCCATTCAAGTGGGATTCATCTTCGATCCACCAGTTTTGGTTTGCATGATATAGGATATAATTCGCTCCATGCACAACTATCATTTTCATTGCTACACTTCATGTGCAGTATATTGACTTTACTCACATTATAGTTCTTATAATCTGAGAAGTCAAACCTTTAGAGTTCAAGTTGGGAGTAGTTCAAATGCTGTAGTTAAAGTCAAGGACGTCTGAAAGATGAGCAAGAGCTGAGTCCCATCTATTAATAAGATTTTTCACACAAATTCCTCAATTTTGGATGTTATTTCAACCTTAATTTTTCAGGGAAACTTTTCTCAGTATATTTTATGGGTTCTATTGGCAGGTCAGGGAGGAAACTTCCACTAGTTTCAGAGATTAAAGAGCTTAACAGACTTACAAATGAAATTCAAGCTGTGGTATGTTTTTTTTTTTTTTCTCAGACATGGAGAGCAGAAAGAATGAGAAGTCAGTGTGGTAAATTTATATATAGTGGAGTTTTAATTTTTTTAATGACATGCAGAGTGGTAGTCTTAGGGAGTTCCAGAGATGATTTTTTCATATACTGAGAATCTGTCTGTACCACCTTGGATGAAGGCAGTGATATTCATATCTCCCTAGAACCCCCTCATCTATACCTTATTGGGATGGGACCTGTGTATTCAAAGACTGATGGGGAGAAGATTGCAAACTGTTTGTTTGCAGGGTTCATGTCTAGTTCTCAGAAAGAACAGACAGTACTACAGTTTTCTCAAATCTTTAGGGTCTAGGTGAACAAAGAACATGAAATTGTCTTTGAATAGAATTCAAAGGTAAATGTATTGATATGTTTGCTAAAGATAAAACATGAAGGTGTTGTGTAAAATCCTCACACGGGAATATATGTGTAACATATACTGTTAAGCTGAGGAGGCATTATCAATAAATTTAGTATTTATATTTCTGTTTAAGCTTTCTGTTGTTTTTCAGGTAATATTTATACTGTTTTATGACATTTTGAGTATAGAAATTGCACTTTGGTGTGTGAAATGTAGTCAGTACCTAGTTTTGGTTTTAAGTTACTACATGCAGCTTAATTATGCTTAATGTCTCAGAAAAGACAAGAGTGCTCTCTGCTCCAGCAAAGAGTTAACCCAAACTTTGAGAAGGGAGTTTAAGAGAGCTATACAAAATATTACCTCAGTATTCCACTCCAGTCAGTTGTTTGTGCAGATGTGAATTAATGGACTGTTATAAAGGTAATGTGATTTCTGTCTTTTCAGTTAAGGAGTGATGATGGCCAAAGTTTTGTTTCGTGTGCTACCATTAAGTAAAATCAGTGAGCTAATAAAAAATCTCTGTGTATCTTTTAAGAAGGAACTTCTTAAGAAATATTAAGAATAGTGGAAACATATGCTCTGTGAGAAGAAGAGCAGTATTTGGTCTTCAAACATCAACTGAATCTGTTTAAAACTGTTTACATCAGGTGGAAATATTGAGGCTACTAGAACTGATGCCATACATGAAGTTGGAAACTTTCAGTTGTTTGTGTATAAGCATTTTCTCATACATTCTGGTCTACTTGAGGTTATACAAAAATATTTTGCAGAAGAAAACATTTCAAACTTCTGTCAAACTAGTAATCTGTTTTTATGACATATTTCTGAGGGTTGATCTCACTCTTACTATGTGTTATGAGTTCATGAACATTTTTTCCTAGATATATGTCCCAAGTTTAAACATTTAACTGAAAATTCTGTTTTAAAATTAATGTAAATAATGCATGTTAATGTTTAATGAGTCTGATGTGCCTTCCAATAAATAAACCGATAATAACAACTTCTTTTTGGTTTGAAAAAGGTGGCTATTCTCAGAGAGAAATGTTCTTCCATGAACAAAATAACTCAGACCTGCAGACTTTTGAGCCAAACTTATAAAAGGTTGTTATGAGCAGAGCACAGTTGTGGAGGTTAGGGCTCCCAAATTCTAATTCAAACATTCATTTGAGGTGAAGAATTTCTGACTCTCTCATCACTCCCCAAACACTTTCATGCCTCCAAAATATAGTCTGAAGTACACAATAAGAGGCATCTAAACCTTATACTATTCCCTGTGCAGGTTTAGATATCATTCAGAATTTTTACAGCTTTGTGTTTGTAAATGTTTTAAAACTGAAAAGCATTGTGTGAGAACTAAATCTTCTTTTAATAACTTAAGCAGTTCTAGAGAAATAACATAGATTTCCTCTTATCACTTTAATTACCAAAGGAAATTGATAATCTCTCTTTGTCCTTTGGTTGGTGAGTGCTTTTGTACTTCTGTATATTCCATTGTTTCTCTAAAATCTAGTCTGCATGAAGTATGGAAACTGAAAAATCTTTGCTTCATAGGAACAGCACAGACAGAGCTGCACACAAACTTTGTTGATACTGTTGCTGATTTTTTTTTTTTTTTGAAGGCTTACTTTCCAAATATAAGAACTTAATTTTTCCAAAGCCATTAAGAAGGGGATGAAGCTGCTGTAGTCTTGGTTGAAGTGGTATCTACTTTTTTGTCTTACACCTTTGCCCTTTGATTCTCCTGGATGAACCTCTTGTGGAAGTGAACTCTGTGTATTTTGCAACATACAATTCCAGCCCCACACTTTTCTGAAGGTTATCAAAGTCTTTAAATATTTTCAAATTATGCAGATTGTGAAAATAGTACCTAACAGCAAATTATGCTTTAGGTTCTATGTTCTAATGCTCCTTAGCACTTTACTATTCAGAACTTCTATTTAGGACTAAGATCACATCATGCTTATACATTAGGGTTATGTTCACAAACTTTAAAACTTACTCCACTCAACAGCTGGGACAAACAATTTTTATCCTTGACAAAGACAGATAATTCATAAGATGAGGATTGTCAAGGACTTAATTTTTACTGCTTCGTGGCAAGAGCATAGAAGGGACATGCAGGGTTGACAAAGACATAGCAGAGAAACTCAGTGAAATCTTTGCATAGGCATTTAGTGCTCTGACTCTCACACCTGATACATTTCTGTAGCAGATTGTCTATAAGATATAGATCAATCTGAAGTAAATGAACAGGAAATATTAGACCAGTCAGGTAGGTTAGGAAGGTCACTGGGACCAGTTGGCATAAAACCAAGAGCTCTGAATATGAAATTCCCAAACTTCTGGCTAAGGGATGTAAAATGTCATTACAAATGGACACTGAACTAAAGGACTAGGACAGCTGTTGAATCTGCCATCTGTCAGAAGGGCTTTAGAGATGATCTTGGGGATGACAAACCAGTGAGCCTGATTTCCATTTCTGTTAAGACCATGTATATGAATATGAATGAAAACAACCTGTTTAGAAGAAGTTACATGGCTTCTGGATTTGTTTTCAGTAATAATAAGGATAAATGGGATCAAATGGACTTAATATACACTATTTTTAAAAATGTCATTGATCTGGTTCCAGACCAAAGGCTCATAACAAAATTTTGTTGCCATGGGATTGGAGGAAAGATTTCTAAAGAAGAGGAATCTACGATAGGCCTTAATAATGGCAACATTTCAGAATGGAATTTATGCTGGGACCACTTTTAATCAGCATCTCTGCTCCAGCTAGGGCAACGAATAGTGAAACCTGTGGATAAATTCTCTGTTAACAATCAATGTCATTTGCCTTCAATGGCAAGAATATCCAAAATAAAACTGGAGCAAATTGAAAGTCAGCAGGTTAAGTTCAGTCTGAAGAAATGCATCTAGAAAAATTTAATATGAACCATGCTGACATGATTCTGAACTAAGAATTGACACTGAAAACTCAGAAAGGGACGTCTGACATTTCTCTGAAGTCTCAGTGTCAAACAAAAATTGTTAGGCAAGTTTAGAAAAGTTAATGAGATTATCCTTGGGAACAGGGAGGGCCTAAAATAAGAGGACAGCAGGGCATCCGAAAACTGATGTGCCCATATCCTAGGTATCGTGTGCAGTTTTGTCTTCACATATGGGGAAGGGTGTAGGTGAATCCAAAGAAGTATGGAGAAAAACAAGTAAAATGTTCAAGATAGTGTTACAGCTGCCTTGTGCAGAGACACTTAAAGGCTGGGACATTTCATTTGAAGAAGAGAAGGCCGAGGAAGGTTATGAATGAGGTTCCTGAAATCATATAGGCAATAGATAAACTGAACACAGAATCCTATATCTATGGGAACTTGAAACCAGTAAGGTTTTTGTTTAAAGCCAGTGACTGTAGTCCTTAACATACTGAATTTCTTGACTTGACACTTGCTAGAGAGGTTGGAGCAAACTCCAACTCCACTACTGCCAGAACCAATAGCACTCCAACCTCTCTAGTGGGTTAGTCATAAATAGCCATCTCTCACAAAGATAATACTGGGCAGAAGTGTGCCCACTGACAATATTAATTAAACCATTCCCCACACTGAGAACAGCCATGTGGGGAATAGAGTGCAGAAAGTGATCAGGCTTCTTGTGTCTCTGCTGTTACTGGAGGCAGCATACCGGGCTGTATGAGGATTAACCTGCGCCTCAGGGACATTCTTACTTATCCTTTTCCCTTATTCAGTCCAAGGATTTTATATGTGGTTTCTTTCAGTGAATACCAAATCTATTTTTTAAATAAGACTGACTTTTTTATGGTCTCACAGATGAGGACTATGCAGTCCTGTGCAGTACCCAGGTTGTCTCAGCCATTGTGAAAGTATTGCTTTTAGACAATGCTTTCTATGCAGAGATGAAGATAGTCTATAATTTCTGCTTAATCTGGTAAATCAACAAGTAAATTGCAAGTTCCAAATAGGTTAGGCAATGCACAAAATTGAGTATAAAAAAAGGACAAAACCAGTGATCTCTTGGCAAAAAGGAGAAAGAAGTTTCTTATATAATTTTGTTTTCCCAGCCAGTAAAGCAAGTAACAAATACAGATTAATGTCACAGTCATGTACAGCAAATTAAGGAGAAGGTAACAAGTCAATAGGTTTCTGGGTGTACAAGAATAAATATCATAGGCAAATAGAAGTGGAATAAATAAAGTCCAGTGTCACATTTTATGTCATTTACCTAACTGGTAAGTTACATTGCCACAGGCCTCTGTAAGGAAGAGCTGCCTTATTATGAGTGTTGGGTTACATAATTCAAAATATGTTCACATTTCTTTCCAGGGTAAGGAACACATATATAATTGAGTTAGAGAAAAAATACCAGGGCACAGAAAACTTTAAACTTCTTATTTCGAATAGACTATATGGGAAAATAATGAACAGATGGGAAATAAAAGGAATATGTTGACATTTCTTCTACCTGCGAGGCACAGTAATCTCTCCTTCATTTTAGACAGTCCAAGGATCATGCACCATATGAAGTTTTTAGATAAGGGGAAACATTTAAATCATTAAGTTGTACACTATAGTTCTTTCAACTAAGCATTGCAACAAATGATAAAGTGCAACTCTGTTATTCTGAACGATTCAAGAATTATAAAGGACAAGCGGTTTCCAGTAGGTCTTCTTTGGAGAAATCCAGGTAAAGTTTTTCCATTCAGAAATGGTCTGACAGGTAATTCGGGCCATTTAGGATCAGGGTGTTTAAATAAACACTGTTGCATTATTTTAATAATGCTTTTAATAAATACCTTTGATAATGAGAATTTAAAAATTATTCAGTGTCTATGATTACACTCAGCTGGGTAACCTGTGAAAGGGATTCTATATGAAGATTTAAAAATAGTCAAATATTCTGATTTGCAGTGCAATTTAATGTGGAAAGCTGGCTAAATATAATTTTAATTTTCCTAAGAAAATAATGTTTATTTAGGATACATAATACAATGAACTCAATGGATTTTATTTATATTCTTAAAGATAAACAAGAGTTTCTGTTTCTGTGCTGTTTGTATTAGAAATAAAATTAGGAACATGTTAAAATACTGTCCTGCATCGTCCTAAGAAAAACATTCCCATAAGATAAATCGATGGTTTTATAAAATCTCTTATGTATTTATTTGTCTTAGATTTGATAGAAAATAATGATCACATAAAACAGCTAGCAATAATTAGGCTTACAGACAACAAAGCACACATGATATTAATAGCAATATGGAGGTAAATTTACTCTGTTATCTCACTCCTTTGAATAATGAGTAGATAGTAATATTAAACTACAGAATGACTGAACAGATTGCTAAATTTAAATAGGGTACCTGATTTTTCAATTGACACTCACTGAAGTACAGAGCTCTCTCTCTCCTATCAATATGGTTTGCATACTTACGCAGCAAATCTCAGAAGTCATTTCAGACCCATCATTGTGTGCAAAAAACATTTCATAAATCATTTGGAATACTAAACAAATTAGAGAAAATTGTCCTTTGGATTAGAGATGAAATTTGTTTAATAAAATATATATTCTGAATTATTTCCTCTTCTATAATAATAAGCTGACTAGATTAAATTGAGAAGCCAGTATAAAAGAGCCACTGGGATATCTATTATTTCTTCATCCTTTTATCCTCTTGCAATTCTCTTGGGGAAGTGTACATGTATATGCTGCATGAAATGTTCTTAACTGACATTAAGTCTCTCATCCCCTTAGGCCGTGGCTTTTTTCCTCCTACTGTACTGACCATTAAGCAGCTCTTGTGGATGTGATCTGGAAATTGTTGTATTTATACCTTCTCAAGCATATGTCTAAAACTACTCATTGCATTTTGATATTTCATGACTCTGTAAGCCTCATCTAAGTTATAATACCAATTATGTTTTACTGTAATGGCATGAAAGTGACAGGCTATTGGCTCTTTGCTCTAAATGGGTGCAGATGTCTTTTAATATATTATTTCTCATCTCTTGGTATCTGTCTTTCATTCTTCTTTCTGTTTTAAATATGTATGATTAAGGACTAAGTAAAACTGCCTACTGAGAGCCTTGGAGGAAGCCACATTGAATCTTTTTCCTTTGGCTGATCTTTGTTGGTGGAAGGCTGTATTTGGCAGCTTGGGCTTTGAGTGGGAAAATTAGGAGCACGATTCATGCCTGTGCACACTTCTGAATAATGCTGGTACATCGATTATTTGAGTTAGTGCAAATTGTGTGCTGAGAGATAGCATGAGAAGTAGCATGGTGAGAAGGAAATTAACTCTATTGCAGAAATCTCCTGGTTGCATTCTCCACAATTATACTTAAAATACTTCGCTTTTTTGTACCCTGTACTTGTATAGCAGCAGCAATAGAGAACAAGTACAGTGCATCTCCTATTCACTTTCCAGGTTGGCTTAAATGTTTCCAACTAGAAGCATTCCCCCAGGTTTAATATTCAAATATTAATTTGTACTAAAATATTATGCTCTTTTTTTCTTTTATTTTAAATTTCAACTCCTCCTCCCCATGGGAAAAGCAAAGGATGATACCAGTACAAGAATCTCATTTTACACTGCACCTGAACTGTCTCTCTGTTTTTATATTTTATGGTCCTGCAGTTCTTTCTTCAGTCACACTGACTGCATTAAATTATGTAGAAACACAGGCTTGTGACACCTCTGAACCAGCCTGCAAGCGAATAAAAAATATTTCTTTTGCTTTCATCCTCAAAATCAAATTCCAAAAATTATATACAAATAATATCACCCTTCTAATGAATGGAATTAAGGAAAGGCAAGGGCAAACCCAGTATTATTATTAACCCAGTATTATTATCTACCAGTGCTGAAGGATTAGCTCTAGAATTAGTATGAATTTACATTACTAAATGATCTTTGAAGGACATGATAACTGGGTGAAATTCGAGTTTGTTAATATTTCTAAACAATAGCAGAAGATGGACTCTCTGCCTAAGGCATAGGGCTGAAGCAAGGAACATTGAGTTCCCAGTCACAGGCTTGCAGGGTGACCTTGACAAGTCACAGAACATATCTGTGCCTCAGCGTGAGATGTGGGATATTAAAACATTTCCTAGCTCGCAGAAGTGTTGGTAAGGCTCAATTAATCACAGTCTTTCAATATCTTCACACAGAAGGGTCTAGATAAGAACAAAGTATTACTGTTACTAAATCAGACCTCTCCTGAGCACTTAATTTTTCATTTTATATAAACTTTTTTAGCTTATATTCACTGTCAGCATACAGAGCCATAGATCCTTCAGATCTAGTTTGTGTGGAGCTTGTCAAGATACAGCTGTTTTTAGTGCTATATCCCTATTAGGATATGACACAATACATCATAACAGCTCCATCAGAGCCATTAGGGTGTAAGCTGTCAATGTGTAATAAGATTACTATGCATTACATCTCTGGTGGTGCTTGGATAATTCTGAACTAGGTATGCTATCTTAGAGTCTACCAAGCCTTTGAATATTGACGTTGCACTGATAATGAACACAACAGTATTATTTTGATGTGGAATTACAGTATATTCTCCAGTATGTGTGAAGAGCATTTTTTTTTACAATAAATAACTTTGACTTTTCCAGAAATCCCCAAAGATGTTCTCCTCAGCTTCTTCATGTACTAAAGACCTGCAAGTATTTATATTTACAAATGAAGGTTCTTCTTGTTTGAGAGAAGGACAAAACTCTCTAAATAATAGCCAAAAATATTCAAATTGATATAATCCAATATGTGGCCTTGGATTCCCTAGACTATGTTTGCATTCAGAAAACGTACTTAGAAAGGAATAACTTCCAATGTGCCTTTTGTCTCCACGAAAAGTGCAATTTTCAGACAGAAAAAAAAAGGAAAAATTATGCTGCTTTACCCACAACATTAGTTAGGGTATAATTTAAATAGGAAAAAAGAAACATTCAAGTAATTTGAAGTGCATTCAGAACCTTCTGCTGATTGTCTAACAACAATCTAAGATAGGTACTATCAATGAAAATCAAAGAATCATAGAATGACCTGAGTTGGAAGGGACTTTAAAGATTATCTACTTTCAATTCCCCTGCCATGGACAGGGATACCTTCCCCTCGACCAGTTTGCTCAGAGATCCATTCAACCTGTTCAACATTTCCAGGGATGAAACATACACAATTTCTCTGGGCAACCTGTTCCACTGCCTCATTACCTTCACAGTAAAGAATTTCTTCCTTGTGCTTCTTCTAAATCTACTTTCTTCCTTATACTTCTTCTAAACCTACTGTCATCCCACTTTGTCTGTCACTACATGCTCTAATCAGAAGAACCTTTTTGATTCAGAGAAAGATGCTGTATTAAGTTTTTGCTTCCCTGTCTGCACAACACCCAACAACAAATCAGTGGGGAACTTACTGTTCTCATACCTTTGTGAAGGACCATTCTTTGGGAGAACTGGAGTGCTGACTTGACTGGGTCACAGTAAAGTCTGTAGCAGAACAGGGAGAAAAAAAAGAGTTTTGCTGGTATTTTAAAATCATCACTAGGAATCTGCAATTCTATGTATGAATCTCTTATTCACAGTATCTCATTTTTCCTGAAATTATTACTTGATCAAAATGAGCAAGGTGACAAAGCTTCAGTAACAGATATGTGCCTGTATAGTTCTCCTGAGAACTTGTACATGCACACATGTGAGCCTGTACAGGAGGAGGTTGTGGTATGCCTTGAGTAAGGAGAGACGTGAGGGAAAATACAAACTCCAAGTGCTTACAAAATTTTCAAGTCTTCCCAGAGAAGATTGAGCTGAGTGGCTTCAAAGGAGCTTTAATATAGCACTTGGCCAGCAAGAGTGTTAGTAAGTCTTCAGGATTCTGAATTCTCTCCTAAAAGAGTGAGTTACAGCCTCTCACAAACAGTTGTCTTGTGAAAGTGTGGGCTGTTTGATTTTTCTGAGTCTGTGGGGGAGCACAGGCAGGCAGATCTTGAGTCAGAAAAGCTTAATAAATTTTCTAGAAATATATATTCCAAAAAGTTCAGACTGAGTAAGAAGAGAAAGCAATACAGTAATTTTTCATAATGATAAAAAGTCTTGTTCAAAGTCTTTCTCATTAAAAATTAAATAACTTTTGGTGCAGGAATAGAAGGTAAATAGGAAATGCATTCAGAGACCTGACACTTATGCTGAATAACAACCAGGAAAACATGCTGTGGTCTTTGAAGGAGACATAGAGCACAACTAAACAAGGAAAAATACAGAAAAGAGAAGCTAAAATTAAAAAAAAGCACATGAAGTGAGGAGAAATGTCAATGATCTAACAAGTAGCATGAGTACAGGCTTTTTCTGTTATTAAGGCAAACAGGAAGATGTAAGAAATTAAATTACTTTGTGGGTACAGGCTGATATGGGGAAACAATGTGCTGAAGGAAAGACTTACAGGCAAAAAGAATTTGCACATTTGAAATAGTAGCTAGCAAAATTATATAGAAATAACCACAATGTTCTGTGGCAGTATTTGTGTCTTTGGCTAGAGTAGTCCACACAAGAGAGATTGAGAAAAGTCAAAGACATGAATTATATTTTCTGCTCTAGAAAAAAATTTCCAAGTGAAAAGGAGCTTTCACTTGTATGAGAAGACATACAAAATGGTGGTAATGATCTAGAACAGGTAGTGAAGAGCAAAACTCTAAGAACATATCTATCTCAAGTGTGAACATATAATTTCCCTCATGTGGACATCCCAAGAACAGGCTGTGAGGTTTTTGAAAGAGATCTCCAGCTTTTCATGGTAAAATGTTCAAAACTCAAAAGTCTTCTGAAAGTGTTAAAATAGACATTAAAGGATGCTGTTCATAATTGCAGTGTCAAGGACAGAATAAATGTGGAGAAAATTTTTTAAAACATTAGTTAATTCAAAACCCCTTCCAAACTGAGCAAGAGCACCAAAGAACATATGCCTTCAAAAGAAACATTTGCTGAGACAGCAGGAATCAAATTCTTCCAGAAATTAAATGCTTCCTTGCCCTCACTACAGGTTTGTTTCATTTTTTCTGTCCTTTTTTTTTTCTTGGAAGGCTATTTTTGAACCACAGTCCCCAGATGGTTAAAAACCTTCTTCTGATTTCCATACTAAATTTATTCATAATAAGTTTATATTCATTTGTCCTTGTGCCAGCACTGTCCTTTAGTTTTAATAGTACATCTATATTGTGTAGCTATTTGTAGATTAAATTATTAATATTACAAAAGATAGTATCAATTTTTAAGGGACATCACTAGATGAGATTATGAAGATAAAATTCACTGTTTCAACAGCTGTTTGATCATAAAGTTATAGCCTAAAAAGATTATAAATACAATAAGATGTGTTTTCACATCACTTCAAGGGAAACAAATATGTATCTTTTTTATTACTTTTTTATGATATTCAGTAATGAAATACAGTTAAAATAAATTCCACTAAAACAGGTTTTGAGGAAAAAGAAGGCTAGGTTGAGTTGCTGTTTGTTTGTTAAATGCAGAAGTCTTCAGCCTTGGTACAAGTGATAGGATGGGTTCTCCTTTGGACCACTCTAATTATTTGGTTAACACTGGTAGCAATATGACAAATAATCTGCCACTGCATAACAACCAGATAATGGTGAAGTAGCTTTGGACAAATGGATTTTTTGAGGGAGGGAAATTGAAAGTGTTAGGATGAAGGAATAGTATCCTATGGAAACATACTGTAGAGCCCATATTGCAAGGTTTTAAAAGCCCTTTTGGGCAGTGAAGGTGCCTGTGAGTATTAACAGTTCTTGATATGTTAATATATGAATAACCAACATGGATGGTTTCTAGATTTTTCCCCTTTCTGGTATGAAGGAGGAATGCCGAGTTATTGCCGTCTGTCAGACCCTCTGGGATATATTACAGGGATTCCCCTGCAGTGCTTTCCCTTCTGGGAAGGATAGACTGAAGATGTATGAAGAAGAATATCAGAAATCACATTTCTTGGCTGAATGGAATTTCAAATTCACCTTCCTAATCTTGGTTATAATTACCTGCAGCCCATCCAACAATGCCTACCCACAACTGGACACCTCATTCCTTACGCTGTATACCCCTTTAAGCGCTGGTCTGCATAAACTCCTTCAATGCTGAGCTGGTGACTCCTTTCCTTCTATCCCTTTGTTTTTCCTCCTGTGTTTTTGGGCATTATAGGGCCCTTCTTTATTAGCCTTTTCCACCTGAATAAGCCACAGCAACAGATGACTCCTGACCTGAAGCAATGCAAGTGAGTAGGCTGGCTTGCTATTTGCACTGCCTTTCTGCATGATTCCTCTGCCTTTCCCCAGCAGACACAAGGTACCAGAGATGTCTCAGAGATGAGGAGAGTGCATCTGCCTGCCTGCTCACCCTGTAGCTCTGGGGAACAAGTAGGGTGAATATGAGAATAGCAGTTTGTGCCCACAACAGCGCGTGTCCCACTGTGAGAGGAAAATGGTATTGCTGCTTGTATTTCAGCTGATCATAAAAGAAAAAAGGATATAGTAGCCCAAAGGATAAACTGAACTCAAAGGTACTTGTAGCTGCTCTGAAGCTTGTACTATGAAAAAAAAAAAATCAGAAGCAAGAGATTCATTGAAGTCCTGGCTTTCATGCACTTGTGTTTGGCATTGTTATTTTAATCTTCTGACCTCATTTTGTGTTTCTGTACTGTTTGTCTTCTCTGGCAATGTTTAACTTACTAGTTTAAAATTAGTCATGTGTTATGGAGCTACTGTGCTAGGCTACTGGGATTTTTCCCTCTAAAGTTCCCCTGATCTTTATCAACAGTTGCTCAGCATCTGCATAACTCTGTCTTTCCTGTGTCTAAACAATTACACTTGAGAGGCTGCCAGTTCATGGTGGTGGCAATAGACACCTCTGATGAATGTGACAAAAGTATTATCCCCTCAATACGTTTTATCTATGGAAAAGAAAGAAACCCTCACCTCATGCACAGTAAATCTGTACCTGCCCACCCTTCGAACACCATCTCCACCTTTGCCATTTTTTTTTTTGCCCACCATTTTCCACATTCTGAACTGGGTACAGATTCAGGAAGTTTCCTAGGAAAACTGTTGGAGCAGCTCTGCATTGTAGCCTAAATAAACTCTACCTGCTGTGTGTGGTACTTTGAAGATCTTTTCTCCTAAAAGAAAATGACAAATTAATTCCATACAATGATAATTTATGTATAAAACAAGTTTGGAAATTAACACAAAAGTAACCTTTATCTTCTGTGAGAACATATGCTGAGAAATATGTGATGGTATCCTATTTATGCAGTAATTAAATGTGATTGTCTTTATCTTCATCAGCCTCTAGGAAAAAGCAGCTTCTACAGCAATTCTTTGGGCTCATGACAAGTTTAGTTAGTCCTGCAGACCTCTTGGTAAACTGGCCATTCATATCTATTATTAGTCCATCAACATCAATACTGATATTAAGATATTATTATTTAGGTGTAAAAACCCACTAAGAATAAGAATTCTGATTATTTTGTGATACAGAGGTCCAGATCCTTAATAAGAATTATGAGTGTTAATGTTCAAATGCTGACTCTTCTAAAAAAAGGACATTTTTTTCAGAAAATATCGTAGAGATGAAGTTTTGTCCATATGTGTGAAAGTATCGGAATTTTTTTATTCTATTATGTATTTATACAGAGGATTTTGAATTCAATTTAATTGATTTCTGGATAATGAAGAACAGTGTAAATAAAATCCACATGTAGCTACTTAATATGAACAGCAGATTATTCTAAATTTTTTAGTTGTCTATTTTTATTTATGAGAAAAGAAATACATTTAATCATAAAATCGAGCTTATATGAGATGCAATTAGCATGTTATATATTATGTACTATTCACCTTTTATAGCACATTCAAATAATTTTTTGGATGTACACAACCTCTAAAACAGCTGAGAAAATCTAACTGATGCTTGAAACTACATACTGTTCTGAAACAGTGAGAAATATTCAGATTTTATATGTCAGTCTTCCTAGAAAATATTCAAATGGCCTAAAAGCATATATTTCTACTTATGAAGCAATAAGAAGAGATTCTGATCTTATGCCTCCTGTTCTAATAATCAGTTTTTGCTACAAACATTTCTTATTCCTGCCACCCTTTTGGCTTGATCTGGCAACGTCCTGCTCTTGGGCTGAATGCTTAATCAAACAGTAATGCCACTAGAGCCAGTGGGTATCCTAGAATGAAATTATTTTTGTCAGAGTTCATGTTCACAGGACTGGCTCCTGAATGCTCAGTAGCAAAGGAAAGATATTAAAAATAATCATAATAGTGGACACTTTCCAGTGCCCATGAGACCTTCCTTTAGACATGTATGATTTCAGAAGGCAACCTTGGGTATCTAGAGATCTTAATCACCTTGCATTTTCTTTGCCTTAGCTCATACCTTGAAGACTCAGTTCTTAGGCAGATCAGTCCCTTACAAGCTTAAATTTTCAATTCAGTGCTTGTCCAGGATTGCCTCATAGGTTTGTTCACCAGTGCCAGCTGAACATAAACACCATTAAAATGCATACAACTCGATGGGAACTATCTAAATTGTGAGAGAGATGGAGCTACCTGATTATTTCTCAGTGCTGAGCACAGGAATGTTAATCTGCAGTGTAAATGTGTCCTGGTTTAGGGCTGAGGTCATGCAGACAAGCTCTGTCTATTCAATTCTTGAGTACAGGGCAACCCTGCCCCAGAACTCCTGCATTAAAGGCAAACATAACAAGTACATTTTTAGGTAACAAATGAGTACATATTTAGATCTCTAGAATGCTTACTAACTTCAAGGTTCATGAGAGACTGCAATCATGAGAAACTTGAGTAAATCAGGAAATCTGATGAGAAAACAAGCAGAGTGGAACATCTGACTCTCATTAATGGCATCTCCAGGCCAAGATTAGAGAAAGATGCTGAGAAAAAGTGATTATTTTCCCTTTCTCTTCTGAAAAACAGCTCATTATTACAGCCACACACCTGATTTCAACCATCCAAAGCAGAGAAAATCCCAAGGTCACTAGATTCCCTTCATGGATGCTGAGTAAATTGAAGTGCTAGAAATTTCATCTTGATTTACTAGAGTTGTCATGCTTTTTTAAAATTAAGAGTTATAAAACTGGGATCTATCACTTGAAGTGTTATTGGCAGGAAATCTAAAATTATGAGCACATATTACATAGCAGCAATGAACATTAAAAGTGAAAGCCTGTCCTTTAAGAAAACAGCAGGGATATAAGGTTCTGAATCTCATAGCAATAATGTTTTATGGAGCTACAGTAGATCTTCAAGAAAGACATTGTGGTGCCATAACACGTCCAGAGAAGGACAACGGAGCTGGTGAAGTGTCTGGAGCACAAGTCCTGTGAGGAGCATCTGAGAGAGCCAGGGTTGTTTAGCCTGGAGAAATGAAGGCTCAGGGGAGACCTTATCACTCTCTACAACTGCCTGAAAGGAGGATGTAGCCCTCCTGGTGCAGGGTCGGGCTCTTCTCCCAAGTAACAAGCAATAAGACAAGAAGAAAGAACCTCAAGTTGCACCAGGGGAGGTTTAGATTGGACATTAGGAAAAATGTCTTCCCTGAAAGTGCAGTCAGGCCTTGGAACAGGCTCCCCAGGGAAGTGGTGAAATTGCCATTCCTGGCAGCATTCAAAAAATGTGTAGATGTGGCACTTACAGACATGGTTTAGTGGTGGACATGACTGCAAGTTTAATGGTTGGACTCAATGGACTCAATGATTTTAAGGGTCTTTTCCAGCCTTAATAATTCTATGACCTTTGATGAAAAGACTTGCAAAAACTTTCAAAAGCCTTTGGATTTCAAGAAGCTTTTGCCAATGAAAGGTCAGTGGAGTTCATTATCAGATTCCATTTTTCAACAGGGGGAGTTACTGTAAATCTAGCACTGTATTTTTATTCATCCCACAGGGACCACCCTAAATCTTATGAATATGGGATTTTGTGAGAAGAACATTTCTTTGAAACATCCCCTTTTTGTATTATTTTGCCACAGGTGTGGGAAAGTGTCATTCTTCTGAAATTTTTGTGAAAAGATTTTTCCATGTGTTACATTACTTACCTGTTTTAGCTACTGTAATTTTTCAAATGTTGTGTGCTCAAAGGCATGAGTATCTCTTAGTCATATTAGGCTATGTAATACACTGGAACATAGCCACTTTGAATAAGGACCACATGCTAGTGTTTCTATAAACAGAAATGTAAAAGACTGCAATTGATTTGGGTATTCCCTTGAATATGCTCTGTTCTGATCCATTATCAGTGCAGTGATGTTGCCAGGAAGAGTGTAAGTTAGGTTTGCCTGAATCAAAGTCCACTCCAAAGGTTTATGTATTGCCTGTGTCCTACATGTATTACCCTTGTGCTCAAATTATGACAGGGTCTAAGTTTAAGAACTCTACTAATGAAACTTTTCTTCTCCCATCAACTAAATTTTAAAGAAATAGCCATGAACTGAAATATATCTATCTATGTATCTATTTATTTATTTATTATATGGGAAAGCATTTTAGAGGCTTTTAAATATTCTTTCAGTTTGGAGGAAATTTGAAGTACTACATTGAAACATAAGGAATTACCTGTAAACTTATGAAATTAAAGCTAACCGGAAACAGACACTTGAGTCTGATATCACGATTATCCAAGCTGGATAGTATGTGAAATGTAAATGCTATTAGAAGTTGAACATCAAAACAAGTTTTAATATTCATTCAAATCTAGCTACTTGTGGCAGCAATTAAGTTGCTATATTTTTTGGATCCATTATTACATATTATTGACCTCTGTCTTATTTCCCAGTGTCGTAATGTCAAAATATGCTGCTAGAATAAATGCAAAATGGGTGTATAAAAAGTGTTCTCTAATATTTTCAAGATTTCCATAAACTTCATGGAGTGAAAATGGTCCTTGTGGACATTTCTAGAGGAGACTCTGCTCTTTCTGCCATGGCATGTCCACATTGAATCCAGTCAGGTTAGGCCAAGATCTGATAAAAGAAGCAAGCACCTGATTTCTGATTGTAAGTAGGTTGCCTGTTTGAAACCCCAGACAATATGAATCTCTCCACTTCCAGAGAAAGAAGAGATGAGGCTGTCCAGAGAAGAAACTGAAGCAAAATTTTTGTTGTTCTAGAACCAAGATGGACATTTAGAGTATTCCCATTGCTACAGTGCAGTCAGTTCTGTAGTGATTTAATGGATAGGGCACATGGTTGGAAAACAGTGACAAATACTGGAGTTTTATCAAAACATTTATCCTGGAGAATTTTTTTAATGTTTAATTAAAGAGACATTAAAAAGCTTGATATGTTAATAAAAGAGCATTTTGCACTGGAGTACATTAGGTACCTTAAACTGCCAAACAAACGGTGAATGTATTCTGCATGGCAACTGCTTGACATGTTGGTTGTTTAATCATTAAGAGCTAGACAAATACTCTAAAATATCTTCTGTGCATTTTTGATTGAGTTCTACATCCATTTCCTATTCCTTTTACACTTGCTTTCAACAAAGGCTTGAGCAAACAGGCTTTATTTGCACCATTCTACACAATAGGTGACATTTATTACTGTACAGAGGAAACAGAAAAGCAATACACCTGGGTGCAAAACTGATTCAAAAGTAGTTTTTGTTTTATTAGGGATTTACTGTAATCTAACTGGCTTAACGCTGCCTGTTGCAGTGCAGGTTTGAAGTCTCAAAAGCGCAGCTTCAGAGATCCACATCACTCAGAGAGATGGACAACAGTGGCCAGCTGTCCACCTGAGAATGGGTGACTTCTACAGGCTGGGAGGTAGCAATGCCTTGCATTGACTATAAAAATTTGCAGTCCAAGAGCATGAAGATGTATGTAACAAAACATGGCGACTGAGACTGATCTATCAGACTTCTGTGGTTCCCCCCTTGCCCTTTCTCAAGTTCAAAAGTCTTCTATGCAAAGACTTTCCAACAGAGTGAAAGGAAAAAGTAACTTCAGCTCAGTTCTCATGCAAGCTGTTCAATAGAAAACTAATATTGGTGGCTATGAATTCCTGAAAAGCTATGTGACTAAAGAGGATAAGAATTTAAGTGTTCTAAAATTTCTTAATCTTCTTTATCTACTGAAATTCCCCAAGAGGTTCAAAACCTATTAGAAACCACAATCAGAGATCAGAACAATGCATCGAATAATCTGAACTCTTACAGTTTAATTTCTGAAGCTCAGTATTCTATTGTGCTGGACAAACCTCTGACGGAGGCTGTTTGCAATCCTTCTAAAGGAATAAAGCAAATAAATTCAGGAAAATCTAGATTTACTCTTGCACATTCTGCAAGCAGAAAAGAGCTAGGCTGGATGAATACATTGCTAATTGTGAATTATTCATCTCACTCTAGCAATCAGTAACATCCACATTAAACATTAAAGACCTAGATTCACAAGGAGAATGTAGGCACATAAATACCTCTTCAGGCAGCCAGGGTTGACATTTAAATGCTAGTGGTATTCAACACCCCCGCATCACCCCTCCTACCTTTTCATAGGTGCTTAAAACTGCATACATACTCAAGTTTCTGTTGAAAGGCATCAGAATAGCTTCCAAAAATTTAGCAGCTAGAAATTAGTAGGTACCCATTTTATTGTTTTCCCATGTCAAAGTTCACACAATAATTCTCTTTCTTATCGCAGTTTTGGTATCTGATTTTTCATCTTGCAAAAGATGCACTCAGAATCTGTTTCACTAAAATATTACAGCTCTAGCTTAAAGCCCAGAAGCTTAGTCTCTGTACTTTTACCTGAGTGCTAACAGAAGGTGCAGAGTCATTCTCCAATGACAGTGGTCTAATAAATATTTCTATCTTACACAGACACAAGCACACACAAAATTGAGCATCAAGAATCAAAATGCATTTCATCTTGCTAGAATAGCTATAACATCAATAGCAAAAATATTCATTTTATAACTATGTGATGATTTTATGACTCTCAATGATACTGATTGCTTTTCTTAGTTTAACCCTTGGAGCTTGGTACCTTGGCTGGGTTTGCAGGGGAGAATGGCTAAAAAAATGGTGATTATTGATTTCCACTAGATCAGATGTGGTTCAAGCTCCAGTAGAAAGAAAATGTCCAGTACCTTATGTGTCTCCTCCAGGGTGAACAGGAATCCTCTGGCAGCTGTTTCAGAATGACTCTAGTTCCTCAGTTATTGAAGAGAAGTATCAAGTTCCCAGATTTAAAAGAGGGTTATGACCTTCAAAAGGAGATTAGACTTCATAATACCATGGGACTGTTCTTTTGTATTTCTTTTGGGGTGCTGTTCAAGGACACAAGTATAGACAAACTTCTTTAAATGAAATATGGAATTTATACTAACATATAACATCATTTTCTGAAATAGTTATGCAATTATTCAATCTCTTTTTTATCCAATCATCTACCCCTTTTCTGGGATTAGTGTTTTTCCCTCAAATATTTTCAATATGAAAAAGATAAGTCTTCAGGCTGATTAAATGCAACTAAAGTTTCTGGGAATTCTCAGATATAAAGATACCACAAAGCTTGTTACGATAATTTCATTGCTGCATTTGAAGGATCTGCATATACATCAGTTAATCAAACACTCTCTTCTTGGTTCACTTTTTGAACAAGCAGCTGAGGAATAAACTTTATGGAGACTAGACTTTCCTGAGAAATTTCTTCCTTCTTCTCTTGTCAATTTGGCCTCAAGTCACCCCTTAAGGCAACTATTAGTTCAGCATGCATCTGATCACCGTTGTGTGAGTATATCTCATATATACTGTAGAGGAAGTGGTGGAAGACAAAAGCTCTTTAGTTGTTTAAACTTATGCTGCATAAACTACTTCTTATTATAGGTATATGAGAATTCTCAATCAAAGATAGTTACATGACTCAAAAGATTAAATTCCATCATAAATGTTTGAACTACAATAAGTATCTGTTATGCCGTTGGAAATACGAAGAAAATACAATGGAAAGTCAACAGTCCTCATTTAACTTGTGATATCCTAGAAAGGAATGAGAAAGTCATGATGGAGAAACGGAAAAGTAAGAACAAAAGCGTGATGTGTTGGAAATCTTTAACTCCCTTTGAATTTTAGCATTTCAGGCATAAGTGTGTGAAAGAAATATTTAGTCACACTTGTTTGTCCTTTAAAAATATTTCACACAAAACCTTTTTTAAATATAAGAATGTTATCTAATGAATTCCAATTGTCGCTAGCAAATAAAGTCTTTAAAGCAAAAAGAAAACATTGTCATACCCAAATGGAGCGAGACTGTACCGAAAGACTTTCCAGTTTTATGTATAAAGCCTCTATTTATATATGCATACGAAGTAATTTAATTGAAGCCAGTGTAAAAGGTAGTTCTGCTTTTTTTTAGAAAACATAGCAATTTGTTGTGAACAAAATCCTTCCAAAAAATTATTCTGCAATATTTGCTAGAGGTGTGCAGTAATTGATTGCTGAATTGACGATCTCTATCAGTGTAGAAATAATTAATAATATCACATAAATTGGACCATATTTGAACAAATAAATAATATTAATTTTAACAGAAGTATAATGAAAGCACAAACAGCATTTGACTTTTTTCCTGTTTTTAGTACATGATTAAAACCTTTGGGTAGGTATTCCTGTCGGAACACAAAAATTGGAAACAGGAAATTGTCCAGCTTACCAATGGCAAAATAAATCTCAGTGGAATAATTATTTTGATATTAAAACACTTTTATTCTGGAGTGAAGTATTTATTGAATAGCTGTTCTGGTAGAGCTTACAGGGAGAACTTATTCTACTGTAGTTGTAATAGGCAATTTCCCTGTGCAGGCATGCTTAAGGCTGTACAGAATATGGCCTTTGGAAATACTTCTCCATGCCAAGATGTATTATAGAATATTTTTTTTTTTTTTTTGCTTGTATTATAAAGCAAAAGAATCTATCCCTGTAGATATAGGTTTGTGAATGGGATGAATGGGTACTTAACAATTAATAGCCTGGCTTCAAAATATGAGACAGCTGTTTCAGCTGGTCTCCTCCACATGTGACTCCAAATATTGTAGTGGGATGTGATCTCTATATATAGTTCAAACACAGACCTCCAACTCAAACAATCTCCTAGAAAAAGATAGATTCAGTTGGAAAGTAGGCACTTAGAATGGATGAGCTGCTTTCAAATTTTCTGACTTCTGCCCTTTAAAGCAATTGTATCAAGTTTTTGAAATGTGATATCTTAACTTTGAAGGACTGTGAAATATTCTGTACTTTTCAGGTCATCTGCTTTTTTTAGTCATGATATTCCACTGATATTTAAAATGGGAAACCATAGATGCTTTCCTCAGACTATTAGCTCTCTTTTTTAAATGTGTTTGAGCAAGAAGCTATGTGTGAGAGGGAGAGAAGATATTCCATTTTTATCACCTTGATCAACCACAGGCAATTAGTTTCAGCACAACTGAAATTTCATGAATTGCTATGTGCCTGTCCAGCATGACTAATGAAGCCGTGCTTTAATGGATGAAGAGTGCAAGTATAAGTATATGGCATGAGAGAGCAACTTTGGAAAGCGGGATTTCAGAATTTTGAGCACAGTACTGGTTTGACACTTTTCAAGATTCCTTTTTTCTGCTTAGTAGATTAAGTTCATACATTTGCAAAGTCACATGTCAGGTATGTTTATATTGTGTGATACATACTCTACATAGTAATGAAATTCTGGTCCCCCCTTATCCAATTATGGATGCACTAAAGCGTACCACAACTTCCTTCCTGCTTGGACTCAGATGTCCTTCTGTGGAAACCTGGGTTTGTGGTAAGAAGGAGAGGGCTGATATTCACCCTCTTTCAACCACAACAGAGCACTGCTAAATCCCACAGTATGACTCTGGTCTTTGCTTTCAATAGGACTGTCTATACAGAGAAACCATGAGAAAAAATTTCTTCAAAAGAATACAAGGACAAATCATGCAAGCAGCAATGATGTTCAATTACGAAAAGCTGGATCTGACAGTCCCTGGGTCCCCCATTTACTCTTATTTATTTTCAGATCTGCCTTCTAGTTGTAGTTGACAGCAGCAACAAGATAAAAAGGGGGAACTAGTTTCTGGACAATTAGCATCTGAGTCATGCACTGTTCCAGGCCTGTACAAAGCTTCCCATTTCCCACATTAACCATGTGGTAAATGTGACAATGGCAATCATTGTGGAATCAATTTGGTGCCTGGGTTTAATTAATCATAGCCATAGATGTTGTCTTAACCCAAATTCTGCTTCCACCATCATATTAGACAAGCACTTTCTAGATCTGCTTTGAGCAGCATGACTGATATCTCTGATATGGAGATACACTCTGCAGTTTTTCTGCTGATGAAATTGATGTAATTTTGGAAATATGAACAATAATAATTATTTTATATCTGTGAGTTTAAGTCCTTTCTTTTCTGAAAGCAAGGCTAAGAAATATATCCTCTCTTTGGAAGGAAAACTGTCAAGATATTTTCAGTGTCAAATTAAAGCAAATTTTACAGCTTTGCATTTTAAGAGGCTTTTGACAAAAGTCATGATCATATGGGGAAGGATTAATCTACAGAAAGTCCTGTAAGGTAGTGAAAATATTCTAAGGGAAAAAAAAAAGAAAAATAAAGTGTTGAAAAAGATATCTCTTGCTCTGGAGTGGTTAAAAGTCAAAAGTAATGGTATTGGCCTCCAATGAATCAAGAAGTTCCTATATGAAAATACACTGTACGGTTAGAATAAAGGAATTTGAATATGGTAATGTCAATCAGCAGCAAAAGTATTGCATGTTGTTTTCTCATCCCTTCTCCTGTAACCATAAATTACTTTTTTTCAAGATGACCCGCAGATGTCCATGCCAACTCTGCTCATAAGTGTCACCAGTTTGCATGGGTAGTCTTGCAAAATTTGGCCTTTGGAACATGTTATAACAAACTCCCAAGCTGGAGGCCAGAGGGCCTTTTGGCTTCCAAGGCCCAGATAGTTCTGTATGTGTTTTCCTGAATGTAAACATTTAATGTTTGCCAGCCCTTACAAGCATTAATCTACTCAGCCTTTGCACTGTACTGGCATGTGCTTGTTTTAAAGATTTGGAGGCTAGCACAGCTTTTCATCATGATAGGCTTTGGAAGATCAGATAGCTCAGAGCCAGGGAACCCAATGAGGCCAGAGGCTTAGGACTAGCTGCTTCTAGCCAAAGGCTTTTCCTCAGTAGAGGACAGACCTGCCAAAAGGGAGGAGAATGTGACTAATCTTTGATTCTTTAGGGAAATCATTAAAAAACTTCCAGCCTTCATGATCAGCTGATAACTATTTACAGCTGCAATTAATAGCTCCAGGTAAGGAAGTGCTAAGAACTAATATTTTTGGGGGCCCAAAGTTAAATATTAAGGTTTGCTGAATTATGTAATTATATATTATATACCTCCTTGCCTTTGCAACAATTTTTTTCTTGGTGCTAAATGCAGCTCTGGACTTTTATATTCCACCTTTCTCCTTTTTCTACAAGATCATAGTTAATTTAAGCCCTTGAACTTTCTATAGGGGTCTTCCTGGAACCAGAGTCTTTAACACACATACTTTCTTTTTCCCTGTCTAAATTTCAAATATTGTTTAAAATAAAAGTTTTTGCTAAATTTCTCTGAAATTTGTTGTTCAATTAAACAATTTTTGTGTCAGTTTGTGAAAATTACACATTAGCTAAGATTTTGACTAAGATTGTTTTGATACCCTCATAACGTAAGAAAAAAATCAAGTGTACTGATCAAATATTCATTTGCTTAATATCTGAAAGATAAATATTATGTTGTTGCTAGAGAGGTAAATGTTCTCCATTCTCTTTGTGTTTATTCACTTAATTACACCTGCAAAGGCTCCAAATCATTTAATGTATGTTACTATTGCTAAGTGCTAAATACAGATGAAAAGAAGTGTTGAAAGGAAAATGTGTGATCAGCTTCTATGATGGCATTCACATATGCTCTTAACCTAGCACTTGCATTTTGTATATTTTGACAGAAGAGTTAAGATCCTGAGCACTTCTTTACATACGTAATCATGCAGTTATGGTGTGTCAAGAGCACATGTTCCAATTCATTACAGACTGTGAATTCAAGAACTGAATTAGAGGCTCTGAAAAAAAGTTGTTACACCTTCAAAACTGAATTAAGGACAGCTTCAAATATCTTTACACAGAAGAGTTCAAGAGCAAAAGAAACAGGATAGTATTCCATTCAAATGGAGATGTAAACACCTGTTTCATAATTAATAAATCTCCAATTGCTGTATGTAGGAGCACATTTCTTTCCTGTATTTGCCTGTAGATCTTCAAGGGTCCATTGAATTCAAAGGAGCCATGCAAATTCACATTGACCAAACATCTGACTTCTTGTGTCATGTAAATTAAATACTAATAATGTAATAAAGCCATTTTTTGTCCATTTTTCTGCCATGTTGAGATTATTACCTACATCATATTGTGCAATTCAGATTATTAAAAGAATGAAATTTCTCTTACTTCCCAGGGAAATTGTTAATTCCAGATTTAGTTATGTTCATGATTGCAGACTTGCACCTTGAGGTTCAAAAACATTTCTTATTTTCCTTTCCTTTAACAATTTTTTCCCATAGGTGTTTAAATACTTTATTTCCCTCAGCAAAAGTCTCTCTTATCGGTTGTGTGGGTCACTGTGTTGGAGGCCTATTTAAACAAATAAACAAATGTTTTAAGACACAGTGATACTCCTAGTGAAATGGCAATTTTTGCTTATTAGACCACGTTTTATTTCTTAAATGCTCTACTGCCACAATCTAAATCCTCTTATACAATCTTAGATTTGTAAAGGAGCACTTGTAGGACAATGAGAGTTACTTTGGCATGAGATCAAACACCCTGCAAAGTAAATTCTGGCCAAGCACTTCAGCTAAATACTTGGTAGTTTTAGGCACTGGGTCTGCACATTCTGTTTTGGGTCATGGGCCTTTATCTTCCAAGGACATTCCAGGCTCAGTACTTTTCAAAGCCTCTTTTGCTTGCTGTTTGGGCAAAAAGACGTTCCAGCTGATAGAAATGGGAAATTGGAGCTTCAGCTCTTTAAGACTAGCTGGTATCTAAAGGTTCCCTAGAAAACTTCCCTGAAGATTTACCCTGTCACGGCTCTGGCTTACAGCTCATTGCTTCTTTGACACTTGATGGTGAAAACAGTCAAACCTACAAGCTTTGCAAAGCCACCTGCATTTTAGTTAGTTAAAAGAAAAATCCAGAAAGAAAAACAACTATGCAGTACAGGGAAAACATCAGATTTCTTAGCATACTTAAATATTTTGGGTCATTTACGAGTCCAGGAATTTCAGTGTAGTGTATAGCTTCATATATTTTGACTAGTCTCTTTTGAATAGAAATTTCCTTCTTTCCTTTTAAATTTCCTTCCTTTGTTGCCAGCTTCCCATTTTCTCACATGCTGACAGTTGAAAAGTCTCCATCTGCCAGAAAAAACTTTCCCAATAGTTCCATCCTGCTCAAACATCTTTCTCTTTTATGCCTCTTAGGCATTTCCAGCATAAGGTTTAACTTTTCCTAATGTGAACGCTTGATGGTAGATCTGATGGATCTCAAAGTGACTTCACCCCCTCCTCGATTACAAACAGAATCCAGGATGACTAGCTCAGATTCAGGTTATCTTCATGGCAGCTACCTAAATTTGAGTAGTAGAATTGTGCACCTGGGCCGAGTGTTGCTCAGCTGAGGTATGTCTGCAAACTTTTCTCACTCCTCGCAGATTTTTGCTGGGATCAAAGGCAGTGACCAAATTGCCTGTGTTTGAGAAGCTCTGCAAATGAATAGGTCCCTCCTGGAAGTGTTGCAGACTAGTATGGGAAATGCAGGGGTGAGCTCAAGAGAGGATGGTGCATGCTTACTACTTCCTAGAGGGAGCAGTCTTCCCCTCAGTGCTGTTAGCTGACCTTTCAGGAGCACTGGCTTAGCATGGAGTGCAGAAAAAGTCTCAAGCCTGAATGAAAATTTTGCCTGAAAGAACAGAAAAGCACAGTGCAACATGAAGCATATTGTATTAGATATGTGTGGGAGGTCTGCAAAGAAATTCCACCAATAAAACAGAAGAAAACAATTTAACACCAAAGTTAACGTTCAAAGCAACTAAAATAAAATTCAAGAACCAAAATGCCCTGCTGAAGGTTATTTTCAGTTTACAGGGGTTTACACTTTTGAAAATGACTTTAATTGCCTGCTTCCACCTACAGAGCCCATCAGCTTTGTAACCCAGCCTTCCACATGAGAAGAATAAAGAGACCACTTATTAAAGAGTACTTAGCAGTGTTCAGCCAATCCGCTCATTCAAGCAGCTAACACTCTCAGTCCTGTAATTTGGTGCCAAAAGTGTCCTCCACAAATACTGAATTTTGAATATATATGGCCAGAGAATCTCAGGAGCACTGTGGTTGAAAAAAATGACAGGACCACACCATGATATTGATTTTTCAAATGCCTCTCCTTGCCCTAGTGGCAAAGAAAAATCTTTTAGGTTATATAGTAGAAAAAAAAAAGGTTCACTACTGATTTGTTAGGAGAATTATGTAAGTTGTCTTTTTTCTCTCAGTTAAAAAAGATAATCAGTGATGTGATGCTGTTTTCTTTTACAAAGAAAACATTATAGACTATTTCTTTAACAAATACACGATAAAGTTTTACACTGCCATTCAATAAATTTGCATTACACTCAAAAGTGTACACCGCTGATTCAAAGAGGAACAGTAACCCAGTTCTGTACTTCAATGCTTCCTTTGGAAGGTGGTACCTTCTTCATGCTGTATTTGATAGTTTCTTCTATGTAAAACCTGATTAATTTAATTTGTATTTTAACAAGTAATTTACTACATAGTAAGCATATTCTTCAAAAAATAGTGCTGTCCACCACAAGGGAAAGTTGCCTACATATTTTCCTTGTGCTTTTTTTGGATGTATTTAGATTCTAGCTCTGCCCACTCTTCATCTAATTTGAATGTGTTTTGAATTAGTCACATGATCTGACACTCAAGGTTTTCCACCGGCTTGTAAATTCTCTTTTCATCTGAGAGTCTGTGGGGGCTTAGGAACAGATGCGAAGGTCTAAATATATATGCTTAAGTACCATGTTGAGTTCTGTAATAGATGTTCAGCAACTTTTATAACTAGCCAATTAAATCTTGGAACAAGTGATGGCTTTGAAAGGAAAACAATAAGAAATGCTTTTATTGTAGTAAACTGCATCTGTACTGTTTCTTCTTCCTTTTGTTTCTGAATATAATGTTTAATTTCACAGAAATACTGATAGGACTCTATGAGATTCAACAGATTGCCTTCACGTCAATAATTTTGTTTCTGGTTTTGTTTCACCCACAGAGTTTTGCTTTCATGTTAAATTGAAGAGTACTACGTTCTTAAAATGGAATCAGACTGGCAACAGTATTTTTGTTATGTTTAGTGACAAGAATAATTTTAAACTGTACAATTTGAATGGTTTCCATAACTTGAATCAAGTTTGCTCAAAACACAGCTTGATTTTCTTGAAATTTTGCTGAATTTTATTGGAGTTTATTGATGTTCAATAGAGAACTTCTAAGTATATCAAACTGCTCAATTTATTCTCCTAGAAGAGTATAATTAGAGCTAAAACCAGAACATATTTTTAGCAGAAAAAAAATATTTTTCAGATACCTCAGTGTCTGGTCCTTCTTTCATCACAGAATATTGTCATTTAAAATGTCTCATTACAGTCTCCATTTTCAGTGAGAAATAATAACACTGATTTAGACAATATAATTGCATACACTGCTTTAACCCCTTCTTATTTTAATAATTTTGTTATCAAACATCTAGTATATAGTGTATTTTGTGTAAGTTTACTTGCTTAGTTAGTTGATTGTCATTCAATAGAATGTAATTCCTTAATGTGTGGGAAATGATTGAAAAATATTTATATACACCACAGAATTTGCAGGCAATACTGAAATTCCCTGCACTTTTAAAGTGTGTCTATCTAGAACATCTGCTCACTAATCTAAACATTACCTTACGCATCTGGATTGACTGGCTGTGTATCCTAGCCCACAGTGTGTTACCTACATTAAATCATGACAGTTATCACTTGTTAGGAATCTAACAGAAAAACAGACAAGTGGATGAATGATTTTTGCATTGATTTTCAAAATGAGGATTGAGGCATTTTTCAGGGAAAAGAATGGAAACTCCTCTTACTGTTGCTCTAAATTTACAGCTGATGAACACAGGAACTAATTTCCATAGACAATTATTCTATCATTTTTTTACAAGCACCAAGTTGACACAAAATGAAATAATGGAATTAAAAATTATCCTTTGTTATTCTTGGAGCAAATTTATAGCCTACTAATGGATAGTCTGTGTTTCTGCTTGTGTGTAGACCTGCCACTTTATTCTGTATTTGTGGTGAGAGGACACAGATTGACAACAAACAGACAAGTAGTGGGGATACTTTGCTTACATAAGCAAATGGTTGTTAACAACTTCCATTTAATTTCAAATTCTCAGCAAAATTTGGGTATCTCAGGTCTTTGACTATACATAAACTCAGCCCTAATGAAAACTTCACTCATGGGCAGAAAGCGTTGTAAAAGAAACTATGTCTTCAAATGAAGATGAGGCCATGGCTATGGGGACCAAAGAATTGGCATGTGATGTACAGGACCAATAACTGAGTACATGGATGGAATTAAAAAATCCCAGTTAAGTCTGCATCTGGAGGTATCTTACAGTATCCTTGCAATGATTCATCTCTCTCTCTCTGGGGGTGAAACACAAGCTGATGTGGCAAAGTGCCATGTGAAACAGAAATTAGCCATTATAGAAACTAGAGATTGATTACAGGTTCAAATTAAAATCTTTCTGATGGAAAGACAGTTCTTCAATACAAACATTAATGCACACAGTATTTCTAAGTGAGATGAAATCATGAGCAATATTTTAATCCCAGAATTTGACAAAACCTTTCCTTAAGAATAAAGAAATTGCTTGATGTTTACTGAGAATTCAGGTTTAATGAGTCATGTATCAAACATTGAATTATCCAAACAAATCTACATTTTAGAAAAAGACTCAGGAATACAGATACAACTACATTTGCTGCTGATGTATTAGGACCTATCAGCATATTGTCTTTAGAAGAACAATAGTATGTTGCTCTTTTGTAAACCAGCTAATTAGAAGTGTTATCAACTCCATTTTTCACACATAAATTAGTGAGAATTTTAAATCTGTCTTAAATATGGTGTACACACATGTTCCTGGGTGTAATTTAGGCCATGATTATTTCCAGAGCTGGCAAATGCTAGAAGAAACATACTGTGAACATTCATTTGCAATTTTAAATGAATTTTAATGACTTTGTAGATATAACTATTTTATTCACTTTCCATCAATATCCACTCTGACAAACAAGTTTTCTGCAAGATTTCTTTCTAGAGCACAGGGTTTTATATGAAAAATACAGGCTGTTAGCTACAAACAGATTTTAAATTTGTAATCAAGGAGAAAAATGAATATTCTAAGAGTCACAGTCCTCCAATCAGGAAATAAAAAAATCACCATGTGATTATTTCTTCAACCAAAATAGCTTGGATTATGAATTTCATTTCTTCACAATGAACTATGGATGAGCTGCAGACCAAGAATTATAGAAATTAGTTGGCAAATCATTTCAAATAACAAATAAATTAGAGTGAATCATGATGCATTTGTGAAAATGTCACAATTACTATGCTAATAAGTTTAAATTTACATAGTGCCTTTCATCGGAATGGATCCTAATGATGTATAATCTCAATATCCGGAGAAGGCATGATGTGACAAAAGCTGAGGAAAAAATGTCTAATATTACTTTGTTAATACACAGAAAATGATACTTTATTTTTCAAGCTGTATTAATGCATTTAATTGCTATCAATAAAATAATCAACTGCTTTTTGTTTCTTTTTTCTGTATTTGCCATTTCTTTCTTAATGTGAGGTTTTTTAGCATTTAATTTTCTTTTACTTCCCTGTTTTTAACATTATTTTTTCTTTCACTCTTCTTCTGTTATTTTTCTTTTTTTTCTACTTGTGTTTTTTAATTTATTTTCCTATACCCATATTTTTTTGGTATTTACTTTTTGCTTTTCTCCCATCTGTCATAAAAATTGTTCTATGAGATGCATTTTTCTCACTAGAGGCTTATTGCACTCCAAGCTAGAAAACAGAAGTACCCTTTCTCCCTCACCCACTCCCCCCCTCTTCTTCTCACACTGCCGTTTTACTGTCTCTAAGTAATTTCACTGATTTTACTTTGTGTCTTTTCCATCATTCCCACTATTGTACACTCTTCTAGAATATTGTCTTCTTCTGCCTGGAAAATCCCTTCCCTCTGCATCCACAGTCATCCAAATGTCGCTGATTATCCTTGCCCATGATGCATCAAAAATGTAAGCTATATGCAAGTGCTATATATGCCTAAATAGCATATGTTTTACATATTGAACTTATGTGAGATCATATATTGATTCATAAGAGTGGTTCCCTTTAATTACAGTCCACACACAGACCATATGTTATATATAAAAAAACATATGTCAGACTATCTGTGTGTATGAAGCATTCATGCTTTTCCTGCATGGGCAGGTCCTGGAGCTATCTTGATCTCCCAAAGCAGAGTTGGTATTACTTCTGGTTTTCTTCCTCAGGCTTCCAAGCCCCAGAGGATTCCCACTGACATGTGTCCCCATGTGTCTCTGAGGTTTGTCACTTCCTTGCATGTTTGCTGCCTTCCTTGCTCCATGCTGATATGAATCCCAGGAGTCTGGTTTTTTTGGTTTTTTTTTGTTTTTTTTTTAACCAGAAATACTTTTAGCAATTTTTTGTACAGAATTTGTACCTATTTCGAAGCTTGTTTGTGGATCTTTCTTCACCTTATTCTCTCTCTATAGTTCAGGGAGATGCACTAGTTCTGCAGCTCCATTCCTCAGAAAACTGCAATTTTCCAGATGTCATTTTTCAGCTATGGTGGCAATGGAGTTCAGCAACTCCTTCCATCCACAACATTTCAAAAATTTCTTCTCCTAATAGTTAGGCAACCATGATCATGTGTAGAGATAGACCACTGCTTGATAAGGACAATTTTGTGTTAGGATGTGGTAATAGCTGCTCATGTTCCTTGTGACTGCATTAAAGTAACATACTGATTTCCATTTTCATTTAGACAGGTTTTTATTTCTATGGTTTGTTTGTAGGGAGATCTTTTTTTCCACTAAAAAGTAAATCAAACAATTAAATAAATGCTGAATTGTTGTGTAATGACTACAAGTTGCACGACAAGTGTTAGAGCTAGGACATAAGATGGTATGTCCATAGATGCAGGACACTTGAGGCCAAGAAATTAATTGGTGTAATCCTTAGTTATAAAAAAGGAAAACAGCTTGCAAATGAGGAATCTTAATGCAAGGAAATTAAAAGGAGCAGTTATAAGGAGAAAATATTTGCAGTTAATGTGAAATTTTGACTATACAACACTAGTGGCTCGTAAGAAACACTGCCTGTTAAAATACTTTAGGTAGAAGCTGAAGAAAGCTATATAGTAAGGGGTGGCAGGCTATCAGAAACAAGAGAATGACCTTGAGAGGGTCATTATTTTGTGTGCTTTTCATAAATTTTGTTTGACTGCAACATTGTGCCAAAAAAGGCAGAACAAGACATGGATGAAAATGTTTGTAAAAGACAGCCCTCCATAACTTTGTCACCTCATGAGTGTTCATTGAAGTTGCAGGTTCATTCAAATGCCAGTTTAAAAGTCATTAGTCATGTATTTTTAAGTGCATGGTAGGATCAAGTAATCAATTCTGCAAGTCTTTTCCCAATGTGCATGTAAGTGTGTTTAGCTGGTGCCATAATCATATTGAAACAAACACTCTGAAATTCACAGAAATGTGCTCTGCTTCCCCATATCTACAGATGCAGTCTAAGCCTATATGCCATGCCTGAAAGGTGGGAAAAATTATGAAGGAAAGGTTTGTCTTAATTAATAAAGGTTTCTCTGTTATGTGTTGATTTTTTTTTTTCAAATCCTGATTTTGGGTTCTATTACTCCTTGCAAATAGTTTGGGATAAAAGTTTCCTGATGTTGAGATGGGCTGGGAAAATTGGTGATTTAGGTGTCAAATGAAGGATGTAGTCACTGTCCTGCATAACATAAAGAACAGTGAGCCATGTGGTCAAGATTTTGTGTGTCAGTCAAGACAAGAAAATTTTTGCCATACTTGATAATGCCTCCTGTGGTACTAGACCCCTCAGAAATAAAATAGTCACTGAAAAGATTTTTTTAAAATTTGTTGTTCATTTTGATTTTGGATTTAAGCCAGGCAGCTGTTAATATGCCCCTGGGAATAGGGAATGTTTTTCCCTAGCAAATAATGTTAGTTTTTATGAGAGGATAAGTGGACCCAAAAGGTGTTTTATATTAGATTGAAAGCCCAATAAGTCAAAAGTAAATATTTAATACATGACACAGAATGTCACACTCCAGGATTATGGAGTAACACAAACATTGTGCTGAATACAGAAGGATTAGATTATAATTCTATTAAAAGGTTTGTACCATACAAACAATATGCTGTATTATTTCTTTAAGAAACTATTTACTGTGTTCCCATGAGTTATCATACATTTCAAGATTGTAGTGATGATAACATGCATGTTTTATGTCAAAAATAGTAATTGACCCTGATGAATTATGATGGGGAGGGTGATGTATTATATTACCATGAATGTGTATCACTTGCCATATTTTTTCAATAAAAGTAATTCTTTAGCAACAAACTTTTCCCAAGAAGAACTGATAGCTAGTGACACTTAAGTTAGAGTCATAAGAATCTCAGAAGCTGATACAAGGTAGAGTTAGCAGCCTTTAGGGTGAAAATCATGCATGCTTTGCAGAGAAAATAGGTGGTACACCAACATCATAACAGTTCTTTATTATACAACAGTAGGTTATAAACCCTATTGACCCTATCCTATACAACAAGGTGAATAAAGTTCATATATGTGAAACTGGGTGGTGGTGTATCTTCTGAAAAAACAAATAAAAGTTTTAGTGCTGGATATAATCTCAATTTATTCTGCTTTTAATAATGAATGTTTCCTATCAGATGAACTTTGAACTCTAGAAGTCATTGGAGGATGGAGCTGAATGATATCCTGTGTTCTTGGGAAAACTGTTTTCTTCCCATGACATGGGACCATGTAAGTAAAGTATATTTGTTCCGTATTTTGGATATTTGTTCCACAGTTCTAGCATTAGTCTTGGCTGGAAGGCAAATGCTTGCAAGAACAGTTACCACGACATGATGCTGTAGTCTCTGGCTACTGTTGTCCTATCTGTTTTTTAATATTTCTGCTGCCTCCAGTTCCAATAGAAAGTTGATCCAGGCAGTTCAGCAGTCCTCTTACGAGGCAGCTTCCTCCTGGTGATGTATCCCACTGAGCTCACCAGTACCTGAGGAGAGTAGCTCGCTCCTGGGGTGGGAAGTTTGTTGTAGACATTAAAGCAGATTTCTTCTATGCTGTACTGGGGAGAACAGCTGCAATGAGAAATAACTGTTCTGGTGCAGTGGAGAGAGGGTACATTGTGTTGCAAAGAGAAAACATGTAGGGCTCTAGTGATGCTCATACCTTCACAGGCGTGCAGAAAGCTGAAAGAAAGTGGAATGGCTAAAGAACACTCCATACTCACGGAGAGTAGTATTTTCTAAAGCATGTGTAGCTACCAATAGGTATAGGCAGTCTTACCTGAGGACTCAATGGAATTTTGGTATCCAGGGGCATTTTCACAGATGGGTGTTGGCTGTGATCCATTTATCTATGCACATGAGTCTCAGTTTTGATTGTCCAAATGACATGTGTCAGAATTGGAAGAGATTCAGTTGATACAAATGTCATACAGGTGAACAATCCATACAAACTCGTTCCTTTCTAAAGACTGTTGACATAAATTTAGAAGCCAACAGATTAGTTCCTTATTTCAAAAGGTAGAGGTTAGAAGTTTGATGCCAAAGGTCTGAGGTACAGTTCCTAGTGATGATGAATGTTTGGTATCAATTAAAAAAAAAGCACAAAAGTTTTCAGTCACACAATCAATCTCCTTCTGCTTCCCAGTAAAATGTGGTGGCCAGATTTTCAAAATCTGCTTGGTTCTTTTGATAATCAGGCCATAAACACCAAAGAAAATATTTCAAGGGCTTGTGTAAGCAAAAGTAACCATTTAAACATTGTCTAAATTCCAGACTGGTGGAATAAGTCTAAATGGTCACTTTGTTGTCAATAGACTGCAAAAAAAAATCTATAATGATAAAAATGCAAGAAAATTGCTTCCTTCTGCTAAATGTATTTTAGACCAAGAGTGAGTTTAATTTCAAGACATTGTCATATCCTTGTTGGAGGTGGTTGTTTGTTGACAGTGAAACTTGTTTCCTACTTCTTAATATGAACCAGAAAATAATCTCTGCACATTAAACTCAAAACTAAAATAAACAAACTACCAAACTAACAAAGGCCTTTGCACTATTGTTACTGAGGTTTGGTTTAATATTATTTTTTCCTCCTTTTACTTTCTTCTTTTTGCTGATTCAGTTGAAGCAGTGTTCTCCTGATGATCAGCTACATTTGGGGAAAAAGGCACTATTTTTTTTTGTGGGACCTAGTCATAACATTGAAAATACAGAAATGTTTGAGCACATAAGCTCTTCTTTTAAACTTCAATTAGCCATTTTCGAGGACTAAATGCATACAGTAGAAGGACTTTCCTTACATTAATTTCCTGTTTTTCTGTGACAGTGTTTTTGTCTGATTCTTCTGTCTGCTAAACCACTTTTGAAACCTCAGTGCTAAGCAGTACCATCTCTCTAGGGCATCTTGCCAGCCAACCTCCTTGGGCACGCTCCTAGCACTCCTAAATAGGAACAAATGCTGAGCTGATCAGGTGGGAATGTTTCTGATCTAGTTACTGATCTGGAGGTCCTATTCCTCCCAAAGAGAAGTCTGCAAACAACCATCAAACTAGTGAATTTGTAGAACGTTTGTATTTGGAATGATATTTCTGTCATGTCATTCTTAAATGCTGAAAAGAAAAAAAGAAGCAAACAGCACAAAAAACCCAGTGGTTTCATTTTCATGGTAAGGACTGTAACAGTATTTAACAGACTAAGAGTGGGGTAATATAACCAGACATCCCAGCTGGCATATAATGAGCTAGCTCTTCCTATTTTGTGTTAATGTCTTTTTTTTTAAGTGTTATATCCGTCTGTCCTGAGAAAAATCTGATGAGAATTTTTCTTGATTAAGTTCATGTCTTAGTCTCTAGAAGAAAACCTGAAACCTGAACAGCTAGGTTGGTGGTTTTTTGCTAGGTGTTGTTGTTGTTTGTTTGTTTTTTTTTTTTGTTTTTTTTTTTTTTTTTTTTTTTTTTGTGTTGTTTTGGTTTTGGTTTTTTGTGTGTGGGCTAGGCTTGTCTGGGCATTTGGTTCACATATGTCTCATAAACAGCCCCACCCCCACCTTCCCCCCCTGTTTCCTGACATACTTTGCTGTTGCATCTTTTGAGTGGTAGTGACTGCTTTCTCAACTGATGGCTGACTTCTGAGCTGAGAATCAAGCTACTCAGTTTGCCTGACCATTTAACCATGAGTAATAACAGGAAAAAGATGCTCTTGTTTGTTTCAAAGAAACACTGTATGGGGTGTTAACAACCTTAATATATAGGCATTTATACGAAGACCTCCAATCCAAGGTGTCACTTTAATAAAGCATCCCTAAAAAGGGACGGGACTTAGATCCTTGTATCACTCCCCCAGCTACCATTCTGTGTTTTGTCAGGATAAAAAAAGGGAGATGTTACAAGGAGAGAAGGTTATCTCAGATAAGGAGGAAATCTTGAGTGTTACAGCTCTGTCTTGCCTTCCTGATGGAGGCAATTAGGATGTATGAGAAGCACATTGAAGTAGGATTTCAAAATGCACAAGTGTAATTTAGATGCTCCAAAGTCCTAGAAGAATTCTCAGCACAAAACCCATCCTCTGTAGTCTGAGCTGCTGCTGTGGCATCCTTCCTTCTTATTTGACAAGGGTCCAGTCATAGTGAAAGATCTCACCTGATAGTGTGAGAGAGGAAAGAAGGAGCAGATCTTGGCAAATGTTTTCCAAGGCATATTTGACTATTCTGTCATGCATAAATTAATCAATTATTAAGAGGAATTAAATTATGCTGTACCTTAGAGCAACCTGCATCTGCAAGGTCCAAAATGGATTCAGCTCTCTTTTAGACTTTGCATCCATCACTTCTTTTAAAAGAACTTAGCTTTCCCTGTGCAATAACATGCAGGGGCTTTATGCTGTCATGGATTTTTTTCTTTGGTAATGTAAGCTGCTCTTGAAGCCCAAGGGGCATGTTTTGACCTGTTTCTTTTATGGTGGAAAAAAGGAGTTAGGGGTGGCTCTGAGTTTTATAACCCTACTTCCAGGCAGACATCATCATTAGCATATATGAAGCTGTTTATCTAAGAAATCCTGTGCTGGCCTGGAGGGCAGAGGTTGTTTGCACTGAATAAATATCTTATTTGGGATCTCACAAAGTGTTGAGGGTAATAAAAGAAACAGCAACTATCAAACTGGAAGATGAGTGAAATAATTTCACCTCTGTGGAAGTATGAAGAAGGTGGTTATCCCCACCTAAATGCTGCAGAAATTAAATTAAAAAGAATAAATATTTGCATTTAGAAAGTGCATTAGTTTGACTGCCTTTGAGTGCTTTGCCTCACTCCTTGCTGCTGTTCACCCCTGCTCCTCAGAGGATATCCAGGCAGTAAGCATTGAGAGGCAGTGCAGAAAAGGATTGCACAGTTGTCAGTCTTCAAAGGTGAATGTCTAGTTGAGGAAGGGAAACATGGGCAGTATTTCAATATCCTACCAGGCTCTGTTATGCTCAGACAAGAGCTCTAAAAGCTGTTCTTCACTGAGAAGTTTTTCAGGCCCTTACTTACAGGTGTCTTCTTTTCTCTATGACTCTGAAGACATATTTGATCTATACAGTGCGAAGATAATACGTGAAAGACAAAGTACAAACAGGTACTGAATGCAAAAAAAGAACAAAGTGAAACTCCAAATCTCTTATTAGGCTATAGTTGTTTATAACACAAGCAAACATTCCATGGTGAGCTAAAATTTCAGGCCAGTGAATAATCCCCCATAAGAGCATTTAAAAATGCTGCTTTCCTTTTTTGCATGTTTTCTATTTATGACAATGAGTGTGCATATATCCAAATTTCAACATATGATGTTTCACATTTTTGAATGAAAAAATTTTTCCCCTTTCCATGTCTAAGCTGTCCAGAGCAGCTGAACTTCATGAACCCCATACCAGTGACTCAGTGCCATAAAAGAGGAGAGAAAACTCCATGCCACTCTTCTTGATACTAACCTGAGCATACTCCTCTGCAGTATATAATGGGATTAGAGATACTTCAAGGAATTTCTTCTAACAGTTTTCATTCCACCTGCATTTCTCAGCTTCACTTAAAGCTGAACAGATCCAATGGGCCTGGGAGCGTCCTTAATAAAGTTTACCTTTAGGGAAAACACTCTACTAATTAAAGTCTGTATTCACTGGATGTTTACAGAGAAAAAAAAATTGTATAGAGCTTGTAATGGGAGAAGCTTATGGGGATTTCTGGAAAAGCTGATGAATGCTGCAAATAGGTATAGGAAAAAAAAAGAAAAATTGTCTAGTCTTAAATTATTATGTATTCTTAATGTTTTTTGAAAAAATCACATTTTAAAAAAAGTTTTTTCCTTACTTTATATAAAGATACAAAAACTAGAGTGTGGAGAGAATAGCTGTAATGGAAAAGAGTTACTTATTTTTATGTGTCCCTTTTAAAATGAGGTCTTAAGTATCCTTGAATGCAAACCTACTTACAGAAAAGTAGCAATGAATTGATGTTGGTGGAATATTCATGCTGTGGAAAGAAGAAGAAATGACCTACCAGCATCTTGAACCTAATCTTTTCACCATGGCAAAAGAGTTGTAGGAGAATAATACTGCTGGGTAAAAATGCTCCAAGAAGCGATAAACAGAAATTTGAAGTGATCTATGTCTGGGTTTGCAGTGCCTGCATTCTCTTTGGAGGATAGCACACACAGCAGTGGATAGAAAACAATGCTCTATGTCACTGCAGGCAGATAGTTGGCCACAGGCAAAATAAAGAAATGAAATCTGAATTAAGATTTCTTAGTCCTTCAGTTCATTAATTCATATTGCAAAATAAATGGTGGGGAAGGATGAGAGCTGGTTGTGGTGATGACTGCTGTAACTCTAATTAGAGCAGTAGGCATGACACATGTGAGGTCATACAGGGAGCTTGCAGTGAAAAAAAGGCATTAAAATTCAAAGGTAAAATTTTAAAGATATTGAAAGGTAAAAAGGTTTAGCATGCCTCAGCTCACAAGTATCGTAATCTATTTTTGCTAGCTAAGGCTTCCTTTGCCTTCCTGATAGTAATCCTAAGAATGAAAGTAGAGCAGCACAAAGTTCACTTGGATTGTTTGGTTGAATAGACCTGGTCCTGAATCCTCAAATATTTCTTTCTTTCAGTCAGTGGGCCAAATATAGACACGGGAGATGACTCTGGAAATGTTTTTTGAGTATAGAGGTCAGTATCAGTAGCTCCAGCAGCAGACAAGATACCAGTGGCAAGGTAGGGTCTCTTGCTGTTAATATGTCCCATTTATCATTAGAAATTTTCCATTTTCATTCCACTTAGATTTCCTTAGCAGGGATGGTCTGCATTACTCCTGCTTGTCCTGATAGCTTGAAACAGTGCTCCTTCTCTGGCAGTGGGATGCCAGAGACTCAGGGGTGTTGTCGTGCAGTATAATTGCCTTCCTAAAAGGTGATGTGTGTGGGGGGAAATTTAAAGAACAGTTCACAGGGATTTAACTGAACAGTTCCCACCGATGTTAGTTTACCCCCTGTGAGCCTCACGGGGTAGATTAAGCCACATTGGGGAAAATAACATTCATGCTCAGTCAGTCACAAAAGATCACTGCTATTTTGTCACTCTGAGAGGAGACAGTAGGTATTAGCCATTGCCGCCGCAGTTCTCTCGATTTGAAGCTTGTTAAGCCAATTTTATATTCATTGAAGGAGTGCTTGAAGTATAAGCAACTAAGCTGATGCTCTGTGATCCTGTAGCTAGGGCTGATAGAGGTACTAAACAAGACATTAGCTTAGTGCTGTGAGAGGGGCAGTTTTTTCTTCCTGGAGTTTGTTTGTTAATAAAAATAATTCAGGTTAATCAATTTAGAGCAATGGCTTGCTTTGTTCATACAGAGCCCCATGGTTTGGGCTAGATCAAACAATCCTTTCTTCCAGAGAGCTCCAGACATCTTTCTTCAAGTCCCTGAGATGGTTAGTCCCTCTCCCTTATTTGTGGAGAGGATGGTGGATCTCTGATTTGTTCTTCCTGTCTACCTGACTCATCTTTCCAGACTTACTTTTTTTTAGTGCTTGCTGTTTGCTTCTCTTCTGCTGTCAGATACTAGGGGGTTTAAATGGTTTGAATTCACCACAGTCTCTCTTCCTAGTGAGGGAGGGGGAAAATGTTCTGTTTCTTTACTTATGTCACAGAGGTTGCAGAAAAATGCAGTAAGTGACAGAATCTTTCGTGTTGTGCTGTCATTTTTCTGAAATAAGAAAATTTCAAGTACTTATTAGTTAGGAACACTGACTCATTACCAACAGAAACAAACAATTCCAAATGTCTGCATAAAAAGAAAAAAAAAATCCCACAATGCAGCTGCTGCTGTCAAGCAGCAGAAAATAACCTGCTGATAATCTGTCTGTACAGCCTGACTTCCTGAAGGGCAATACAGACAGTATTTTTACAGCCAGTGTGGACTGTGCTTTTCTTCTTATTGTACAACTTAAAGAAACACATGAAATATGTTAAAGAAGTATAATAACACTTAGAATTTATATATGTCCAGAAATTCATGAACTGTTGCTTCTCTGTAGCTTATTATGTTGTGGCTAAATACTGCAAAACATCCCCATGTATAGTTTAGTAAGTAAATGAAGAGTCAGTAATGCTGACTTGATTTTATTTTTTGTATAACTGGAAAGAATTAATTTTGCACTTAGAACCACCATATCTAAAATAATAGCAAACAGTTTCCATCCCAGAAGTAGTTTGAAGTCTATCGTTTATATAAATTCATCTTTTGTGTGTGTGTGTGTGTGTGTGTGTGTGTTCTCTGAAATAGCTGTGTTCAGGTTAGGATTCCTTTATTTCTTGAGTGGACTCTGGTTGCCATTTTTCAATAATTATTGCCTGAAGGCATTAATCATAAAAAAATTTCCATGAGTAGTTGATATGTGAACAGCCAAAGTATATAATTGTGTTGCTCAGTTGTAACTGGTCAGAAACTCACATGATATAATTTCTATTTCTGGACTGGATGACCATGTGTGCTCTTCCAGGGTGAGTATTTGCATGGGTGAATTGAAAAGCCTATTTCTGTGCGTACTTGAAATGCACTTCTGCATTTGTGCCAGAAAACAGGATTGCTGAGAAGGTGAATACAATAGGAAATTAATTTAAAAATGGAGTGAAGCTCTTTGCTTTGGTCTAGAACTGACATAGCAAAATGAATCTTAAGAGAACAATAATAACTATGAATCTGTTTACTTTTGAGTGGCAGTGAACTGTTCTGAAGTAGATGCTTCTCAGTGTATTTTTCCTGACCTTCATTTTTCTTTTCATGGGATCAATTAGATTTCTACCGGTTTATTCTTTGCTCTTGATTTTTAAGAATTTTAAAAGCATTCTTGGCTGCATCAGTAGATATGTTCTCATATGTTGCTTCTGACTTCTTCTGACACTTGCTCGTAGACTAGGAAGATCAGATGGATGCAGAAAATCATAATGTACTTGCAAAAATGATGCCCTTCCTTAACTGATCTCAATGTTTTATACACTAGAGGTTTTATCTTTAGCAATTTTTGTTAACACTTCTGTGAATTTAAATTAGAGCTCTTAATAAACAGTTTCTGTTGCATTTTCCAAACCATCCTTCATTGATTTGAAAATAAATAAACCATAACTAAAAAATCTGACATGCTAATGAATGAGTATTTGCTCAAACTACTGTTTAAATCCAAGGAAATTTTATATTGAGCCCAGGAGTGATATTTAAATGTTGGTTACTTAGCAGGTCATATTCTTGAGAATGGCACTATTAATTTCAACAGCTCTATTGATTTCATACCTATGCAATCTGAATTGATAGCAAGTTCCCAAGCCATCTGGTCTCAATTGATCCAGAAACTTGTTTTGACAAAAATATTGTGAAAAATTTGGACACAAAAAACCACTCAGATATGAACATTCAGACTAAGGGATCAAATTAAATTTATACTTTTGACCTAAATAATATGTTTGACATGCAGTGCATGATGTTGAGCAGAAGGTGAACTCATAGTTCTGTTGAATGCTTTTTATTTGAATATTGAGCTGGAAATCTTTGAGGAGTACACTTCTGTATGAAAACCAAAAGACATCCTTTGTTCTCTTCACAGTACTTGAACTTCTTAGTTTTGACTGCAGCAAAAAAATTCAGAGCAACTGGCTTTTCCTCTCAATTTGCCCATTTTCTTTTCCACTCCATTTTTGGATTTCATACAAAAATGATCTGTCCCATACACCCTAGAAAGCGAGTAGAGCTCTTGCATAAGAAATATGGATTTTTTTTTTTAATGTGTCATGGGAATATGATGGAATAGTCCAGAGGAGAATCTTGAAAACCACAAAAAAGTAAAGTGGTTTTAAGTGAGCCAAAAACCTGGTGTGTGCACCTGGCTCAGAAGACTAGGCAGCATGAAGTATAAATTGCAGTGTAAGTGAAAGATACAGATTTTCAGTGATCCTCTGAAGACAAAGCAGTCCAGTGATCTGTAGTTTGTGAGTCATTCTGTGGTTTTCCCCTTCCTTTTATGTATCTGCTTAGTGCTGTCCATACTTATTTCTGTGGCACAGGTAAAGCTCCACAAGCTGCTGGGCTTGGATTCTCTATTTCCACATATCTGTGAATTGGATGCTTGGTGGCTTTCTCTGCTCTGAGTAAATTGAATCTTTCTTGGTTGTGTCTGAAAGCCTTCCAAGGAACCCTTCATAACAAAGGGATTTCTTAGCCCACTGCTGCTAATATCCTTGCTCTTATTCCTGACTTCCTTATACACCAACACAGACATGCACAATCTTTACCTTGGTGTTTTGGCTCCAAGTACCTATGGCAGTGAAAAAAGACTTAGCTTCTGACTAGATATGTTGTTTGAAATCACATAGCTTTTTCTCTATCTGTTTTCTGCAGCATTCTCCCTCAACTCAATCCTGCAGCACTGGAACTGGAATTTAAGATAGTTGTCAATTTTCTTATTGATCATTATAGCTTCATTTGCTACCTCTACTTATTTGCCATTGAACTCACTAGCATTGCATATGTTGTCAAACTGAAATTAAAGTGTGATGAATCAGGCTTTGTATATATCACTGGTCTGTTCTTAGATCAAATAACAATAGAGCCACACGTAGTAACACCGGAGGAGACGTCAGTCATACAGTGGAATTTGAAAGTAGTGATCAATAATTTATACCAGCGATCACTTGGGCCTTATCTAATAACCCACTCTGTACTTTTCACAATCTAATTTCATTTGGTGTTAGTGATCGCTGCTTTTCTACTTATAGTGATCTGATTAGACCTTGAGATATTTCCGTTTTTCAAGATATAGCACATCTTCTGTAACTCTATGTAACATATATTCAGGAAGAATTTGATTAGACTGGGCAATTACTTGTGATTCATGCCTAGTTTAAGATACTGAAGCAGGCAGGAAGGCGCCAGTACAATTTCAAGCCATCCAGGGCACCAGTTAAAGAGCCTTTCTATGTCCTTGATACATAATGAACATTTTAGGTACTTTCAGAATCACATCAGATTTGCTGATTGCAAAAACAAAACACAAACCAAGCTTCCAAGAGCCCTTGCATGTGTTGTTGAGTTTTTTTGTTTGTCTGTTTTTGTTTGGGTTTTTGGGTGTTTTTTGTTTGTTTGTTTGTTTTTTAAATATTCTTGTCAGAGGTCTAGTAGGAAAGAGAAACATACACAGGTTATTATACTAGAGAGGACTACTACAAGATTATTTTGAGGGGTGGGGCTAGGATGGGTTTATGTGTTTGAGTTATGGATATAGCAGAAACTAGCACTGATGTGGACAGATATCACCTGTGTTGTTATAGATCATATAGTTTAACAGTGGTATTTGTTACCAGCATAGCTAAACATATATATAGTTATTTACATATGTATATATATGTATTCATATATTTTTGTGTATTCTGGTGTGTATTTGCATACATGTGTACAGTGTGCATACACCTACAGACATATATGGGTATGAATTTTTATTCCTATTTCTCTACATACTTATATGACATATACACACACAAGGCAAGAGGTGGCAAGAGCCAAACCAGGCCAAACTGGACTAAGGCTGGTGCAGGATCAACCAGCAGAAGCAGCCAGCATGAACTGTGCCCAGTCTGTGATCTCTGGCTATGGAAACAGAGCCTGGTTTGAAATTAAGACCAGAGAGAGTAGACACTTGTAGAGGCAGACATGTCCAAAAGGCACTGTGCTCACACAGGAACTGCTCCCAGATGGCAATTTCCATCTCTTCAGGTTTAAGATGGGCCATCCCTAAAGTTAAAATTCAAGTCATGAGAGCCAAAGTGTAAATGTTAGAGCTGGAAAGAGCCAGAATGAAATATGAAGGCAGATAGCTAGGTTTTACCCAGAGACCAGCAGGGATGATAAGTTCATGTCACCAGTAGTTATCCCTGGATTCAACAGGGTCAACTTACCTGGATAGGTTTACCATCTTTTCAGTTTTATCATAGGAATCAATTTGTGTCTTGCACAGTTACAGGAATTCAACCTTGGAATGGGTTTGGTGAGGAAATGTCAGCCCACCGGCTTTACTGTCAGGCTTCTGCCCAAAAGCGTAAACCAGACAGCGTAAATAAGGTGCTGGCACTAAGGTGACCTGTGATGACCCTAACCCTTTACTTTAAAATGAGATGGAATGTCACTTTAATGAACCTTCATCTCAAACCTTCTTTTCTTGTCTTTCTCTGTATTTATTGATTAGGTTGGAGTGGAATTTGCTATACAGAATTATGAAGTAAACTCATCTTACATGACTACTGAAAACAAACTTCCTCACAATGTCCTGATCAGTTGCTCTATGTCTTCTAGAGCACTTTAGCACTTCAGCTTGCTCTTTCCCTGGAGTGATGCTTCATATTCAGCTTCATTAATTTTGGAGAACATCCAGAGTGGACTGAGACATAGAATAAACCCTATTCCTCTTCATTTCTTGGGATGGGTAAGAAGTAATTAACTGAAATTCATGAAAGTGTATTTCTTAGTAAATTCATATACCTGTCTAAATGTTAATTTAATTCTGATTCCACAATTTTCATTTAAAAAGGTACATTTCAAAATTAGAGCTTATACTAAAATTCATTGTTGGCATATCTAAGGTGGCTCAGCATGAAGATAAAGAACCCCTGTGGTGTTTCAAAATTTCCTGGCTTAATGTTCAAAATTTAGTTTTTTCAGCCTCCAACTTTTCCCATGTGAATTCAGTGGAAAAAAAGTTATTTATTTATTATGCCTCATCAGCTTTTTTTTTTTTCTTTTGTTGTATGTGAGCAGGGACTTTTTAGTATTCCTTCCAGTTATGTTTGCCAAATTCAATAAGAAGTGAATACCTTGATGAAAGGTATTCCCTGTTATACTATGTTCTTATTCCATTAGTTTGGTCTCTTTTACTGAAGCAGTGTTTATAGCTTAGCTGGCATTGATGATGTCCATAGGATGCAGGCAGAATTGTGTGGCCAGAGGGAATGTTATCTATCACAAATTATCTGCCATGGGTTACTTATTTCATCCTACCGTGCTATTTTGTCTTTTTGAAGTATTTCCAGAATTGTTCTGTCCTGACTGCAGTTATACTTGTGGAAATTCTTGCTTTCAAAAATCTTTCACTTTGTCCTGGGTTTGATTAATATTTTACCCTTTACTCCAAGTTTAACTACCTCAACCTGCATTAAAACCTATAAGCATTATGGAATGGAGTTCAAATATCATTAAATGATGCCTTTTGCTTCTGCCTTGGTCACTTAAGTTCTTTAATTAATGCAGAAATATGTACAAAAGCAATGTATAAAGTACACATTTTTTTCTGATATTATTAATTAAGCTTTTTCTATAAAGTAGGACCTCTTGTCTGTGCTTAATTAAAATGGAGCAACTAATATTGCAAAAGAACAGAATTTCCTGCATTAGTTATCTGTTCATAAAACCCCCACACAAAGATACTAACTAGATCCTACATTTGCTGAAATCAGGTCAGAAATGATCCAAAGAGAGATCCTCATGTCTTCTAAATCAATACTTCATCTAGAAAACAGACAACAAGAAAGAAAAGCTTTAGAGAAAAGTGTAAGAACAGTTGCCAACAAAATAATTGCAAATGAGTTACGATGGACACACCCATTTGTACCATGGTTTAGCTGCTTTTTATTGCACTAATAAAGATTTGGAAAAGGTCTCTAATCTGTTGTGCTACAGACACATCCAAAAGCTTTGCAATTTAAACATCCAAGAACAATCTGTAAGTAAGAAAGCATGGGGGTAGATAAGCTGGGTTGCCTGAGGGTGAATGATGGGTCCTGTAATGAACACTGGGTATCCCATTCTAGTGCCCCTCCGGAGTTCAGAGCCTGTTAGGTCTTTCATCCCTCACACTCCTTTAAAGTAAAGAAGATTGAGAGGTGACTTGATTATAACATAGATGGAGTAACTTCACAGAGAGAAAACACTGGCTACTGAAATGTTCTTTAATCTAGAAGACAAAGGCGTTACAAGGTAGAAGAGCTGGAAGCTGAGATCAGACAATTGCAAAGGAGATATAAAATAAGCTCCTAGACAGAGAAGGTGATTAAGCAGTGCAGGAAAGAGATTCCAGAAGATTTCACAACTTTCCTATCAATTAAAGATTTCCATAGCATTTTCAGATGAAATGAGAAAAAAAATTTCAAAAGAAAATCTTTATCAGTGTGGTTTTTGTTGAAAGCAGAATCTTTCATCTGCAAAACTTTTGTTTTGGTTACAGGTGTTTATATTTCCTTTCACCAACTGTTATATTCAGATTAAAGAAAGACAGTATTGCAACTGTGTTATGTATTTTATTTATCAGTGTAGAAGATGGTCTCCTGAGTAATGAAATTAAGTCAGATGATTCATGATTCAGAACAAAATTCTCAAAAAGCCATAAGCTTCTAGCATTTTGGCTAGAAACTACAAAAGTTACTCATATAGCTCAAAGTCAGAAAACAAAACAAAAACAAAACCAAAAAAGACAAAACAATATTTAAAATTATATGAAAATGTTGACTGCATTAATGGCTTGTTAAATACTTGAAAAGAAAAGAAACCTGGGCTCCAGGTAAAAGAAATTATGAGGTGTCTGAAAATATTTGAACTTGGTTTTTGTTTGGTGTTTTTATGAGATTTATCTTTTTTTAAGAAAAATTACCAAATACTCCATTTTCAAATAATGGAAGAAACTCAGAAGGCCTGTTAGAAAACATCTGAATTATTGTAAACTTACAAAAAGAGATAAGTCTGCTTTTCCATGTCTTTCCACTGTGGTTTGAAATTTTTATTCTCCCTTCAAAAATAGCAGCTTTGATCCTTCTGAGGAAGTTTTCACCTTCTGAACTCTAAGACTGGCTAGATCTTAAATACCACTAATGGAGGGTTTGCAGCACTGCATGGGCATAAGTCTTGCTTGTTCTATTTTAACATTTATATTTTTCACTGGATTCCATTCTACAGAAGAGAGTTCAGAGAAAGCCTGAAATGCTCCAATGAACTGCTGTTATGAAAAGAAACCACTGGTCCTTGTTTTGACTACTTCAGTGGCTCAGATAAACACGAATCATCCTATGGCAGTGTCCCAAATGAAAGTGTGCACCCGATCCCAAGCTGTTAAAAGGCTGCCAGCCGCATTATTTTTTTGTTCATTGCTGGGGGAGGATGAGCAGCTGGAGGTGGAGGGAGAAAAACTGCTCCGTGGTGCCACTGCTTCCATTGTTCTCCTGTTACAACCTTATCTCTGTGCCCAAATAAAATGTCAAAAGCTGCAAGAGAAATGCCAAAGCAGAGTGGTCAGAGAGTGACAGCCATCCTTGGTGCAGGCAGGGGGTGAGGAGGGGAAAGGTCAAATCTCATTGTAGAGTGTTTACAGGCACTACAACTGCCCACAGCTCCCAGGCTTTGATAAGAGAGTACATTTTTCCAGCAGTACTATAATTTTAGGGAAATATTAACAAACCTTTTCTTATATAATACCCCTCTTATTATCTCTGACTGCATTTCAAAGAAAAAGAACCTGTTGTGCATGACAAGTTGTAATTTTTGTCTTGCACTGAAAGGTCTGGCCCTCTGCTGTCAGGTAGTAATTTAGACTGCAGACCCTTCTACTTGTGCAGTCCTTCCTGTCCACCTTCTCTTCCTGGAGCTATTTGTTTGCTCTCATGAGAAAGGAAGACTCCTGTGAGCAGCTCATTGCTTCCAGTATGCCATCTCTAGCTCAAGGTAGCTGAGGGAGGGGGTACTAGAATGGAAAATGTAGGAGATGGCAGGTGAAGTATTTTGAAAATTTGCTGCTATCTCTTTCTCCCTATTAAGAAAAGAGTCATAAAACATTTTTCTGTCCTGCCCTGATGGACTTAGCTGCCCACTTGAATCAATATTATAGAAATGATTTTCAGTCTCAGCCTACAACAATTCCAGTTTCTCAGTCAAAATATAGCAATCTCTGCACTCATAGAAAAAATTGCTCTAGTTTATTGTCTAGTAAATTGCTTGCTGAAGTTGTGTGGAATAAAAGGTAAAGTAGGAATAACTTTCTGATCTGTGTGTATTGCCTGTGACCACAAGTTCTTTTGTCTGTGACCAGAACTCACTGGTGTTAATAACACATGAATAAAAAGGCATAATTATCAGATATGATTGAAACAAATGGAAGAGACATTTACCATGTGTTCTTTAGCTGGAAGAGAAGAGGAAGAGAAAGGGATTGCAAGGTTATAAATTTTAACATAGTTCATGCCACCTACTTGTAGCACAGCCTTTCCACTTGATGACCAAGTCTTTCTCTCCTTTTTATCTCATTGTAGAGCCATAATCATACAGCACTTTTGCTACTTAGGTTTGTTTTCTAATGTAGTCAGGAAAGTCATACAATGACAGCTCATACTTTAGGTTTGATCAGGAATCAATGAGAATTCCTCATGCTGGGAAGTGCTGACTATAAATACTGAACAGTGTATACACTGTTATATACACTGAACAGTGTATACACTGAACAGTATATGCACTCCATAAATACTGAACAGTGTGAACTGTTGTGACCACCACATACATTTGCTTCTGTAGTTCTTGAATCCAAGGGGTCTCAGTTTCTGGCCAGAGGGGATTAGCATCATGGGAGGACATGTGAAGAGATGCTCTATATTTTGTCAGACTGAATGGTTACAAGAATTTGAAGATTATAAAGTAAGATTATAAAATGGTTAAAATGGGGCTTATGGGGGCTTCTGCTAGGATTGCTGGCATTTGTTGGTTTTTTTAACACTTCTGAAATTTTAGCAATGATGTTAGACACTGAAGAGATTCCTACAGAGAAAGATGAACACATTAATATCCCAATCAATTTGTCTTCCAAACATTAAAAAAAAGAAAGGCTAGGGAAAAAAACTAAGGACTGGGGAGTGCACAATGCCTTGCACAAATAGGTACTCATTCTTTTTCAGAATGAGTGAGGTTTCTTTCCAGACACAGAAGTGCAGACCACAGCCAGCTGTGGCTTACTCCTTTGGGTTGTCTCCTCTTTTTTGCCTGTTTTCTGTATTAAATAAGCCATGTTTTCTGTATTCTATAAGCCAAATATTAGCAAGACAGATATTTCTCATAATCTTCTTCACTATCTCCAAGGGCTTGTTACCTTCAAGGTATTACGCGAGAGGTTCGTAGTCAACACTTCACTGACTTCTTGAGGTGTTTGAATCTTTCCCCAAGACTCAGTGGATTGATGTTTGTTTCTCTAAATATCCTAATTGCTTCTTCCACATAAGATCTTTTTGTACCTATTTCTCAATTCTTGGGGGGATGAATGAAGTGACTTTTAGCATATGCTGTCCAACACAGTGTTGAGGAGTCACAACACTTATATCCTTTAGTCTGGCTCATTCTGTATCCTATAGATGCATCAAAATTACACTGTGATTTGTCTTTTTATCTCACATTTATGTGTTATAAAGCTGTACACTGAAATACAGGTTCTAAAAATGCATTAAGTGCTCAACAAGGTGGTTATGCATGGCTAATTCATTGCTGGTAGAATAAACTTTGGTTATAGCATTTTTAAGTATGGTGTTTTTAAGTGTGCAGATATACCATACCTGGATTTCAAAAGCAAACATTAAAATTATCAGCCTGTGGGATTAACGCTGAGATATTCTATGTTGCATTCCATTTTTATTAATGGCAACTGTCATGTAATTTGCAATGAAACTCTTGCATAATTATGCTTTATTATGAAGTGCATCTTTTTCCAGAGTAAGTTCTCCAATGACTTTCTATAAGATCTCTGTGCTAATGATGATTTTTTGATAGGGTTATCTCCATTCTCATACATTAACAAAATTACGGCAGAGGAATTTCTCTCCCTGCAACATCTTAAAGAGAAAAGTATGGTATTTTTTGTTCTGACGTTCTCAAGAAAATGCTTCTTTTGTGTTTTCCTTGGGGATGGCTTTATTACAAAATGATTTCTTCTGTTCTTTCCTGTTAGGAGTTTGTGTCTATATTTCTGTTATCTTTTCATTTTTCCCTTTTTATCTCCCCTAAGCTTTTCTCTTCTGCATTTTTTAAGCTCAACCATCTTCTGTTTCTCTCCCAGTATAATATGAGCTCTCTCAGCTCTCTCTCCTTGTCTTTTCTTAACAAAACCTGATAAAGGAAAGAGACTGCTGGTCCAACAGATTCCTGGGAGAAACTTGTGTTTACATTTTAAGGTCTTTGAGAAATGCGTCTGCTGTCCATTATGTTTTACTAAGCACAACATAAGACTCCAGGATCATGATGAGCACTTTCTTGTGCTACTAAATTACACACAAGTAGTGATAGGATGTGCATATGAGATCTGTGCTTGAAATCTCCTTATTAAGATAGGTAAGGGAGCTCTTTTGAAAAGGTGAAGGGCATACAGATATACTGCTTTTATGGAAATGAATTACTTGCTTGCTTAATGACTACTGCTGTTCACTGCCTAGTATTCAGGTCTAGTTTTTAAGCTTAAGATTAGTTTGATCTGGTTATAGGGATGTAATTCAGGAATATACAATGAGCACTTAGTGGTATACCCTGTGCTCTCACACCTGAATTCAGCAGAGTGGTCCAGAAGGTCTTGCATCTTTATCTGTCAGAATAAAGTCTATTTGTGAGTTTATCAGACCATTTAGACACCTAAAATGGTACTATGTACCTATGTTTAGTATCTGTTTAGTATCTCTGAATCACTTCCTTTAGTGAGTTTTAGACTTTTCTTTTAGACAACATTGTGCAAAGACTTGCACTTAGAATCATGTGCGTTATTTCTGTGCATACAGCAACTGGTTATCAGCTAATATGGATATCAAAGACTGAGACAAAAATACTACTAAGTTAAGCATTTTTAATTTTACCACTCTGGTGCAGGTATTTTAGGAGTCTTTTTGGTAAGGCAGATGGAAAAAGCACTGGCCTCCATTACTCTGTGGATTGGGTTCATCCTCTCTCTTGCTAACTCACTTTTCATTTTACTCTTCACTTTTTCTCTGAAAGCGTTATAGCTTTTAATGTCAGTGTTCCTCTTCTTAAAGTGAGTTCATAGGTTCTTATGAGCATAGCCTTACTCCTTCACTCTGTGCTCTCTTAATCTGTTCAGCTTCATAGTCAGCTATACTCACAGATTAATGCTGGCAACTGTGGGTTAAAGTTGGCTGGGCCATGTCTACACAGTGGAGTTTCACACAGGTGGTCATACCCTTGACCAGGTGGATGAAGTTGAGTTCTAAATGGCTAGACTCAGTCTGACATAGACATGACAAGCCTTTTTGAGAAGGATGATTCAGCAGTGTTAGGGTGGAGACCAGCTTTTTGGAAGTTTTAAATTATGTGAGATAAATCCCAAACTTACAGACAAAATATGGATGCCTGGGAGACAGATAATATGGTTAACATTCCCAAATCTACCTGACTACCAGCCAGCATGGTCTGTACTGCAGGAACCCCCCCTGTAAGTGTGTAAGGACTGTCTTACTGTTTTAGATGAAAAATGCACCAAAATAAAAAATCCTTATGGAAGACTACATGAAGAAAGAGAGAGAAATCAAACTCAATCTTCCAACTTTCAGCAGAGATGTCTATTCTCAAAGTGTTTGAATTTTCTGAAATTAGGAAGTTCTTTTAAACTGTATTTACTTAATTGCATTCCCTTAACTGTATTCCCTTAAATGAAAATGTAATCCCTTAATAGCAGGGATATATGGGGCTTACATATGGTGTTTACATATATTTATGTTCGTATTTTAGTTAAAACCAAATTAAAATGGAAAAAAAAATATTACTGCACTGCTTCATGGCTATTGGTTACAGGAATACTGCAATTTGGCTTCTGTTCATGTATTTATTATTTATTTACTTATTCCAGAGACTTAAGCAGCCGTGGAGGATGATCATATGCTTGCAGGGCTCTGAGCTCTGTGAGCTTGCTGCTCAAGTTATTGCTTTCTGTCTTGAAGCAGTTAATTCCAGCCCTGCTCCATTTGCTCCTCTCTCTCAGTTCGATACACTTGAAAGTGATAAAAATTTTACTTAGTGCTTGCACTGTTTATTGTTCTCACAGTAAAATCTCCCATTGATTCCCGTGGCCACTGGGTGAGGTCTGAAATGAATGGAAAAGGAAAAAAAGTTGAACTGACAGTTTATTCAAGAGAGAAAATTATAGATGAAGGAAGGGCAATTACAAGAATTAAGAGTCCTGACCTGTGTCCAGTCATGACTGAGGAGTGACAAAGATTATCTAAACTGATCAGAGTTTGTGTTGGATTAAGATACGTTGAAGCTGCCTGTAGTTTTCTAAAAAGAAAACCAAGCCAACATGGAAATGATTTATACAAAGAAGAAAGATTATCACTACAAGTAACAAGTGAATGAATTATTAATTTTTCAGTCCTGGAAGGAAATTATGACACTCTTTAAAGAAGCAAGAATGTTTAGGAAATGGAGCAGTAAGGAAAGCTGCTCTCAAAAAAACAGCAATATTTATTTGACAAATCTGCCAAGGAAACATGGAGCCAGCCTCCTAAATTAAGGGAGAAAGTGAATACTTTGAATGAGACTATTAATACCATTAGAATTGATTGCCTTAAGATTTGTTGTTGTGCTGCTAGATTAAAATATAGATCAAAGTCAGTTTTGTATGGGAGCCCCTCCCACACCAATCAATCAGTGACTCTACAGCTGCTGCTCTCCATCCCTCCCAGCACATTCCTCTTCCACTGCTTAAGTTAGGGGATGCTCACATCCTTAAGCCCCTTGTTTTTCCAGGAGAGAAATCTGGTCCACATGAGGGATGTTAAATAATCCTTGTTATAGAGTCCTCCTACACGGTACTTACACTGTTCACTCTGGGTAGGTGCAAACCTGCCCTCTTGGTACCCTGAGTTGAGTGGGAAAAGGATTCATGAGGGCATTACCACAGTGCTGAGCTAGTGAAAGCTGTTGAGAGGTGAGATTATTAGCACACAATGTGTAATGCACTGACACAGGGCACTTAAGGGTTGGGTATTTTTTGTTCCTTGGTTCTGGACACAGGCAGAATCAATTCATTTGTGCCCACCACAAGCTCCCATGGATGTGAAGCATGTGTTGTAAACATACAGCTAATGAGTAGCTCTTTTGATGAGGAATGTCAGATACTAATACTGTTAACTACGAAATCTGACTTGTCTGCAATTTATATTGGTGACTACTTTTCTTGATGGCAATCTGATCTTGAACCCTTATCATGTTCTCCTAAAACTTATCAATAGTATTGCTGACATGAATACTTTTTCAGTGTATATTCAGTATTTCATCATATGCATTTTCAGTATCACAGGGCCTTGTGACATCACAGTATTTGTGCCTTGCTGTAAAATATTTACCCTTTTGCATCCTGACTGGGTTCAGTCCCTGGGCTCATTCATGTTCAAAACTGCTCAAAAGCCATCTCGCATTATGCAGGTATGAAACCTCAAAATATGGAGTGTGCAAAGCCATCTCCTGTGGACTCCCATAGGTAGGAGAGGGGTGCTATAGCTGCCTCTGGGCTTGTTGTGTTCATAAAAGTTACCTTTGAGAGTCTGCTTCTGCCTCCAGGATACCCCTGCTGCTTCCACTGCTGAGAACACGGGATAGGGGGAAGTTCACTACCTAGAGTTCAAATCCATTGCAGATCTTGTGATGAAGCTTGAAGTACCAGTTGTGATCTTCTAATGGGCAGATTTAGCAAGTACATGCCATGTTGCTAATGTTTTCTTTCTGCCTGTTTGTGAGAAAGTGTCAGGAAGGGTGTCTCAGAGGACCAAAGTCATTGGAGAGGATGTTTTTAGAGTACCCTTGACAAGTAACTTTGAAATTGGACTGTAGACTGCAACCTGAGGTATGACTAAACTGTACACAGGTATATCTGATGGACAGAAATTTAATAAAACTTTCTCTATATTTCAGTGGTTGCCCACAGCACAGGACAAGCCTGACTCAGGGTTTGAGTTGCAGTAGCTTTAGTGGTACTGACATTTGATATATTCAGATGAGGCATTACCATACTAATAGAAGAGAGCCACAATCTTTTCTGATAACAGTGCCTATTCACCCTGGCAGAACCACTGGATAACTTGAGCCATGATCACAAGAGACAGTGAAGCCTGTGAATCACATTAAGAGTGCCCCAGCTAAGCACCTGAGCACCCTAAAAAATGAAGGGTGTAAGTCAAATGCATATGACTGTAGGGTCTCATTGAAAACTTTTAGTTCCTGGTAGTACTTTGGAGGGTGGTGATACAAACAGCGTGGAGTCATACAGATAAATGCTATGAAGTTGTTTATTTTCTAAAATATTCCCCCCCTGAAGGTCATTCATTCTCATCTGCTTAATTTTTTTCTTTCCCTCCCAGTCTCCTTACTCATTGTACTACACAATCCTCTGAACTAATCTCGACTTAAGAAAGAAAATACAGAGACAGTACTCACTGAATTGCTTCATAATGCACCCCATTAACCTTAAGAGCAAAACAAAGGGTTACACCCTTCAGAAATATTGAGATGAATGAATGAGCATATAAGTGTAACAGTCACAATTCTGCAGGAGAAATTGTAATTTTCTTTTTTTTTTTTTTTTCAGTTAGAAAGTTTAGAAACAGGAATTTCTTCTTCCTAATGTTAATTTGATTTCACTGTTTGGACGTAGAAGGTATCTGTAGCACCATACTCTGTGAGTGTTTCAAGAACTGTGTGTGCAAGTCTAATCAATATGGTGCTAAAATGCTGACAGAAGTCAAACTAGGTTTGCTAGTCTAGGTGTGAATCTTCCCCTAAAACATCCTTAGTGTAGACAAGGTGTGAAGTGCAAGGTGCAGCCAGAGCATGGTAACAGCCACCTTCAAGTTTTATATATTTACTCTTTTCTAGAATACATACTTGCAAGAGAATTGGCCTATTTACAGGAGGAAGAGTTCTTCTGAAAATCCTCTGGGAACTGCCTGCAGCAAATGTGATAAAGCTACATATATTGCTCAAAAAAAAGAGGAAGAAAATGTGTCCCCTCAAGATGTTAACTAAAAAGGACACACATTCCTCATCTTACACTGTAATTATTCTGTCTGTGTTATATCTTCTATGGAGATTATGGCAACAAAGAACAAAAATCTGCATTTTAGAAGGACATAGTGACCGGCAGTAAGAATGGGAATACAGTGCTGCTATTTTCTTTTCCTTTAATGTTAACAATCACTCATCCTTATCCACAAAATGAGGTAATACACAGAAATAAGTAAGAAAAAAAAAATTGAAAGACATACCTGCATCTCTGTTTGAGAGAATCATCTAATTAAATGAATCCCAAGTATTCCTTGTTGTAAATCTTACAGCAAAGGACACATATTTTCAAAGTACTGTTCTTAAAATTTAATCCCAGAAAAGTTAAAAATTGATTATAAATAGACTATTCTGTGACAGAAAGCAAATATATGCACATCTTAAAAGGAACCTTTCTCATTAGATAGCAGTTAAAAAGCTCTACTTACCAAAAGGTTTGCATGGCATAAAGTATTGAAGGTTTATTCTTTTATGTGTTCAGATAGTGCTGTTCTCTTGGTATTTTATTACGTTATTTGGCTCATTGATTTATCTTTCATTGATTTGTATGAATCTAGATTTCCTGAGAATCTACTCTGTCTTATGAGTTTTTTAGGAAGGTATTAAAATGATGAAAGTGGTTGACTTGATAGCCTTGGGAACTGAAGACATCTACTGATGCTCTGTTGTTTAAGGGAATCTGATGTAAATTTCCCCTCACTAATCCATTAATTTGTCAGAAGTCTTGCTGGGAGGGAAATTTCCTGGGCTGATATTTCATCTTCTAAGTTCCTTACATACATGAATCTGAAGCTGACATAAAGTACTAATGATGACTGGACGTATGATACATGATAAAAGAGTTCAAGCATCACTAACATTGGCCCTGGACACAGATCAGATTAAAAGATTCCTTTAAGAATATTTTTATGGGCTCTAGTGATGAATTAAAGAAAGACATTACACTGCTTTCAGAATATAATCTATTTCTTTCTGCTGTTGATTTAGAGGTGCAAGGCTTGGTAGTCTAGTATTATTCCCCTGAGACATCTAGTCTCTGCATCTGTGAACCTCTCTAGAGCAATTCCATGGTCTGTAGCAAAATACTTATCAGGGGAATAAAACTGATTAGCTGAAGATATTCTTGCTCTGGAATTTAAATATAAAATTGTGTAGCTTTTTTCTTTCTTTACAGAAACCCTTCTATGTAAAACCACTGTTTGTTTTCTGTAACTGTATTATAAATTTTGTTCTGTAGTACATTTTACTCTTTGTATTGGTAAACAAATTTCTTACAAGTAAAGTGGGAGAGTCCTCTGATAAACTGAACTTTTGCCATATTTTCTCAGGGAAATATTTGCTCATATTGCAGGAAAAAAGTCCATTTTTACAGTAAAATGAGTCTGCAGACCCAAATGACTGAGAAGACAATTAGCCTTAAAAAATTGTAATAAAAATAGGATTCTTCTCAAAATTGATGATGTGTTTGCATATATTTAAAATGTAATATCTAAAGGTTGGTTTTTGTTGTTGTTGCTGGCTTTTGTTGTTGTTGATGTTGTTTTTGTGGGGTTTTTCCTGGTTTTTTGGTGTGGGTTGTTTTTTCGTTCATTTTTTCCTAAAGAAATCAAACTAGCAATTAACATTATGGCCTAAATATCCAGGTAGATCTTGGATTACTTGTCTCCTATGTGACTCAATGTATGAGATGTTTCTTTGTCTCTTAGGGCAGACCATTACTTAAAGAGTGTGAGAATCTTGATGTCTAATTGACTCCTGAATTTCAGAATTTAAAGAGCTCCAGCTTTTGACAGTCTGACTTTTGTAAGGTACTCTAGGTCGAGTTCCTAAGACCACAGTGCCTTTTGAAATTTTTATTTAAGCAGTTTTGAAAAAGTTAAGAGCCTTACTATTAAGGAAACACAAATATACTAAAAAAACCCTTCAAAAATAAGCCTTTGCAACTTCCAAAAGAAATCAATCCTTAAGAAACTATACTTGAGAGGCTTGATTCATAGCTAGAAAATGAGTAACAGCAACATTATCAGCTTTTCATTTTCTGCTTCGCTATGATTTCACTTAGTTAACAAAGGATTTTCATAAACTATGATTTATTTTTCACTGTGCATCCTTTTATATAATGAAGTTTTATCTCATGAATCCTTCCTTCTTTGCTTCCACTACAGAATTTGAATCTGTATGCTGCATATCATTTTATGTAATTAGACTATATTTAGATACCCCTCTGTGATGTAAGGTTCTGAGACATATGCCTTTTCCTGGAAAAATTATTTTGTTGCAGCTTTTGTGAACTTCATTTGGACCTATCTGTGAGCAGAGCCTAAATCTATCATATGATTTGCAACACCATTCTGTTCAATTTTAAATTATCTCAGTGGTTGAGAGTCCCTGAATGTATTTAAACTAGACAGGCATAAACAGCTTGCTCAAGCTGACCTCCAGATGTCCTTTCCTTTACAGCCCTGCCCCAGTTCCATAGGTGAACAGTAAAACTCTGTGCAGTCTGTTACCATCAGATGCAGCAGTGAAGTGGCATTCTCCCTTCCCATGGCTGATGCCTGTCATGCTTCATCAGTGCTGACAAGCAATTATTACTCTTTGTTTCTTTTATACTATATATTGGCAAAACAATCATTGCAAGGAATTGTAGAGGTAGAAACCATTATCTTTGCACTATAGTGGTAACAGAGCTTTTAGGCTTACTGAAAATATCCATTAGCTTTTGCTTTCTTATCTACAAATGCTTTCTATTTTGCCCTCTGCTATTCCAGCAGTTGCATCACCAACTTTTGCTGCATTAAGAATGGAACACTCTATTTTTAATTTGGTGATTTTAATTTTCTGCTGGCTTTTGTTCAGGACAGAAGGCATTCTTCATTAGTTTTGAGTCCCACTATATTAAATATAATTTGAATATCAGTTTTAGCCTCATTGACTTTGAAGATTTTGTTTTTCTCTTAGCAGTGGTGACATGATATGACATTCCTGTGCAAGTTTACAAGCAAAAAGGAAAAAAAAAACCCTAGAAAATAAGACAAAATAGACTGAGTAAATTTTAGTTTCTGAGCTGAGAAGGAGCTTTTTAAGCTTTACTCTCCTTGGTCATCATATCTGTATGACTCACATAAATCATTGTTTTCAAGTACTCTTAATAGCCTTCAAGAGCTTAAGCAGGATGCAGTCATGGAGAACAAAGATTTTTTTGCAAGTCTCTGAGCTGCCTGCCCAGCACAGTTACAGCCTCCCACCTGAATTAGAAGTTAGACCCAAGTTATCAAAGGTTTCATCTCCAGCAGGAATTGTCCTTGGCTGAAGACACAGAGTTGCAGAAAAACAAATTGCCAGTGCAGGGAAAAGAAACAGTCTCTCAGATCCATAGAATTTACTTCTCCTGAGCTCTCCAGAGAGGTCCAGTGCTGGTTCTGGCTATGAATTTTCATTTTCTCAAAAAACCCACATGATTGTGAAACCTCTTACACCATTCCCACAAGTTCCTTCTACCTACTTGCTCCTGTCTCTTAAACGTCCCTCAAGTTTCCCTTGCTGCCATGCAAAGGTCATCTGGTAGTCTATTTTGTTCAGAGAGTTTATTTTCAAAGCCTCTTTCAGGCTGTCATTTTTTGGAAAACATTGGGTAAACTTAACTGGAAGGTTCTCCTTCAATCTCTCCCTGTGATGAATTAGCATATCTACTGAAGATGGAAAAGAGGAAAGATATGTGCACAATTCCTGATTTTAAAGAACCCACTTTGTACTGCAGTATTGTAAGCGTTACATATTGGTCACTGTGCCTAATATTCAATCCAAATTTTAATCAAATTCCTTAGGTGTTACTTAGGATGAGGTTTTCTTCTTGAATTTACTAAATCTGCCAGAAGTATTCAACCCATATAAAACCGAAAAATTGCTTTTCCACACCTCATTTTTGACATGGTGTATGAATCATTTATATAAAGGTAGTTATGGTCACCAATTGTTACAGTTTTAAAGGGTTTATTTTCTTTCATCCCAACTTCTGTTTCTTTTCTTCTGATACAGAAGGAAGGTTTTATAATCCGGTTAGTTTTTGTACTGGCATTTGACATCTTTGTCTTTGACATTGTCAATGGATGAGGAGAGGGTCTGTCCAATATATAGCTCAAGTTTATCTCCAAAACTAAAATATAAGTTGTGCTTTTATTTTTTTCTTTTTCTAGTGGGTTTCTACCATCATGTTGTTTGACAGTAAAGGAATGAGGAGACTTAGGCCCCTTCACATACGGCGATGTGAACTGCTGTAGGAAGAACAGACTAGCTTGTCAGTGCTTTCTAAATATGAATTATTCTGTCCCATCATTCCAATTCTTCTATATTTGAGCACTGTCTGCTCCCCACTCCTCTTCCCAAGGTACTTTTATATCCACTTTCAATCCCCTTCTCAACCTGACTCAAGTATAATTTCTCGGTTGCACATATTACTAATAAGCTATTTTATTTCTTCTGACTTGGGACAGACAGCTCTACTTCAGAAATACCTACTATATTTAGGTCTCTTTCAGTTGCTATTTTATTCTAGTTACTTTTAGACAGAAGCACAGGAGACAGCTCAGCTGATTGGACCATTCCTATCGTCATTCCCTGGTGTAATCGTGCAGGAAGGCTACTGCCTGTCAAAGCTTTCTCCCAGGTGTCCCTGTTCTGGATCACACAGAAGAAGCAGGGAGGCTCATTCCTAGGCACTTCTTGAAGCATCAGGCCATATGCTGAGCAGCTGCTCTAGCCTTTGGCAGTCAACTGAGGACCTCGGGAAGCTACAGACCTGCTTGTCATGACACCTTTCTGTCTTCTAGCTTTTCTTTACCTATTATCTGTTTACTTCTTTTAGGCAGTAAAATCTTAGACTGCTGTATCTCAGTCATCCCACCAGTAAGCCTAGTGTCACACAGAGGCCTTTTAAGCATTCATATTTTGCCGCTAGTAAATATATGAATATGATTCTTACATAAAGAAAGAAATATCTAAGTAGTCTCACTTTGTTGCTACTGAATTCCTTTAATGACGTGTATACTGCATGGAAGTACCTTGCATAATGCTCTGAAGCACAGAACTCTAAGCATGTCCAAATAACTTTTCTCCCAATAACTTGATGGAAGACAAGAGGAAGTGTTGGTCACAAACAAGCTGTCAACATAGCTTCCAAATTGTATCTGGGCTCTGGTGAAGCTGATCACTGGTCCTGCATGGAAATATTATTGATATATGTAAATATTAGTATTTAAAAAAAACCCCAAAACCTAAAAGGGAGACTAAAACTGTTCACTCAAATGATGAACATGTAGAAAGAAGTAGCTTTATGGATAAAAAAACACTGAAGTAAATTCTTTGTATGGAACTTTGCTCTGATTAGTTTGAAGCTATAAGTCCGAGTCAGCAAAGAAAGTGAGCTCCTTTAAGTATTATATTTATAAAGATTAGAACAGTTCTTGCATATATAACTATATATCATCTCTATCTCTATTTCTATATCTATCTATCTAGCTAGCTAGCTCAATAGAAAGTTAAGTCTGTATTGTGGGAGAGAAAAATATTTTCAGGTTCCAAGGTTTGTTTCTCAATCTGAGAACATTTCCAAAGGAAAGAAAGAAAAAAAGCATCATGAGCACTCCACTTTTTACCATCTCCTAGCTTCTACCTTCACAGATCACATGCTTCTTTTCTTACAGTTTTTTGGTTCTGTTTAAACACCAGCCTTTACAGCACTTTCACTGCTATGTTGTGTGTATCCATCAGCACTTACTCAATGTGACTCACCACCCATATACAGACTTGCTTCTAAGTCAGCAGAATACTTCTTAGCCAACAAATTTTCTCATTTTTCAAAGTGACCTTTGTTTCCATTATCCTTCAATTCTCATTGTAGAAAAAGGAGGGCGAAGAGAAAACTGAGACCGGTAATACAAACAATGTGAGCTTATAGGGAAATAGACAAACAAAAAATTACTCTTGTTTAACTGTTTTGTTCTTGCTGTTGTTGCGTTTTTAAAATTAATATTCTGCTCCTAATGAATGAAAGAGGAAATGCATGAGGAAAAAAGCAACTGAGATAGAGATTTGCATATTCAAAAAGGGTGGTTATTTGTGCAACTCTAACCAAAACCCACCAGTGTCTGAATGCCCTTTGTGTTTCAGGAAATCTCTCTCAGAAATCCTTGTTTGTCAAGTTTGAGCCTTTAACCTAATTCCATGGTGACTATGAAAGCCCTGTGAGTGGGGACCTAAGATGGGAAAAGATGACATTCCCTCTAACTCTGGTAGCACAAGCAGGTGCAGCTGTATGAATACCTTGAAATGTGTAATAGCAGTCCATGTCAAAGTTTTCAGAAATATTTTGTATTAGGTCCAAATCTGCTTTTCAGGCACAGGGGGTAGGGGTCAATTAGATCAAGGTGCTTCCTGCTGGCTCATACTGTTGTCAGTCAGATGATTGTATACAATATTTATGTTCACCTTACCACTTCTAATTATACCTTTCCTTGAAGCCATTGAATACACACTCATTCAAGTATTCTCTCTTGATTTGTCACTGCAGAATAGACTATGGTCCCCTACTTCATTATCCTACATCTGATTTAATGATCGTAGTCTTTTATGAACCTTACAGGTTAAGATAAGTGCTGACTGTGTACTTATATGTACCTTTTCCTTCATTTTAATTTTTAACCTTTAGTAATGCAATGAGCATGTATCAGTAAGCATCACCCTAGTCAGTATGGAAATATAAATAACATTTTGCCTTAAGATTTCATGAGCACATATCTCAGTATACTTTTAGCTGGTGGGATAAGTACAGTGAACCTCTGGCACCTTTTAGCTGCATGTTTTTCTGAGGTTCAGTCATGTAATTTAGCTTGCAGTGGCCTGGGTTACAACAGTATCTATGATATTATTAGAATAGCTATTCTCACAGCTATATGGTTAACTGGGCAAATTAAGAAGTACTTGACCTGCCCTAATGATTTTTTTTTAGTACTACAGTCACAAAAGCCCATTTTTAAAACATGTTATTTATTTTCCTCTTGCAGATTTTGCATGGTGCCAAATATATCAAAACAGCAAGGGAAAACTGGATATCCAGCAGGGAATGTAAAATAAGCAGGTACACAGGCTATAAAAAATGAGAAAATACTTAATAATCTTGGCAATTTTCAAAATTTTATACACTGTAAGATATAATTTTTGTTATAGATGGCTGATTTTTTCAAGCTGATTGTAATTTTTGGTAGCTCTCCTACTTGCAAAGTTTTCAGTTCCAGAGTGATGTATACTGAAAATCCTATGCTTGATATGTCTCAAGACATTTGTGCCTAAAATTTTAATGCATAAAAACTTTTATATGGGAAGAGGTTGCATACTTATTCCATTTGCCTTAACCCAACAAATAAACTTGAGAAAAGATGATTCATATTTCAGTAGTAACATAATGAATGAATGGGCTGAATTATTCATGGTCCTTCCATCCTTTGAAACAAAATGAATTTTAGGAGGACATAACTGTTCTCAAGAAGGCAATCAGTAAAAGAACAGACCTGTCAAACAAATACTCCATGTTAAATTATTCACTGTTCTCTAACATTTAATTAACAGAAGAACACAGTTGTCCTTGCTCATGTCCAGATATTGGAAACCATTATATGTTCTCTGCCATGTCTCCTTGCTCAGTTAAATACTGCAGAAAGATCTGTGTTGTGAGGCAGCTGGAGCCATCGATGTTTATTAATTCATGACTGGTGCTCAAAACACTGACCACAGAACTAAAGCCATGAATTTGAGAAGGAGCTGCTCATGTATTATAGCTGGCCCTTAATGGTTGTTTTGTTCTTGGCTCTGTGTTTCTGTTCTCCCTCTCCTGTCTGGTGGTGTACTTTAAAAAGAGAAACCAGCATTTAGGAACAGTCCACCTGACTGATTGCTTTTTTGGATAATCATTGTGATACTTTATCACTGAACAAAGTAGTCGGGTGTATGGGCTGCAAATAAAGACCTTTCACTTCACACATTGCCAGGTTTGGGATTTTTGGTTCCCTAGAATTTTTTTTTCCTTTGTATATGAATCCTTATTTCTGTCAGTTTGGGTTGACATCTACAGCAAACGAATTGCATTTCATCTCAACAAATTTTTATCCGACAGATCTAATCTAAAAAAGTCACAGTTTGAACTTAGGACCATTTGCTTCTGAATTGCTGCAGAAATGACACATGCTCATTCTACACTGAAGGAAAAAATATTTAAAAGCCTGAAAAATATTGAGCCTCAGGCTACTTGTCCTTTATGTATCTGATAGTAAAAGAAAAAGACTTTAGGGGATGGTTCTTTCAGCTTCTGCAACAGACTGACAGTTAAAAGGGAAATAAACTAGAAATAGACTAGAAATATCTGGAACCAGGCTTGTGATATGTTTCAAAGAGGTACCATATTTAGGACAGTTGTGATGAAAGTTTACAGTTATCTGGTGACAGTTCAGCTCAGCAATAAATATGACCTCTCCCTTTTATTCACTATACATACACTTTTTGTATTATTATTATTGTTATACAGATATTTGTGCACCTTTAAAACCACTGAAGTTCACATTTCATTTGCCAAATAATCATGATTGTCTTAAGCTTATTTCATTACTTTTTTTTTCAAAAACATATACATGACTATTACACATTAAAAATTACATGTAAAACCTCAATGTTTTACAAATGCTTTGTTAATATTTGTGAACAAATGCAAGTTTTGATTTTGAATGGATGGCCTTCATTATGTTCCCATGTGAATTGAGTAAACTCCTTCCAGAAGGAACTTGGCTATTACTTCCTAACCTGCTGTTCATATAGTTTGGAAGATAGATGATGAAACAGCAGATATGTTTGTTTTCATTAATAGTCATAGATTTTAAATTCAGAGTAAACTGTTCTGTTATCTGCTTGTGTTCCCAGTAGCACTGCTAAAATTTGAGTTACTGCCTGGGTTCCTCTGTTATGACTGATATCTAAGACTGAAACATTTCTGAACGTGATTAAATCAGTACAGTCTCCTTCATTTGCCTTTAGCTATATTGATAAGGTTGTGGGCAGAAAATCTTTAACTGCAAAGACATTTGTGTTTGCATTTTCTCTGGTTTTCACCTGTACCTATTCACCACTCTTGTTTTGACATGCTAATCCTCTGCAGTGAGCTGGCAATTTTGAGGATGTCACAATGACAATGTGGAAATGAGGATGCCACATTTCTTTAGGAGATGTTGTTCCCAGGCAAGATCATCTCTGATGAAGCTGGACGAGACACATGAAGTGTAAATGCTGGGCGAGTCAGACCACTTCATGAGCTCTTTGATATACCAGCCCAGAAAGAAATAAGCACTCTTGAAGGGCTGTGATGATTAATGGGCTTTTTCAGAAAGCTGGAAGTAAGGGGTTCACCGTATCTCAACATACAAAGGTGATTATGTATAAATAGAATACAAAAAATTCTCATCCAGTGTCCTATGACAGATTTTTTTTTCATCTGCCTCCAACACATCTCTGTAAGATATCTAAGAGACTGGTACCAGAGTTTTGCTGCTGGTCCTTTCTGGGAAGCAGATTTTAAGTTAAATACTGAACAGAATCTAATTAAGGTACTTAGGAGAGCTTGTGGTAGGGAGAGGTGGATTAGTATAAGTTGGCCTGGGATTTTTAAGAGAATAATGGCTGAACTGTAGAGGAAGCAGGAAGATAGAGAAGTATGAGAACAATCTTTTTCATCCTTCATTGAAACTGTTTTTGTGTCCTCACTAACACTGTTGTTCAGGTGTTTCTGCAGACTGGCAGAGTAGAAATGTTAACTATTTGAACCTGAGCTGGAAGCTCATCACTTTCATATTTGTGAAGGGTGAGGAGTCATTGTTTGCTCTAATCTCAGGCTGAAGCAGAACCTTGGTGTTCACCTGGAAATGCCAGAGCTGGGACCCATCACCCCATCCCTAAAAGTGGGAGTGATGAAAATTTAGCTACACTGACCTCTACATAAGACTGTGAGCTCACTTTATTAGTGACAGGTTCCCGTTTGCTGTGATCAGCACCTCTTTTGTGATGTGTGTGGGAGTTAACACACCAGCAGGACAGCCCAGGAAATGTGGTAACCCATGGCTGAGGATTTCTGAACATCAGCTTAGATAGCTACTGCTGACAAGCTGTAACACAGTCATGAAGATGTCGAAGTGGTATATACTTTATGCACAGCTCAAGCACTGGCAAAATCCCCAGGAGAGGGATTGCATTTTAAATGTTTCCACTCACTCTACATGGAGTGTGCCCTCAAGCTAATCAATGTGGATAGCTGAGGAATTTAATGCTCACAATATACCAAAATGTCTTCTTGCAGATCAGCTGTTACACTCATAGCCTTCTTAAAGGAAAACATCTAACAAAGTTAATGAGACTTTTCGCTATTTAAGAACAAGAGATTGGGTTAAATGTGCAACCAACCACCAGCAAAACAAATCCCAAAACTTTAAGGCTAGGCTTATTCTGTTACATTGAAAGGAATTAGGGTTTGGGTCCAGGCATAGGCAGAAAATATTCTGCACAGAGATATTGTTAAAATAAAACCCTTGGGTTTCTGAAGGCAGCCAACTTGTACTCTCTCAGGTAACTTCTAGGGACTGTGTTGGGAATTAGTAGAGAACATGGATCATTCCTGGTAGCAAGCTACAGGATGAAAAGAGCCAGAGTATACCATTGACCTCAGAGCCAGGGAATGGGCCCTGACACTGTTAAGTTTAATGGTAAGCTCACGATCAGAATCTATAACTCAAGATGTTTAAGGAAACTGCATCTTTAGAAAGTAAGCACCTCATGAAAAGGTTTGAACAGACTTTTGTGAACTTTCTCAGTCTCAATAATCTCATAAACTTATAATGTTTATGACACCATGCTATTTCAAAGTACTTTGAAAGTAGACATTGTAACTCTATTAGAAATTTAGTGGGTTTTTTATCTTTTGTTGTGTGTTTTTATATTTGTTTCTTTGATTCAAACTGTGTTAACCAGGTTTAACATGGGTGTTATGGCCTTCACAGTTCTTATTGCATTGGGATGCTGAATACTAATAATTGGTGTGCAATGTATGATAAGACCAATAATATTTTATTTAATCATAGGAATAATTTGTCTTCACAGTTTAAGCTGTCTGTTTCTACTGGCAAAGACTGTTTGGTTAGGAAGACACATAAATACTACATATGGGTTTTGAAAAACTACATCAAATGCACAAATTAGTTTAGCCTACTGTTGCAGTGCAAGTATCTAGAAATTAAACTGCAGTGCTAAGAACATTTTTTTTACATAATTTTACAATTATACAGCTCATCTTTATCCATTAAGAGTCCAATTAACAAATGTAATCCAGTAGAATGTTTTTCCTTCCTCTCACTGAACACCAGACATCAGGGGCCATTCTATGTAATAGATGATGATAGAACAAAATAACCCAAGTACAACACCAAAGCTGCCCAAGCAGTGCAATAATGTGCACTGTGGTCACTTTCATTCAGAAGCATTATTGGGGTGTCTGATGTTATCATGCAGCACTTCACAAGGACAATGCTCTGCATGTTGACACCAGTCCTATCTGCAGGTTGCACCAAAACACTACAAATGAGGAAAGATATAATGTGCTCATTATTGAATTCCTGAGCAGCTTTCAATGCAACAGTTTCTGATGGGAGTTTTGGAAGGAATATCTCTCTTTAAGGCAGCCACATTCCTAACTGAATACCTGCAAACAAGATACCTGCTCAGCCTGATCTGGTGCTTGCAGTGGTGGTTTCTGCTGCTCTGCCCTCTTCTCTCACTGGATGTGTGGAAGGTATCTCAATCACTAGGGCTCCTCTCAGGAAGCACACTAGAAGAGTGTGTTCCCCAGAGCTGTGTTCTCTTTAGCACCTGAAAGTGGTTCTAGAGTGGGAGAAAGCCCACAAAGCGTACTGGCTAGTGATAATCAAACAATACCTAGCAGTGAGAAAGATTTGTTTAAAATTCTGCTTTGAACACATTTCACAATAGAATTTAGTAAATACATATATGTGATGAAAGTAACTGCAGCTTTAAATATTAGCTGCTTTTCAAACTCTTCAAACCATGTATATTTTCTAAAAAGTTTACTGCCTGCTCAGCTGGCTTTATAGCAGCCAAACTCATCAGGTATCTGGTATAACTTCACAAAACCAAGGAGATGGAAAGCTTGCATAACTGGACAGTTCTAGTCCTCTGCTGATTGTGAAACACTTCAATTTAGCATTAACAGGCCAGCAAATATACAGAAAGGGACAGTATTTTAGATTTTGGAAGATAACAATGTCCTCACTTCTTGTCTGAATAGCAAAAACCTGTAATACAAGTAACATCAAAGCTTGCAATGCCAAGCCACCTGCCCTTATGTCACTGAACAGAGTAAGAAATGCTGGGTGTAAAGTGGATCATACTACAATCAGTAGACTTATCCATCATCCACTTCATTCTCCATATTCTATTTCCAAGTACCTTCTACAGCATATTGTAAAACTGTGCTCACATGAGAATCTTGGCACTTCTGTTTGGATTCTCCTGCAGGTTTAGCAGGTGAAGCCTGCTAAATGTGTAGCACAGTGTGGAGGAGAGTGAAGAGGTGTTCTGAGCAGCTGAAGCTCAGAGATGTTGGTAAGTAGGAATGAATTCCACCTCTTTTTGTTCCAGAGAGTGTCAAGGTACTATGTATCTCACAAGTAGGTCAGCTCCACCTACTTTTAGAAACAATTTACTCTGTATTTTATAGAAAAGTCACTTAAAATCTATTAGTTACAGCTACTACTACTGAATTCACAGAACACATTTCAGGGTGAATCAAAAATGGCATTATGTCAAACCACCTAATAAACAGATACATTTTAAGATAGTGAAGAAAAAGAAATTCTGCTTTCTAGTGACCAATTAAACCCTGAAACTGTCACAGGCTATGAGGCTGTCACCTCCACTTAAGTCTCTTTCTACATTTTTGGAAGTTTTGTGAGCTGAGGCATATTTTTAACAAATTCCTTATGCACCTCAGTTTCCCTAATTGTTACTGTCTTTCCTGACTGCAAAGGGAAAACCACATGAAGGAAAGTAATGATAGATTCTGAGGAAAATGTCTGAAGTTCTACTGGAAACTAACAGAAAAGTTCTGAATAGGAAATTGCCTCTGCCAGGAATCAAATTGGTCAGCATATTTGCCCTTTTTAGGCCCAAGCAGGACATTAAAACTTTTCAGATGCTGGTTCAAGGGAAGAAGGGAGGTGAAGTGGGCTGTCAGTGGCTGCACAGGGGGGATATGGTGACTCACTCCAAGGCACACATAAGCAAGCTGAAACAAAAGAGTCTCACCTACTCCCACCTAACCTGAAGGTGGAAGTAGCAGGAAAAAGCTGAATTTACTGAGGCTGGGACTGAAAGATGAAAGCTGAGGTAAAGGTTTCATCTTTTGTTTGTTTAAACCTAAGCCCTTTTCTCTGTGTTTGAGTGAATAACGCTTTGTTTTTGAGAAGCTGGCTTGGGGTCACTTCAATTCATCTGCTGTTGTAGGCTCTTGGAAGAAAAGGCATATTGATGACAAACACAGTTGGGTCTGTCAGTTGAACATGAGTAGTAAATGAGAGATTGCCGCCAGGATTTCCAGTCTGAGAGTGGTAGGACCATATGGCTCTATCCACAAAAAGTTGAAGGTAACAAACCTCTTCTCAGGAAAGTGTGCTTGAGAGGTATGAAAAGGCACTTCAGTACAGTTTATCTGTAGTTGCAACTAATCTTACAATTCTTTCAGTTTAATAAAGCAGAATATTGTCTACTGGAAATCCTTTCCTCTAATTTAAGCAAACTAAAAAAGAACAAATATTTACTTAAAAATGTGTAAAATGCTATCATTTTTGGTTTCCTGCCAACAGTTGATGTGCTCAACAAATGATCCAGAACTAGCACATCCCAGTTCAGTGCTTAAAAAGGAATATTTGGGAGATATGTTAGTGTATGTGGTTTTGTTCTTTTGTTCTGAATAGCTGGACTTCTGCTCACATGGTTTAAAAATATTTGAAGAACTGTAATTTCCAGTGGCCTTAAAAGATTAAATATTTATATCTATTTAAGGACATTGCCTTCCTTGCATTTTTTTTTTTTTTTTTTAAGCGTGACCTGTAAACACTAGTGGCCAGTACTGATTGCATGATCCCAGTTAATGGAATGCTCCTGGAATCAGAGACCTGCTCTGCAGGCAGGGGTGGGTGTGTGGCCCAGGAAAGTTTTAAATCATCTTTTTTAATGACTCAAGATAGATGCTCAAAATCACAAGTAGGGGACACATTTTGTGTGTGCGTGTCAACAAAGAAGAAGAATGTTGAGTCCCCATTAACATGTATGAGGCATTACAAAACCTATCAGCAAAATTGGTTTCAGTTTGCTTTAAAATTTGTGTTATTATTTGTTGGCTGCTGGAAGGTCACAGACATCACATGAAGGAAAAGGCAAGCTCTTCATCCCAGTGTTACTTTCACATTTGTAGTCCAAAGGGACTTCCTTTTTTGACTATTAAAGAATGAAGATTTCATCTTATTTTGCTAACTTTGGGTTATATAGTCTGTTTCACTGAATCTGGAAAAGGACTGTTGTTCTTTTCTTGATAAATGACCTATAAGTAAATGTTTAAACTGGAACATACAGGGATAGAAATTCATATTTAATGTTATTGCAGATTCATCAGTGTATGTCTTACTTCAGGACTGATATACCAGATAGCAGATTTTTCTTTCCTTTGAAGGGAGGAAGTGGGATGTAAGAAACAGGAAAAATATTTTTCCACTGAAACAAGTTTCAGAGTTCATGATTAATGTTTAATCTGAAAAAATATTTAACTGCCTCACAAAGGGAATGTTCTATGGTCTGCCTAGAATTAATGTCCTACCACCTTTCCAGAGAGGAAGGCCCACAGACCTTGAAGTACAAATGATGCCATGGAATAGCAAAAGAAGTAAGTAGTCCTGGGAATGACAAATCTAAAAAATTAATTCTACAGGTATGTTTTGTGTTTTCTTTCTTTTGGTTTCAAGTGCCATATGGTGGGAGCTCTAACAGAGGTTCTTGCTGCTGAAGTTTTTTTAAGGGTTATGTGTAAATATATATTGTCAGAATCTCCACTACTGCATGACTTGATAATGGAATACGTCCTTCTGGTCCACTTATTTTACTGAAACATTATCTTTCTCCATTCCTCAGTCAGGTTTGGCTGAATCATCAGCTACCAAACCCGAGAGTCACTGGATATGGAGACAGTTCAAGACAAACTCACATGGGCGTACATGCAGGTATTTCTAGGCTAACCCTTTACTGAACTAAAAGAGCTATAATGATATCTTGTATTATGCACCTGGCTTAGTATGGGCATAGGACTTCAGCACCTTCTTCCAGACATTTCATTGGTGCTGAGTGTTTTCTCAGTCAAAAAAATATATGGAGATTGCTCTGGAACCATCAGTGGCACCTGGGATAGGTCCAAGTTGTGACCTGATGTCAGCTCCCAGACAAAGCCACTGTTTGAGGATCCTTTGTGGAAGGGTGTGAAGATGTGCTGCCCATCATCTATCTCTGACTTCCTGAAACTCTCTGTCAGGGATCAAAAGACATTTTTCAAAATATAAATGTGATTTTAGAATTAGGGTCTTGAAACTTCATACTCTAAAAAAATGCAACTAAATGCAAAATCTGTCATTGGAATTTTTTAAAAGCATATAATAAGAAAAGAGCATTAGGAAAGTTAGGCCCCAGCTTACTGCAAAAACTTTGTCCCATGTTCATCTCAAGAGACAGTGTAGGAACTGAAAAACATCTGTCTGTAGCAATCAAGCAATTAACATCCCTGCAGCATGGAAATTGCGGGTTTAGTCCTGATTTGGGAAGTTGAATCATTATTTAGACGCATAACGAGGACTGCATTCAGAATAAATGTACCTCTTATTACCTCAAATATAGGTAGCCTTCCTTTTAGACTCTCCAGATAAAATTCTTGAAGTGTTTAATCACTTGACCTTGCTTTAAATAGGAGTGAGGCATCTAATACCTTTGAACTTAAAGCTTTGAAGTCCTGGGTCACAATGTATTTCTACTCTTTCTGTATCACTGATCTACACAACTGCTAATTTAATTTTTCCTCATACTAAGAAACCCCATGGTTGATCTAAGGTTATGTCTAATCTCATCTTTCTCCTGCTGGACTAGACAAAATCAAAACAGTAGCTTTTTTCTCTTTTATTTTCTGTTCATTTGCCTATTTGTTTGGGGTTCTTTTCTGTTAACCTAATTTTGTACAATTTAAAAAAATCCAAAGTCAAATAACTAGTTGAAAAATTACAGTTTCTCTTCCCCTTCACCTTTTTTATTTAAATAACTTCAGGCTCTACTAATGATAGATTATGCTATCCTTGCCCTTTTCTGTTCTAGAACTAATTTAGAATAGCAAAAAAAGCATTTTGATTGCACACCTCACTCTTAATTCCTCCTTGTGGTACATCTCAGTCACAGCATGACACTGTGATGAAATTAAACAGTGAAAGAGGATATTTTCTGTGCAGTGCTTAGACTGCACAGATACCCGAGATAAACCTGAGGTAGGGGTGGGGGTTTTTTTTGTGATTTTTTTTTTTTTTTTTTTTGGTCCCTTAGCTGCAGTGCTAGAATGTATCTTTTAGGAAGCCACCTGTCTACTCCCTCATTTTGCTTATGTCATGAGTTGAAGTAATGAACCCTAGACAACTGTTTTTCCTTCCCTTTCTAACTCAACATTTAGTCATAGTCTTTCCCAAAAGACCATCCTGTAGTCAACTCTTGGGCTTTCTTGGCTGCCCAGAAAGGTCACAAAAATTTTCCTGAATGTCTTCTTCCGGACTTGGAGGCTTATCACAAATGTTTGATGAGGCTGTTAATTTGCTGGGTTTGGGTTTTATAACCTTATTTTGGAACTCTGGAGGTATTGTTCTTCCCCAGGAGGAGCAGGGTTCTTTCCGAGTCCTAGAAGACAGAACAGTAAGTAGAAAAAGGTAGAAAGTAGGAAGAGAAATATAGATGGCAGGCCAATCTTAATGTTCTTTCAGGGGGTGAGAACTTAACTGGGCAGATACCAGCTGGAGAGCCATGATGTGCTGTGCAGGATGACCAGCTGTGGAGAGGTTCAGCCGTTCTGTATACGGTGTCTCCTTACATTTGCAAAAGCAAAATTTTCCAAGTTATCTTGACAGAAGTTGTTATCCTTTTCTTAATACCTTGCAGAGCATATCTAGCATATCTAGAATCCAGGAACAGGATAATCCCTCACACTCCCTCACATTGTTGTGTGTACATGGCTGTACTGTGGCCACTCATGCTGGAGCACAGGTTTCTCAAGCCTTATATAGAAGGCCTCATATGGCAGATGTGGCTTGCTCAAGATCTTTAACTTCCTGAGCACACTGCCTTCTGCAAAACTCCTGATACAGCTACTTGTTTCTATCCTGAAGAGTTGCAGGTACTTGTTTCTATCCTGAAGAGCTGTTTTCTTCAAGTTAATTGAAATGGATCCAGGGGAAATCCTCTAACTATTTTAAATGCTTTAAAAATAAATTTCATCAATTGCACTTCTGTTACTGTATAGGAATACAGTAAAGTATATCCTATATTTACTATATAGGAATATAGTAAAGATCATTAACTCTGTCATTGCAATATAGTAATAAAACTGTAATAATTCTGCTATTTGAGAATGGAGGCCTTCACAAATTTATAAAAATAATTATGTAAACCTTTTCAGTCATTCTCTAGGCTGATCATCAAAATTAATTTCCTTAAAAATTTTAATAGAGATTCTCCATTTTTATTTGCCAGTATGATGGCAACAAAAATTCTGATTCCTCCTTACCAAATAAATAAATGATTGGTTAAAGCACACAAAAAAATAAAAATCAAGATTTTTTTAAGTTATTGCATCTTTTTGTGGTGTCTTTGTGAGAATGAAGAGACATATGAGTTAACTAAACTATGAACAGTTTTCTGTGCAGTTACTTCCACTGATGGGAACAAAATGGGTGCATGTTGACTTTTCGGCTTTCTTTCCCCTGTCTCTTTCAATTGTATTTTTCACTGGATGCCTCTGACAATTTCACTGTTCTCTTTGTGGTACTTCAAGATAGAGAAAGGATGACCCATTAGATCATTTCAGCTCTTGAAGGAATGTGGTTTTCTGGCAGCTGAAGTAGGGTTAATTAAAATACTACATTTTTCTGTAGGGTGGTAAAGTGCACAGTTGTTTACAGGGAATTGTGGGAGAGGTGGACTTCAAAGCAACACTTTATTCAGAGAAGGAAAATCTGCCTATGTGGACAGATCCTGTCAGAATGTAAGGCTTGTGGCTTAAAGTCAGCTGAATGGATATGTCCCTTTCGTGAGACACAAAAGTGAGGGGGTAAAACCTCTCCATCTCTCAAAGGTGGGGAAAGTGAAGGCCTTTTTTTTTTTTCCCTGAATTTTGAAAGCATTATTTCTTCATATTAAATTATTTGAACACTTAAAATATTCTGAGTAGTATTGTTTTTCCCTTCTTTTTCATTCCCACTTTCCTTCTCCATATATCTGCCCTGCTGTGCTAGTAAATATGATAAGGTATTTTAATAGTCATCAGTGAATTATTTACTTCCAGTTTGATCTAAGAGCATAAAAAAGTAATCATAGCTTCACATTTTGGTGCATAGTGTCATATTTCCTTATAGTTTTTGATACATATCTCATTTCTGTGGTTTATAAACTAATTGTCCATTTCTTGGGATGAAGCAGATCATATTTTAAAAATCTTCTTCTGACATAAGCTGTAGTGTGATACTTTGTGCCTTGATGCAGTTATGACGACAGAGCTACACTCTGCTAATTTACAAAATTTCTGGTTGGACACTGTGCTTTGGAGATGCTCCCTCTGCTTGGACATTCTCCCTCTATCACAAAAAGTTCCCCATGAAATAATGTGTCACAATTTGTTTCTTGGTGTACCATGTATAATCTAAAATTTCTTAAACTTCTGACATAAAAGGGTTCTATTGATTGAGGAGTTCACAATAGGGTTTTAAACCTAGAGACACATTTTTGAACTGAATGCAACTGAACCAGAGGTTGCCTTTTCTGTGAAATCAGAAGTTGCTCAGTATTTAAAAGAAAACCTAGGAGAAATATCTGGATAATATTTTCTGTTTTTCCCCGTAAAGTACTATGGGCTTCATATTGTTACAAATTAGCCACTTTAAAGCTGTGTGACAATTAGGGGTAGAAATTCTCATGTTTTGGTCTCTCAAAGTCTACAGCCTGTGCAAAATATGAAGGAATTTCAGTTTGTACTGTAACATAGAATGATCATAAAATAATAAACTAGAATACATATTTAAAATTTACCCCCTATTCCTGAATTGATTAGACTTCTAAAGCCAGAAGAAATATTTATCTGTCCCAGTGTATAACAAGGCCATTTAATGTTGATTGGTAATGACTACATGGTTCTCAATAACCTGTCTTTCAGAAAAAACCTACTACACTAGATATAAAGTCTTTGAAGAGATACGTACTTTACCACTGATCAAAAATTATTGTTCTTGGGTACTCCCTACTGAAAAGTCATTGGAAATGTGGAGAAAAACTGAGCAATTCCATTCAGAATACAAAGTACCTAGGTCTCCTTTTCTTCCCCTGTTGATTTCATGTATATTGCAGAAGGTATCAGCAAAAAACCTGCCCCCCACCAAAAAAGAAAATCTTTAAAAAACCTTTATAAAAGACCAATATTAATTTTAGACTGAAATTGTTTTTCTGAACTTCAGCCTGGAATACATATGCAAGAATGAGTTATTAGCTGTTGTAATCACTACAGATATCAATTTAGGACAGAAGTACTAACCTAATTTTTGCTAGAAAAAATACAAATGTCTGCACAGCAATCTGCTTGCAAAGTGTTTTCAGAGTGAGCAGGGGAATTTTAGGGTGTTTAAATAAAGAAAATTAATGTTCTCATTTATTAGGAATCATCAAAACCTCGTTTTGCTGTTGCACTTGTCGGAAAATTTCACCAATAAACATTTCAGCAACAAGTGCATACATTTTCATGGCCTTTGAGATGACCCAATGTTTTATGATGTTCAATTGAAGTTACAAATCCTTATCCATATCTTCATAAATATCTACTATTGGGAACCTTATCAGGGGAAAATTAAAAATTTTCCAGTTCATTATATGGCTAGAGTGGAACAGTCCTCAAAGATTTAGTTCCCACTGATGTTCTGCATTTTCACATTTCTTAGAATGTCATACCCAGGGTTAATTAAAGTAAATGATGTCAAAGTATTGTATGTACAGTTGTCCTTTTTTCTTTCTTTCCTGCATTTTTAAAAACGTGCATGTTCATGTTCATCCCACCATCAGCAAAGTCATAACGTGCATGGTGTTCAACAGTTTTCCACCCGTGATTCCCTACAGATTAATGCTGTGACATGGGACTGCAAGGTGATGTAAGCTTTGTTGCAGCAGGCATGTGCATACGTACAGCCACTGATTGCTTTGGAGTCTTCATAAAGGAACTTGAGTCATCACCAGAGGACATTTTCTGTGGTGCTGGCTCTTTAACTCCTGTTGTCTGAGTGCCGGTCACACTTCTGAAAAATGATAAGTGATGTTATTACACAATCTTAAATACGTGACATAAAGATGCCATCACCCATATCTCATCCTGCAGTCTTGTAGTTCTGTGGCTCTCTGTTGTTCAACTTTGTAAATCTGTGTCATTTTGTCACTACATGCGCAATTCACTGATATGAGATTGCTAAAATACAAAGCAAAATCTTCCTTCTTGTCTAGGAGATCTCAAAGTCTCTGCATGAAACACTATTCACACATTTCCACAAACATTTTATTTTTGAAATTAAATGGATTTCAACAGATAGCCATGCAGAAGGACCTTTAGCTTCACTTGTCTTTCTATGAATGTTGAAAGCAATGATCTTAAGATCCTTTTTGACCAGTCTTGGCACTTGCTTTAGGGAAGGGACATTGCATCTTTTACTCTGGAAGCAAAAGAGCCTTTCAAAAGCCTGTGAACAGGTATTAATCTTTCCAGTTTTAGTGTGACAGTGTTCAGTTATGACTTTTTTTCTCTTTGCTGCAGTCAGCATAGAGCTAGACCTGACACAGGGAAAATCAAGCAAGTGCTTCAAACCTGGGAGAATCTTCTTTCAACTAAGATAAATCTATTCAGAAATTTACATAGGAAAACAGAGACACACTCAAGTTTGTCACTTATGAATGCTCCCAAAATGTCTTCCATAAGTACATCCTGCAGAGCTCTGTATAGACAGAAGCTGCACCTGTGGAGTCTAACCAAATCAGGCTTTGGGCTTTCCCTTGAGAGGATGAAAAAAATAAATTTCTCAGCTCTTATTTTTTCTTAATAAATCTTGTCATAAATTGTAGTTAAATAAAAAGTAATCTCTATGACACTGAAAATGCATTTCTTTGCCTATAGATAGGAATATAACCTTTTGTCAGCACAATATTTTCTGTGCTAATTCCTTAATATTTTTAAAGGTATTTACTTTGACTACTATACTCATTCCTCTTAGATAGCATTTAAATAATCTGAAGTATTGCTTTTGTGGGCTTACAGGAGTTATTGATCCCATTGTACTGATAAATGATTGTGGAAATTGTGTAATCTGAAGCTGCCAATGTATGTGCAGTACCTTTAAAATTATACTTAAATTTAGGCAAGATGAATTACCCTTCTTCCCTGAAGCTATCTGTCTATGTGTGATCTCATGGATTTGAAAAATAATTTTTTTCCTTTGGTACTACTTTTCCTGTGAAATAGAATAATTAAAATGCATATGATAGGTGGCTACATAAAGACTCAGGTCAAATGGAAATGTGTTGAGTGTTACTGTAACTTTCTGAGGACTGACAGTGTAAGAAAGAAGTAATATTTCCTAGGCTGCACTATGAAGGTTACTGGGCTCATTTCACTTACGATACAGAAAGCTACTGAATTTCTAATTACTTTATACCCAATTTAGTAGAATTTTACTAATTTGTAATTCCTAAATCTTATGGTCTGTGAAAAACAGGCACTACATGGTTATACAGCTGGTCCATTATCTACACATAGCACACACATTTTTCCTCAGGTACTGAGAAGCAGTAGTTATCAAGAGATCTGTTTGTAGCAATTTAAATGGAGAAAAAAGAAAACCCAAAATGCCATTAATGAAGCCATACTCTTCAATTGAAAAATATCTCCCTGTTTTCCCTTTCATGAATTCATTTTTTTTTCCTTTGCTGCATTGTCTCTGTTTGTGCAATGTTCAGTATCCATAATGAGTTGTTAATGAGCTGTCGATTATGAATGCAATTTATAGACAAGAGAGTTGAGGACTTGAGGTGCTCTTTCAAAACAAATAATTCTGTATCTTAGTTCTCTTTCATTAACAATTATCCACTATTTCTGTTACAGTATCTTTTATACTAAAATCTTAATCTGAGTTACTCTGAATGTAGTTGCACATTTAATGAGTTTCCTTTAATGATATATTGACTATATCCTGAATGTTGCAATGAACAAAGAATACAGTATAATGAAAACTCTTTGTTATACCGTGAGCAGACTCAAAGAATTATGGTCATTAAGCTGTGATCCTGAACCAATGAATTTAATGGAAAATTTGCTGTCAAATTCAGTATGAACAGAACCAGAACCTAATTTCTTAAAGGCATTCAGAAATATGGTCCTTAATAACAGTTTTGTAATACATCATATACAAATACAAAGAGAATTAGTTACAAGCAACCTAATTACACTAGAGGATGAATTGGCTAGTGCTCTGTACATACAGCTAGGACTCCCCTATGCACAAAACTTGAAATGATTTGCATATTCTGGGTTTGTTTTTCACCTTTAAAGCCAGGAAGGCTGAGGCACAGACTCTAAACCAAAAGCCAAGATTATATAAACGTCATCATAAATGAACCCAGACCTCTCAGCTGTTAACCCATATAATCATGTTTGAATACAGCAGCAAACCCCAGTATAAGAATGGGCATCAGGTGGTCTGTGCACTCATCAGGCAAATGAGATCTAGTCACTCCATTACCATTAATTACTGTTTTAGTGATCTGAAATTGAAGCAGCTCATGAAACAGAATTTCTCATGAAAAACTAGTTCATAGACAGATTACCTTGAATGAACCCTGAGATTTTGTGAGCTCCATTCCTTCTCCAAGTAGAGGAATTCCAGGATGACCTTTGCCACCATTAGAGAATTAAATATTTATTAGATGTTGTATGGAGTTGTTTTAGAGAAATCGGTTACTGGTGGTTAGCAGAGAGGATGCTGAGGTCCTAACTCAGTTAGTTAAGGAATGAGAGTTTGCCCTCCAAACATTCAAAGCAGTCAAATTCCAAGTGGGTTGTGTTTTTTCTATTTATTTTATTTTGATTGATACCTGTCTCCTGAGTCAAATGTTGCTTGTGCACAGTAATTTTGCAGATCTGCAGAACTAGAAATTTTAGTTTTGTTGTTGTTGTTTTCTACTGGCCATAATTCACCCATGCTGAAGTTTTGGGAAATCCTGGTATTTTATCTCTTGTCAGAATCAACATCTGGCAAGAACCAAAGATATGAAGCCTTTCAAACATTTGCTCTGAGAAATGCAGCTGTGATACTACACCTACAGCCCTGCATTGCTCTTCTGAAACCTGGCAGGAAATAAAAAGGAAAAAAAAAAAAAAAAGAAGCTGTTTGAAATCATATGACAGGTTATTATTTTGTTTAATGTGAAATGTTCATCTGACAAGCTTATTGAGCTTGATTTGTGTACCGAAGCTTTCTGCAAATCTACAGTCTATCTGATTTCCCTTCCCCCTCTTCTTCGCTCCCCGCTCTGCCACTAGCACTGACATCAACCATTGTGCCATATGAGGAGGAAAAAAAGGTACCTGGAGTATTCAAGTGATTTAACCAGTTTGATTTATGTTAATGGTACAGAAGAGAATATTTTTTGGTCCTCAAAAACATAACAGGCAATTGATGTGCCATATTGCAGTATGGTTTTAGCTATCAACATGTCAAGATTTAGTTTTGCTGTTAACATTTTACGATTTAGAAGGCTATAAGAATATGTGCAGTGTAGCAACAACTCAGGCATCATTCCCCCAGCTATATTTATTGGGCTTTCATTTTTCCCTTTTATAGAGAAATTGAAAAAGAAAAAGGAAGGGAAAAAAGGCTGACATTTTCTGTCTTTCATTTTCTTCAGTCTGTCAGGTTGTGAGAATAGAGAGAAAGAAAACTGAGTACTAATGGTTTGTTTTCACACCAAAGTAGATTCAGGGCATAAGTATTCAAATGTGGAGTTTGTTGATTTCTTGGTAAACTAAAGATAACCTGTGCATAAACTGTAGTTTCATTGCATCTACCCCCTCTATTTATCCCTACAGCTGAAAACTGCATGTTTAACATGCTGTGGAGATGCTGATCTATATAAGTCAATTGTCTGAAAATCTGGAAGTACTGTGTGCAGTGTACATGGTCATAGAAACATTTATTTTCCTTCTAGACCTTCATTTCCTTCTACTTCTGCTGTGGAAAATCAATAAGATGTACTTCTTGGTGTTTAAGTGGGAAACTAATTTTTTCATACTAGGAGAATGTCACAGTGGCTGGAGCTGCTAAAATAAGATCTAAATTCCTCTTTAGTGAGTATTTTACTTCACCCAGGTTTTAAATTGATGATAACTGGATAAAAATTTTTGCTGACCATTTAGAACTAGCACTAAAAAGTAAATGGGACACATGAAAAACTTACTTACTGAAATTTTCATGCTTAAACTTCCAAGTTAAAAAAGTAACTTGAATCATGGGTGATGGGAGACAGTGCAAATTTTAGAAGAGTTTTCAAACTTCTTTCAATGTCCATTTCAAATTCTCAGACTCATTGTCAAGAAGGTATTGAAATTCTCTGTGAAGGTCTAATTAATACCTTTTTTTTTCCCAGTTGCTCTGGGTAACGAAGAAATGCCTAGTATTTGGGACATTACCCCAAGAAATTTGTCTTCCTAACATGTATATTCCTACTACATGTTGTTTTATCAGGGCATTCTGCTCTTCATGTCAACAGTATGAAAAAGGCACTTATTTGTGCCTCATCTGTTTCACAATAAGCACAGTATATTGGAAAAATACTTAAAATGTCTTTTTAAAATTATTTTATTACTTTCTGTTTTAACATTTCATAAACAATTTAATATTTTCAAACATAACAGCTTAAAGTTTAACAGTATCAAAGTTTTTCTCATAGCTTCCACTTTTGATATTCCAGAGCTCAGTTTGGCATGCATTTATCTTTATTTCTCTTTATTTTACTATGATTGCCTTAAATTGCCTTTGGTTTCAGAGGACAGATCTTTCTTGCTTTAAACACTGATGATTGTTGTGTCATATTTCTTTTGTGTGAAAATCTAGGACCTGGAGCTATTGTCTACAAGAGAAAGATCTGGTAGGCTCCAGTGAGTCCCTTCACAATCTTTATCTTTCCCTTTTAATGTCAGATGTTGTCCAGCTGAGCTTCTTTGGTGAATTACTGAGAAATCAGGAAAAGATAAAAAGATACAGAAGTCTGTTTCTACATGTGTGCAAAAAAAAAAAAAAAAAAAAAAAAAAAAAAAAAAAAAAAAAAAAAAAAAAAAAAAGTGAGGCAATTATATCTTTGGTTTCTGGCCAAGTTTAAACTGTGGAACCCCAAAAAGCTGCCAGTTCAGAGGCATGACGTCCAGATTAAATGGGACTTTGATGTGTGCTGCTTCTTCACTGTTGTTTTCCCATTCTGTGATTTTGGTCGAAGTCAAAAAGCATGGGCCAGAGGAATGGCCAGGAGAAAACAACTTTCAGATACTACCAGAGAGCAATTGTTCCCTAGGTCTTAATCCTCCACAGGTTTTACCTGCTGAGGATATTGCAAAGATGAATTATTTACCTTTGAGCTCCTCTGTGGTGACAGCAATATCACAAAGAATTCTATTGAGAAATAAATATTTTCCTGCTAAGTGAAGAGACTATGGAATAAATAAGGTCAGAACTACACAATAAACAGGAAGATAAAAGAAATATTGATTAGTTGCTCATGAAGAGAGAGCTAGTCATTTTGTGAATTGTGTTGAAAAAGACTGGGTAATTACCTAATTAAAGATTGTATCAGTAATACACATAAACAGCACAGCTGAGTGAATCATGAACAGGCAAAATTCTGATGTCAAAGCAGATAAGTATGAAAATGCTGTAAATTCTGTAAGGATTTCGCTATTGATATTGATTTTGTATGGAAGATGTTCAGCTCCCACAGTGATGGACTTTGATTTATTATGTAAAGTAGAAGAAAATTTCCAGCATTTTTTGTTATTTAACTTGCCACCCTTAAAGTTCTTTGAATATACTAGTATCTATTAAATGCAGAAGAGTGTACATGATCTTTTATTTAAAAAATAATTTGTATGGGGAAAGGTAAAGTAGGCCATGCAGAACTTTTTAATAGAGCATCTAATGCCAGCAAACTTTTTTTTTTTTTTTAAGATAATTCCCTTTCCTTCAAAAAACTGGAGCTTTGTAGTTATTTAATGTTCAGGTTTAGTGTAGAGAAACTGATTTACCTTGACTCAAACAGTATTTGAAAAGGGAAATTGTACAGGGATAAAATAATCTGTTCCACACTTCTCAACTGAACTAATGCTTAGGTTTGAAAGGCAAGAATTTTAGTGGGTTGATAATTTTTTGAGTATATGTTGTGATAAGGCAGGCTTTTCATAGTATCTTTTTCTTTTAATTAAAAAAAATCCTCCAGAATGATTCAAACATGTCAGTCAAAATGGAGTTAGTAAAAAGTCTGAATGGACCTAGATGACATAACTGAGGTTGCAATCATGTTATAGTGTCTTCTGAATATAACAAAAAATAATAATTTAAAAAAAGGTAGATACAGTAATTTCAGGAAGTCCTTATTAACAAAATATGTTATTCAGTATGGAAATCAGATCGTATGTTTTGACTTTATGCATGAGGTTTGGTACCCTTGGGTATTCCTTAAGGAGCAAGAGCATCTGATTTCTTCATTTGCAAGCCAGAAACTTGACAGCCACAGATGCAAACTAGTCCAGCTTAAGGTGTGAAAGCTGTTCTGTGGAGTCAGAATCCAGGCAATTAAGCAGGTTTCCCTGCTCCCCAGGTAGGCTGGTATTTAGCTAAATTGTCAGTACTGAATGTGCTGCTCTAGGAGGAAAGGTAGACTGTGATAGACAGAAGACCGGAAGCATTTTTTGAGAAAAAAAGATAAGACAAGCACCTAGGGATTGAGATTGCATATCATAATAAATGCATTTTTGCCTTTGGTTCCTCGATATTTTGATCAAGATCCTTAGAAGTATACTGCACAACTGACACAAACAGGCTGGAGTACCTGTTTTAAAACAGAATCTAAGCTGAGGCTGTTCCTGAGATACAACATTGTTTACCCAGAGGTGCAGGAGTAGTGGAGGGCAAACCAGCCTGCCTTAACCCACCTCCATATTACTCCTGTTTAATAAACAAATGATTGCTAAGGTTAATGGGTGCTTTGACAATGGATTAATTCGTGTAAGACCTACATGCATAACTTCTGTTTTTTGTAATCTGTTTGTTTTAAAAGTGCGTTAGGCTTTCGTGACAGGAGCATTGAAATGTTAACATCAGTATGAGTCAGAACTTTCTGACACCTCTTCACACATGCTAAGGGGCTCCCAAGCCCTTCTGCCTGCCTTTGGTGCTGGGGCTGAATGTGTACTTAGAATATGTTCCTCTCTACTCTGACATATAAGAGAATGCTCTAATGAAAAGTCTGGTGGTGTTATGCCAATGTAAAACAGATGTAGTGTGTGGAGTACCACTAATGAAGTTAAGGCCTTAGTTTTCTGTTCAACTTAAACCTTTCCACTTACATTGCAAATGTAATACTGCACCTCATAACTTAGACCTAAGGTTGAGAGCACAACTGCTCTTACAGTGCTCCTGATCTCCTGAAGTCTTGATGTCTGTGAGTTAATGCACTGCCTTGTGAAAGGACTGCATGCTGTAGTTTAAGAGCAGGGCTTCCTTACATGCAGTGTCATCTATTGGTGATAGCCCAGGTCTTGGCCTTTATGACAGGTGAGTAGTGGATTGAGCAGCAGACAGGCACAAAACCGGGAGTGGGAAGGGGAACACATTTCCTGACCCCAATAGAACACGTAACTTCTTTCTTATTCCAGCCTCCTGCTGCCAGTGTGGTGCTTGGGTTCCTGAAATGAAACACTATGACAGTTTTGTGCTACACCTACCAACATCATTCCCAGTGGCCTCCATATCAGGAGAGAAAATGAAGTTAAGAGCCTTCAAATTCACTGCAGGACAGCTGAGCAGTATGCATTTAGTTATTTGCCTGGATTAGGTGCTGTCAAGTAGTGAGGCAAATGCAAGACTCCCAACACAACAGGTTAAAAAGTCCTGAAGTTTGACAGGTTAAGTACCCATGTTCTCACATGTCAGGTTTTCGAGTAATATTAAAACCCACATCCAATAAAAACAAACAGTAAAACCTTAAAAATAAGTATCAGGAAATAAATAAATAAACTGATTAGCTGTGTGATATAGTAGACAGAGCATGATCTAATCCTATTTCATATTCTCTCTCTCTATATATATATCTGGAATCTACCCACAAACCTTCTCCAAAACAGCCTGAGTCAATTCAGCCATGCAGGGGTCTGTTGACGAGCCCATTTTGCTTCAAAAGAGATGAGATAACATTTTTAGATGTTAAGAAAGGTTTGTTATCCGAATAGAAATGGATCATTTAGCAAAGCACCTTCATCATTTTTATTGCAGTCTCTTTTTCAAGACCACCATAGTGGGTCAGAACTAGCATATACTTTTGCTGTTAGATTAAGGAGTTAATTTTTCTGAAGGATATTAGAGCATAGTTTACTACATCTAAGATAGTTTCTGTCATATATTTTACAATATCTCTTCCTCTGAACCATATCTAACAAAGCTTCTGCTCTCTTACCCATACAGAACATTATTTTCTGGACATTGCTTCTGAAAGAGGAAAAGGCAACCTGTAGACTGACTTCCAAGCAAGTTTTATTTCTCTGCTGGGAATTCAGTAGGAAAGACAAAAACCTTATGGTTGTCACTGACATCTTACCCAACCATTTTAAAGTGCATCACAAACAACTGTGCTCTCTTCATGAACAGAATGCTTTATGAAGTTCAGTGGACATTTGAAAGGATGTAACTAACATCTTAATAATCTTTAATAAACTTAATAATCTTTAATAAACTTAATGATTAAATTATTTTACAGCTATGATGGGTGAGGTCTGTGGTGATAGACAGGACTTATTATAGTGGTTGATTAGCTTATTATGAATGAAAATGCAGTATGAGCCTGGAAAAAAAGTTAGACAAATCTCTCGCAGTTTTCTACTTAGAAGTTCTGTTTTCTAGAATGAAACCATTGGTATTGGGGATCAGTGTAAATATGTACCATGAGGAAAAATAGCCATGATGACTCACACTTCTCCAAAAAGGCTACATCATCATTTCCTAGTCTGAGATTTGAATAAGAACAATCAAGCAACAAAGCTTGTTGTAGTAGAAAAGCCTGCATTTTGTGATTAATAAGAAATAGGTTTAATAGCAATGGCTGAATTGCTGGAAACCTGCAATACCTCTTTGGAGAGTATAAAGTGACATTGTTCCTCATAGCTCTGTGCCACTGCTGTAAACCATCTGAGGTGGTGCTATTTTAACTTTTCTGTTGCTTGACTTTTTCTTATTTTAATTGTGTAATCTCTGTGTTGGACTGAATTCCGGCATTAAGAGCCTTACCACCCCCCTCTCTTGATTGCTTCTTTTTAAAGCAAGAGAAATAAAATTAATTGCTTCTGATCCACCACAATGGTAATTACATAGTCCCAAGTGGGACCTGACCAAGGATGATCTGCTGCTTTTGCTTTCTGGCTGGAGACACTAGACAGGGATAATAGAGAAGTACGTCTGTTTCAGCGGGCTGGTTGTTTCCTGCAGCAGAGAATGATAGAAGTCTATTGCTGTTCAATTGCACTGTGGCATTTGCAGGTTGCAACAGCATCCTACAAAGACTGAGAAGAAAAAATAATTTCCATGGTTGTATATCTCATTTTGCTAAGCATGTCTGTGAAAACTGTTGGCCTGCTGCCTCTTTACTCCTTCAATCTTCGTTAGAACATTACACTGATATAACAAACATAGCAAAATCATTAAAAACAGCGTGTACACTGCATGGCCTTAGAAGAGAAAAAGAAGCAGTGATAGAAAACAGGGTTAGGAATAGTTAGGAAATGCTAGCATTGCAAAGGAGCCACAATCATTGCATTTCGATGTAGCTGTCTATTTGTTATTTCTTTAAGAATCTTAAACAGGAAAGCAACTAAAAGCATGAATGTTTTTCTACATTAAAAATGAATACATTCTACCCTCAATTATATCTGTAGAGAGGACTAGAAAAGAAACTTTGACAGTAAGTAATAGTATTTTGCACTTCCATATGTCAGAAAAAAGAGAAGGAATTTTTCTGATCTTTAGAAAACTCTGTATTTTAAATGGAATAAAACATGTATATAAGAAGATTGTTCAATAAACATTTAATGCATCACATTGAGTTAGGTCCCTGAAATCATGCTGCTGACTTAGAAATGTTTAAGCTACTAAAGTAGCTTACATTTTATTTATCTTTCTGATTTCTGTACATTCATAGTACAATTTTGTACAAGCAGTGTATCGAGCAAATCAGGAAAGATTTTTTTTCTTCTGAAGCTGATTTTCTAATATGCTCTATTGACATAAACAATCCAAACCTGTGACACTTGCCATTAAATTAAAAGGGTGAACAACAAGATTATAAGAAACATTGTCTTGAGTACAACCAAAACTGGAATAGTTTACTCATTCAATTATGTGAGTTTTTCAAAGAAGTTTTACAGAAAGAATATATAAGATGTAAATGGTGGTGTGAAATTTCTTGTTGGCATATAGTCTTCAGAGAAAGAGCAACAAGACACAGATATCTAAATGCTTCTATAGCTGAACTAAGGCTTTACATGTCAGAAATGTTTGGGCTTTCAAATACATGCCTTTTGAAGATCTTGGCATGGATTAGCTAAGATCTATTATATATATATCAAGTTGAAGGCAAACTTTATGTTGGAAAGAATATGCTGAAATTCCACAAAGATCTTGAAATTATTGTGTAATGTGACTGAGGTTCCACAGATTCCAGTCTCAGCCGCCTAACACTGAAACTTAAACATCTTCCCTCCTGTGAGATTTTGAAAAGTAATTTTATTTAATTAGATTTCTGATTTAGGCAATTTCAAAGTGCACCTGAATAGTATACTAAAGATTTTCTCTGCAACACAATACTAGAAAATCACTTAAAAAATAAAACTCGATTTTTATATGTACTAATTCTTCCTGGAGGTTGAGACTCCATGCAAGGTAGCAAACATCACCAAAACAAGTCTTATTGAATCTTATACTGGTTCTTTGAGGTGACAAATTTCACTCAATATATGTTTTTATCTTTTGGGAGTGGGAGCTGCTTTTAAAATATGTATTGCTCTCATCCCATGGCATACAATTATGACTTTAGGGTAACTGCAGCTTAGGTTAGCAAAGCAAATGTACAGAAACCTGTCATCTAACAAATACCAGCCATTTTCTCAAAGTGTAGTTCTGGATAAACCTCCCTTTTCACCTGATTACCAGGCCATCATAAAATCTTATGAAGTGAGTAATGTCTGCAATATCCTTAATCTCACCTTTACAGGCACTTTAGCGTTCAGGCAATTATACATACAGCATGACTTCAGTGGTCAAAATGCTATCTGCTTGCGTAGAGAGCTGATATTAACTTAGGTTTCTCTTGGTAATTTCACCTTTGCTATGACCAGTTCTGCCCCCTGGACACTGGGCTATACCTCAGTCCTCAGGTGCATCCACCTTTGCTGGACCAGGTCACCTCTACCAGACTCAGTGGCCTTGGAAGTGTCTCCAGCTGTTAGTGACCTCCTGCTCTTTATGCCGGCAGCAACTGCAATCTCTAAAGCTGTCTGTCAGGCCACCCACCTGGCTGCCAGAAATAAAACACGCTCCAAAAACATACAAGGCAAGTTTAAAGGAATGTTGTGCAGAGGTTCCTAAACAGCACATAGAACTCAGGGATAGCCAGAAACATCCAGCTACTCATTACCAAGGTTGAGTGCAGTTCAAAGAGCATACTGGGAACGAGCAGCTGTTAGAGTGGACGTGTCAGGATTTGCCAGCGATTCTCAGGAAAATCCAAATCCAGAGCCGGCATGAGAGCAGCCGGTCTCCCGAGCGAGCGGCGCCTCGCTCAGCTGATCTCATTTCTAAGCCTGTGCCAGTCAGGAGGGAGCGGTGTCAGTGCAGAGTGCTTGGTGCTGGGACAGGGGCAGTGGCTGCACATTTGATGGTGCATCCCTGCAACTCTTTGGGAAGGTGGGTTGGTGCCAAACGCTTTTCAGTGTATCCTGCCTCGGGAATGAAAACCATTCTGGGTTAGAGCCCTTCCCTCTGGCAGCAAGGCACAGAGCTGAGGTGCAGGGTTTGTTTGGAGAACACCTGCACTGCTGCTCTGCAGGTGCTGGCATACAGGTAGGTTTGTGGGCTTCTTCTGTTGGTATATGTGAAGCTGAACATTCCAGGCTTACTCCTGACTTCCTCAGCCCTGTTCAGCTGGAAGGAGAGGGAAGCTGCAGCATAAACCATGCATGCCTTGCTTTCTTGGATGTAACTGTCATAAACAAATAAGAAGTGTGAAAAGCATGTGCTATCTGCAGAAAATGATGACATACTTTTCAAAAAATGGTAGGCCCTGTGAATATTCTGTTTTTCAAAACAAAATCCTACTGACAAAAAAAAAAAGTATTACAGATGCAGAAGTGTGTATGAAATGAAATAATAATTGCTAGCATGGATTTATAATTTTATTATGAAATAATTTCAACTAGCGTTATCTTGTCTGAAGGACCTACTGCTGTCTATGATTTAGATACTCATATTTAGATTTTTTTTTACATGGTTTTTAAAATTTTCCTCATTACTGGAAGCATTTACATGATAACAGGATCCTTGCTTTTAAGAGTTCATCAGCTCCAGCCACTTAGTTCCCACTTGAAGTCATAATCTTCTGTTTATAATTTCATAATTGTTTGTAGTAGAGGTGATTAAAATATTTCAAACATAGCATGATTTCGGCTTCAGGCACGGAGCAAGCAACAGATGAACACTTCAGGAACAAAGATGATGTTTTCATGTAAATAGCCCAACTAGTACAAAGTAAGAGGAAGAAATGAGAATACAGAACATGTCCAAATGCAATGTTTTTCACTGTTTTCTTTTAGACAGAAATTGCTCTTTGAAACACATGCTTTTCAGAACCTCACATCTTTCAGTAGAATATTTCTCTTATCTCCTATGAAGTTTTTCTACTATATGAAATATTTCTAAATGTAAACAAAACCAAAAATTGCTGAATTAATTAGCACAATAAACTCTCCTATGCATTAATTGGCAGAAAGTTCAGAACTTTTCCAGACAAACATTTGAATTTCACCCTTGCAGAAACTCAAGTCAGTGTGATGGCAGCATCAAGAGTATTCAGATATTCTAACAGGAGGCACCAGATTTAGGAGTTCATGCTGCATGTCTGTGCTCCTGCACAGTCTGTACAGCAGGCTCTGAGGGTTCCTACAGCTCCCTCTGCAGACCCTGGATTTCCAGCCCCAGCCACTTGCTGGTGCTTACTGTGAGCATCCTGCTGGGGTAGGGACAGGTTTCACACCATGTAATCAGATCATACTTGGAAATTCGGTACATCTAGGATCTGTCAGATGTGTCAGATGTGTAACAAATTTGGGGTGATTTCTTCCTAAACATGCCCCCTCTTCAGTTGCCAAACTGCAATGCAAAAGACTGATGTAATTTTATATGCTGTTTAAGTTGCTGAATACCAAGAAAATTCATTTCCCTCCCTCTCACAAACCCCAAAGGAACTTGTAATCCAATGATAAATGGTTATCTCTCAGAAACATTAAGTATAGAAATATGTGCCACTCTTCTATGAACATAATAATTCATTAAATTCACAAGAAGATGTACTGATTCTGCCATCTTATTATTTAAAAAGAAATATTAAAAAAACAATGAAGTGTTTTGGTTTTGATCCTCAGCCATTGTTGTTTTGGTACATATATTGCTTCCATGAGAAGAACAGGACTGTGAGAATGAAACATTTCTCTGGGCAACTATATGGGCTCAACCTTATATTTTGATAATGCTGGAAAAGTTTTTTCAGAAAAAACCCTGCCAAAGATCAACTCTGAAGGGCAAATAACTAATGGGAACTTTTTGTTACACTCTTTGCCTGATGACTCTTTGTTTAAAGGGTGAGACATGAGTTCATTAGTCACTCAGAGGCAAGATATCTGAAGTGTTATCTGAAGGTACCACAATAAAACAAGCTTCTCATGGCTGGCCCCAGGTCATGCCAGGGCCTCTTGAATACCAAGTTTGTCAGATCCAAGTTCCCTGTAAAATGTAAGCCCTGGTGCCTAAAGCATCATTTGCAGGAACCAATGACTTCAGCAATCAGCTATCTGAGAGGGTAAGAAATACCTCAGAGGGAGGTAAAGAAGGACCCTCAGTATCATGGATGAGGACAGTCCTTTATATGTAAAATCAGGCTGTCCCTGGCATGGGCAGCAGTAAGGTGCCATTGCATCCCCTGGGGTGCCCACCCTCTGACACACCCTGTGGGGACATGGCCTGAATCTCCTCTCACTCCTTCCAAATTCAGTCACCTGGCAGCCTCATTCCTGGTAAATGTGAAAAAAACATGGCTATGGCACCTGAGGACATGGTTTAGTGGTGAACATGGTGGTGCTGCTGTGTTGGTGGTTGGACTTAATGATGGTAAAGCTCTTTTCTGATCTTAAAGATTTTATGATTCTGTGATCTCTGTGTTGGACAATTCAGTGTTGGACAATGCTGCCTAAAACTGTAGATAGCTGACAAATTATATCTGTATATATTTAGTACTAGATTCCTAAATAATTTATGCTTTCTGAACATACTTGCTTATCCTAATAAGTTTTGCCTATACCAGTATGACTTTCCAGAATAAATTTTGCAATGGGAGAAGTTCCCAATTTCATCTTTTTTTAGGAAATTCAAAAGAGGGAACTGGAAGAATATTCCTTAAAATATAAAAACTTTTTAGTGAATGATTAAAGGAACAAAATTAAGGCAAAATGAAATAAATGAGTGATGGTTCTTCATTCTAAATTTCAAAGACATTTTATGTTGATTTATGTCAGTTGAGCTCCCAGTCTGAATCCAAAGTTGTTCCTGGTGGAAGCTACTGTTTAGCTTGGAAATGTGTTCCAAATTTGGTCAGAATACTTTTTTTACCCTCTGGGTCATTTTTCAAAAGGATAGGTAGAGAAGAAGAACAGGTTGACTGGCCTATATTTCAATAAGATGTCACTTCTGGAAGAGGGACTTCTGGGAAGTAAAGGGAGGCAGAAAAGGGAGAAGACATTCTTTTTCTCACTGTCATTAATGAGAACAATGCAGTAATATCTATGGCCAGAGATAAAGTTACCTAACTTTAGATTATAAATTTAGGGGGCAGAATATATTGGCTGAAGCTTTTTATGTCAGAAATAAAAAAATGTGCAGCTGTTTTGGTTCTCTATTTTCTCTTTAAAATATGTCATAAAATTTATAGTAGGGTTTGCAGATATCATCATGCACTAATTAAATACATGTAGAATTTTAAAAGGATGGGCATGTAAGTATTTTTAACTACTGGTGCATAAGCTAAGACTTTTCTTGTTTAAAAAGTACCAGCTTATAAAGAGAAAAAATATGCTCTAATTTAGCTGGACAGATTTGCGAAGATCTTTGAAAGTGTGAAAAAAGGGATAAGAAGGGAATGTCTCCTTTACAATCTGTTTATGGCTTTGGGACTGTGCTTTATCTTGACAAATAAGATAAAGATCATTTGACAGGAATCCACTTATTCTTATCTTGCTAGCAACTTAAAAACTGAATTATTCATCCTCAGTGTGAAACTCTTGCTTTCTATTCTAAATTCAGCTGCATGGTTCACACCTAGTCTCCACAAAAATGTATCCAATGTAATAAAATAAATGTAGCGAAAATTACCTCTGTAATAGCAACATTATCAAAAATTATAAGCATTCCATGAATGAAAGAGCTTTAACGAACTAGTAATAAGTCTACTAAACTTACAAGAGTTACATAAATATTTCTCTAGTTTCTTCCTGTAACTTTTAGGTTTGTGGAGGGGTGAGTGAACACATGAGCTTTGCTAAATCATGCAGGAATTTTCCTCTATATGAGAAGTCTTTAAATGAACTCACTTGGGCCACATGAAATTGCAAATATGTGTTAACCTTGGCTGTGTCACACAGGTATGTGAATAAACATGATTGCTGACTGCCTATCCCAGACCTAAAAATTCCATATTACAGATGCAGTTGTACCACAAATTTTATTTTTTTAGAAAGATTTGATGAAGACTAATCACTGTCACTCTGAATAATCATTGTCACTCTGCCTGTGACAATGTTACATTAATAAAGCAAATAAACAATACAATCCTTTATTTCTGTAATAAAACCTTGTTGTGCTTTGCAAACACAACATATCTGTAATCTCTCTTGAGTGCTGTTTAGAACTGATCCAGAATATGAGACCAGACAGTTTAAGAAGAGATCTTTTAAAGCTTCTTAGTGATTTTGAACCACGCAAAGCTTTTCCTCAAGAATTCATTTCCTCCTGCATACATTTTCTATTGCTGATTTATATATATATATATTATATAAAAATAAAAAAAATAAGAATATATATAATATATCAGTTAAGCATTTGCATCTCCTGAATTAAAACCAATTGTTTAACACATGTAAGGTCAAATAAATCAAGTTAGGAGTCACTACTCTTCAATTTTAGTCACTACTGCTCAAAACTCTATTCCATGACACATTTGAATGTCTTCATCTCCACAATTCCCCCCAGTTTTTAATTTAATGGTGCAGCTTTGTTAAAGTGTGCATCTGTGTGCAGATTGAAGGTGAGCAGTCTCAGGTCAGGAGGGGTGGGGTATGATGTGGGGAGTTGTGAGCAGCTGAGGAGGAATTGTCCTGGGCACAGCATTTGAACAGGAAAGTGGTGGCTCTCTTTCACAGGACAATAGAAAGGAAGCTGATAACAATGGTGTGCTATAAAAAGCAAAGGAACATTCTTCTCTGTCAAACAGCCGCACCTCTCTGGCAGTGCTGCTGCTGCGCTACACTGGCTAGCAACCACTCTGCGTTTGAACTCTGCTGTTACTGAATTTCACTTAAAACTGAAAACCACACAAAGGGAGCAGGCACAGAGAACACCAGAAAGAAACAAGATGTTCATTTCCTTGTTGCTTTTGTTTTAGAGATTTTCTTTGTGTCATTGGGAAATAATGATCAAAGTGTGGTGGTGAGGGTTATCTGCTGTCTGGGCCAATTTTACCTCGTTAAAGAAAGACAAGAATTATGGCAAGTTCTTCCAGAAATTCAGAGCAGCCATTCAAAAGCAAAAGTCACACTGGGATGCAAAATCCCTCCAGTTCCTGCTTCAGTCCATTTAAAAAAATATGTATTTGAAGCCTGGGGGAAGAATACAATTTAAGGGAGATTTTACCATCACACATCTAACCTACAATGACCTGCTAAGNCCTGCTTCAGTCCATTTAAAAAATATGTATTTGAAGCCTGGGGGAAGAATACAATTTAAGGGAGATTTTTCCCTTATGCAATGAACCCAACAAGGCCTTATGTATGCTGCAGCAAACTGCAGTACCTGCAGGGTGCTCATCTACCATGAAAGTCTTCTATTATCTCATTCTTTACATGAATGAAATGTGAATATAGTTCCTTCTTTCTCAAAAACCATTACACTGATTGGATTGTGTCTGGAAGCAACAGAATGGGTTTTTTCCACACAATTATTTTCAACAGATTGAAAATGTATGGCTCTCCTTGTAGGTGCTGATGGAAGGTATTCTGGAGTTTCAAAGACTGTGTGAAAAACAGTAGCTCCAGTAACCTTTAACAATGTTTTAAGTAGAGGGGAAAAAAGGAAATTTAAAAAGTTGTTAAAAATATACATTGTTTGACTGTGGAGTTTTCTCTGGAACTCAGTAGTCTTTATTGCTTCAAGTTATTGCTATTGATTGTAATTAGATCATAAGCTTCACAAATATTCATTCATAATAAAACAAATGACTTGTGATAAAATTAAGAAGATTGTGGTATTATTATTAAGAATAAAATGGAAAACAACAAGATGATAGAGTAGTTGCAGAGGGACTACTAGATATATTTTCTTGGAACTGCGGCTATATTCACATCATATAAAACTGTTCTGAGAAATACACATTGTAAATGAAGGACTATAAGCAAGTTTTTACCTAAACAGTAGCCATTATGTTATCACAGGGAAAAAAAAGTTTAAGAAAGGATAAAAAAAGGCTGTTTCACATTATCTGAGGACACGTGTGTGTCCGTGTTTGTGTGCATATATATGCACAACTATATGTGGATAAATATATTCACATATTTCCTGAAAGCTTTAAAACCGATAGAAAATTGAAGGGAGTAGAGGAAAACTTAGTTTGGCTAAAAGCTGCTCATTCCCTTTTTCTGCCTCCTTATTAATCATATCAATATTTTAATTATATCTCCTTCCCTATTTCTTCCTTTGGATTTTCTAAAACCTATTTTCTAATTCAGTCCAGCAGCTCATCTTTTAATGTCATTTTAATAGACCTTGTCTTGTGTTCATGAAACAGTAAAAGCAAAGGTTTCATTGTAAAAGAAAATTGCCTTACTTGCATCGAGTTTTCTAATTACTGTGTCTGGTACCACCATTGAGTGTTTGGAGAATGGGAAAAGGGAGAGGAAATAGAGATGGTTATTAATCAGCCCTTACTGGTAATTAAAGCCCTCAGCTTCCTATTGATTTTTTTTTCTTTCAGTTTTACATACCTTGAAGTCAGATAAAGCAAATGGCAGGAGAAAAATCTCAGCTGCAGACAAGTCACTTATTTTACAAACATGAGCATTCCATGACATTACATGAAGGAGGATGCAGGACTGTGGACCTGCAAACAGACCTCATTTTCCCCAGAAGGGTTGTGTAGTAACATAAAGTGGACAAATCAAGAGACACATGGCTTCAGCAAAGAACAGTATCACTGAACTCATCAGTGAACTTGGATTTACAAATACCTCCTGTGGATTTGTTGAATTCTATATTTGCAAGGATGAGACAAGAATAGGATCTTTCCTGTTAGGATGAATGAGCAATTTGCCTACTCTATATGAAGAGGTATGTTCCCCTCCACCACGGACATCATTTACATATGTGCCCATGGCCACTGTGAAAGTGACTGCTTGGCAAGAATGAAAATTTGAATTTATTTAATATTTTCCTGTGAGTTATGAGGTAAGAAGGAGAAGCTGGGAAGAAATGCTTCTGTACATAGAGGGAGAATGGCAGGCCACCTTGATGACAATCACTCACAGGACTGATGCAAGGGTAGGGGAAATGCTCCATTTAATGACAACTTTCTGCACTTCCTTTTCTTATTTCCACATTTAAATTATACAGAAGCTCAGCATGTAGCCATGGTTCTGGTGAAGATGCACACAAAATTAAATATATTAATACAATTTTGAAGAAAATCTTGCTGGGTGATAAGAAGAGATGAAAGTTTATTAATGCTGGACAAGTATTTATCCCTGCTCTTTAATCTAACAGTAAATTTGATCGTGCTTCTTTGTTTTACCAAAACTACCTGTAGAATATGAAACTCTCATAATATGTACTGCACACCTTATTTTCCCCCTGCAAATGTATCAGCAGTTACATTTCTCATCACCTTCTCATGGGATTATAGCACAGTAAAGACAAAGTACGACATGAAAACTAATTTACCTCTGAAAAGAAAAAGGAAGCCAGGCTATTTCCAGGAAAACATAATTTGAAATTCCACAAAAATGTAAATACAATGTAAAAGCAATAATGCTTTTAAAAGAGAAGAATTAAGCCCCAAAAAAGTTGTTTAACTGTGTGTAGAGGTCATGACAGAATTTATTTTGATTGGGTGACCTCATAAAATTATTCACCACTGCTGTAATTTTTTCAAGACAGCTCAATAGAGTGTGATTCCCAGTTCCCATTAGAATTTAATGAGAATTGGGCCTGTAAGTCCCTCGGATTCCTTTGAAAATAACCCAGCCCATGATAAAATAATACAGTTCTGTGCATCTTTAATTTTTGACAGTTTTCTTGTGACTGGAATATTGATTGCAGCGGTTACTGCCAAGCACACAGCTCCCATCACTCTCGTCTGCTTTTCCATTATGTCATAAATAGATTGCCCAGCTCAATAGATTATACAAATAGACCAGGCTGGACCTCTTGCATGGGTTTGCTTGAAAAAAAAAAAAAAAAGAAAAGAAGACAAGCCTAATAATAACCAAGCATTTATGTTCCTTGAACAAGTTAATTGTAGGAATTTTAAATGCTCTGAAATTAGTAACTTCAAAGAGAAAATAAGGACCAAAGTAAGACCAGGTCCAACAGTAGTAATTAGAATCAAGTCAAAAGTAAGCCTGATTGGACAGTTTAAAAATGTTTGTTCTATGCAAGAAACCTGGCAAGTGTGTGGTACCCAAAATGGGAGTTCAATTAAAGCTTTGGAAAGGCACAAAAATATTCAAGCAGAAATATTTAATATCCTGCTAAGCTGAAAATGCATTCAAACTAAAATGAGAACTGAGGTGATTGAATAAACAAAGAATAAAGGAAGTGAGTTGTCAAAACAAAATGTATTTGGGAATGGCCGAAGCCTGGCAAGTCCTGCAATCTCAGTGGGCTGGATTGATTTGGATTGCTGACATCTCAGGGAAGATTTTAGAATTGGTTTATTGAGTTTTGGTTTTTTTTTCTGCCTTGCTTTGCCTTTTCTTTTTCTCACACATTTTCTTTCTCTTTTTCTTCTTCTGGTAACTTAAATAATAACACTACCTAGAAGCCTGTCACAAATGTGGACTCCCTTTGTGTAGAACCTTCTGTATAACTGAAAAATACAGAAATGTAGTTTGTTTTACTCACGTGCTTCTAACTAGGCTGAGATAGGACCAAACTGACATGCAGTAGAAATGAGTGTCCAAGAAGTCTGGTATGTCTAAAAGCACTTTAAAGCAAACTTAAATATCTTTACATGGGCTGAAGTCACCCTTCTAGACATAATTGGTCAGACAAAATCGATCACCCAAGCAGTCAGGAGTTTAAGTACAGCCCCTGTTTACCAGCTACCTGTTTACAAGCTGCTGGTTTGTTTTCTTTGGAGCTGTTGCAACAGGAAAATATTAAGCACTAACTTAGACTGATGAGATGATGCATGGATGATGATGAAGATGAAGCTTTCTCCAAAATATCTGGGCTGCCACCAAACAAATTATAAGTATACTAGTTGGAAAGTATAATGATTACATAATGGTGGCAGATGTTAAGTTGACCTTCTGAAACCAAATGAAAAATGAAAGACAGATGGAGTTTTATGATGAATGAACCTGACGTGGTGTCAAGAACTTGGTATCTGATGGATGCCTTTGGATGGATGTAGATGGGTGACAAGGGTGAAATTATGGAACTTCAGAATATTGTTTTCCAGTAAACTTTTATTTAGGTTCTATTGACTTGAACAGAGATAGGGGCTGCAAAGCGGAAGATTAGTTTCTACCTGCAAATTAGCTTTAATTATTTGTAATATTGTGTTGGACTGAGGCCCATGATTCAGGAACAGGCTCAAGAAGAGCAGTTGAGCTTTCATGTGTATCATGGAATGAGTGACACAAAGTATGGAACATTCTGCAGCATTTTGAGCATGTTCAGAATAACTCTAGAAAAATCTTGTTTTTCTGAGCAAAGGCCATTTCTCCCTTTGCAGAAGACATACTCCTGTGACCATTAACAGTCAGTGTCAAGTTTCAAGGTTGAAACTTCAGTTAGAGCTATAGGAAAGTATACACCAGAGCAGGCACCAGTGCCTCGGCTTCTGAGGATCTCTTTAACTAGTGGTGATTTCACATCTGTAAAATTTAACTTTTTCACTTTTATTTTTAACTCATCTCATGTGTGACAATGATTCTGATCTTGTAATGGACTGTGTAAAGGCAGGCTCTGACACAAGAGACAGCTGCTGATGGACTCAGAAAGGCTTCATGCAGATGGAAAGGTCAAGGGGCCTGATGGCAAATATTCATACCTTAGAGTAAACCCAAAAAACCTAGTGAGGCATTTAAAATGAGACCCAGCAAAAACTGATAAAGGTTTTGTATGAGACAGTATAACACTAGCTATGTTAAGGCTGGAGCAGGCATTAGTCAGAATAGCACTAACTTCTTAAAATACTGCTCTGTGACATTAGCAAGAGCAGCTTTAAAGTTGTTTGCTTTACCTCCAAATACTGCCCTGTCTCTTTGAGAAGACAATTCTGAATTGAGCAGATGGGACTCTAAAAGCTAAAATACCTATTTTGTTTTCCAACAGAAACATTTATTTGTGTTTGGACCCTGAAAATATTTCTTTTGACTCTCTTAAGAAATTATATTATTCCTCTTTCTTCAATTATTTACTTCCCGAAGCCCCAGAGCATGTTTGTGTGCAGTGTAATTTGAACAATGGCTAATGCTGCACTGTTGACTCCTCTACAAAACCTGTACCCGAATATCTGCATAGAGACTGTATTTAAAGAAATAAATTAATGTAGAATTTAAAAGCTAAGTCTCAGGATAAAACAGACTTTCAGAATCTTAAGCTGCCCACACCTAAGCAGTCCCAGCTGAAGCACAATCTCTTTGGTTTGCAGTTATCTGACACTACAGAAAAAAAAAAAAAAAGGTAGATTATCATGGAGATATTTTAAAGTGACCAGTATAATCTCATTTCTAAAAATAATTATGCCAGAACTGCAGACAGTAGGAATGAAAGAAAGTTCTTTTTCCATAGCTTCAGGTTCACTTCAGCTTCCTGTATTTTGCACATTTACTATAGACACTCGGAGCTGAGTCTGTTTGAAATGAAAAAATGTGGAAGAGGGGAAATGTCTGAAGATGAGGAACAGCCTTAAAACTGTGGACAACATATCCTCAGACAGCAAAACTAATACAGGCACACTGTGAATGAAAAGAACAGAGATAGAGTGGGGAGTATAGGTCAACGAACATAAGGAATATGAGGGCAAAAAAGTGTCAGTTTCCTCAGCTATTTCTTAATTTGTAGTTGGAAATATGTTCAGTTGCAAATGATGCACTGATAGTTTATTAACTACTTCTAGACTCTTATGTCATTACTCATTTCTAAAAGTATCCAATATGATGGTCATTAACGAGTTTCATATTTTTCTAATAGCTTTGCCAACTCTGTACTATGACTGCTCCTTTATTGACCTTCTTTTTGTCATATGCATGTGTTTTGATCAACTTTGAATTATTAGCATTTAAATATGCCAGCAGAATATTGAAGTCTCAGAATACAATGTTGTTTGTAATAAAATCATTAATGTGATAAGATGTAGATCAAAAGGAGTGTACACCAAAGAGAATACAAATGATACAATACTGAATTAATATGAAAAGATGAAACACATTTAACAATAAGCTTCCACTAATATTGGTGAGCTTATTAATGACAAAATTTCTAAAACATATAATGGAAAGTCAAATAAGGAGCATTTCCCATAATATAAATATGCTTCAAAATGAGACAATGTAAATATTGATTTGGTATTTTTTCTTTAAGAATGTGTCAAATTTACTAATTTGTCAAAAGCCCTAGTTTACATATATATACATATGTAACAGATACATGTTTATCTGTTACAACAATTGTTACTTTAAAGTGATCATGCAGACTACTCTCCTCTGGGCTGGTGAGTCATTCAGGGAGTCATGCAAAATTAGCCCCACAGAATGGACTCCAAGCCAGACTCACAGCATGTGGGTTGCTAGGTCATGTGTTCTTCCAAAGAGAGCTAATTGGGAATCCTCTTGATAAGGCAGCTTTGCTGCTCAGGGTAATCCTGATGTAGGGGATGGGGAGACACGTGTGGATATGGAGAGCAGAATCTTCCCACTCCCAGCCTGAGATCCCAACCAGTGAGCTACAGCTATTCTCTAGTGAATGGGCAAGTCTTTCACCAAAGCTTTATTGAAAAAGTTCTGTCTAAAAAGCGGCACTGCCTGCTTGCCACAGTTATGTTGTGCTATCAGGAGTATCATGACACCAGTATCAGTTTTCTGAATCTTTGCCCAAAAGCAAAGAAAAAAATCGTGAAGCATACAAATTTTTGTAATTAATGTAATATTTCTTCCTATTCTCTCTCTAGCTATCTTCAAAATAATTCTGTTTTGGTCTGGGTCTTTATCATCTTTAAAGTCTTTGTAACAACATTGTCAATATGACAGATGTTCTTGTGTGTAGCTGTAACTCAAAACAAGAGCAATATATTGCTGATATGATATATTTAGATATAGAAAATATAACAGAAAACTCACATATGGTCAACCATAAGGATAATACTAATTCCTACATCTTCTATATTCTGAAATGCAAAGTTCCAGCCCTTAATAAGTGGCAAAATTCTCACTTTTCTGCACAACAAAAATATATTGTCCCTTCTAAATCCATTCCTAGATTTTTAGTAGTATAGACTGGTAAAGAACATAACTAAATTGAGCCATAAAAATTGCTTTGCTTGTGTGTGCGATTTCAGAGAGAGGAGTGGATAAAATGGATTTATTCTCATAAAGTGAAACTGCTTCATGTATCAGAAATTGTATAGTTGACAACTGCACTTGAGTTACAGTAAAGGTTTTCAACTCTGCCAAATGGCACATCATGTAATTTCTGATCTGGTTTAATAAAATTGAAATGTTTGGTAATAATTTATGGTTATTTCTTTAAATCTATATTTATACTAACTTAGAGTGGCTGAGATATGTGAATTTTAATCCTTCATCTAGAAAGTTATATAAATCAAATATAGGGACAACATCAACAGAAATAAAGTTACCAAGAGAAGCAAGAGGTCTTTAAGGGGCGTTTCACCACAAATCAGTAGACTACCTAAGAAAATCAATTGAAATCCTGAATTTATTTGGATATCCAAGACAGAGAAGGACTGGAAAATTACTTGAAAATTTCTAAAAGCAAGCAATAGCTGTGAGAGGAAGCAAAGACTCATACCTGGAGCTGTGGCACACCACCAGTGTTATGGCTTCCAGTGTATCACTGGATACTTGAAATAAAAATGAATTCTAGAGATGTCTCAATAAAAAGGAATGCCTGATATCTTTTTCTTTGTAATACAAATACTTCACTCAGATCTTTAGAGATAGGGACGCACAAATACAGCTGAGAATGTTTTGAGAATATCTGATCTCTGCTTTTGAAAAATAGTGTTCTCAGTTGCAAATCAGTGCTGATGTGGAAACTGAAAAGTAGGATTACCTGAGCTGTGTTTGTAAAATATGCCAACAGCAAGAAAAAAACCCCACTAAATACTCCCTTTTTAATAAAGAAAAGTTATTTTATGATTAGGTTATTTACAGAAATTTTACAGGAGTGGAGTTGGAGTGCTGGTGCTGTAAAGAGAAGATTGCTCATAAAAGCTGGGAGAACAGTTTTGATTTCTCAAGTGTGACAGAAGGGTATGGTTCTGGGAAACATATGTTTACAAAGATTTGAAGCTGTAAAATGTGTAGATCCTGAAGAGGAAAAGAGTAACTAATGAAACCCAGTTTCCTATGAATTCATGCCCTCATTCAATACAGACTGCTAACTTCACAATAACTCTTTTTTTACCTGTGGTACTCCTCTGAGAAAAAACCAGTATTTGTGGTGGTAACCTGGTGCTCCCAGGCCAACTCACTCTCTGCTGCTCTGTGGGTTTGTCTGCTTCTCTTCAAGTGGGGGCAGTAATTCTGGAGTTTCATCCACCTCGTTTCTGACTTTTCCTCACAATTCTCTTAATAAATTATCTTTGAGATTCCAACCTCTCTTTTAGATCTGATAAATTAAAAAAAGTTATTAGAAGGGGTTCAGCACACAGACAGCCATGATCAAGCAATCATTATTCCTTTGAAAATTTGGCTAAAGAATAAAAAAATTTAAAAAATTAAAATTATGTAGTTATAAGAATAAAAATACATAAAATTTAAAAATAAAAAATATTATATATTTTTAATATAACAAAAAAATATATGGCAGAGAATGAATGATTTCTACATATGCTCCTGAGCAAGGATTTTTTAAGGAAACACTGTTACCTAAGAATGTTGTACTTGTCCTGTACAAATGATCCAGAGGCTGAAGAGCACATAATTGAACATGGAAAAACAACCAGAGTAAACCAGCATCGACCAAGCTTTTTGAGGAAACTTCATCTTAGATGACCTGATGCACTGCAAGTAAGTTTATTAAAAAAAACAGACAAACAAAACCTCACCAATCTGAAGGAATTTTTCTGAGCTCTTCATTGCTTTACTAGAGGGACACAGTGTTTTAAATCCCATCTACTTGGGTCAGCCTCTCAACTGTAACAAATAGAATTGGTGGCCTAAATTCTGATAGTTTTTGCACTATTATCATGGGTAAGTAAGTTCTCTGAAGTCCAGGAGTTATTTAGATTTGCAGGGTAAACAAGAAACCAGCCTGGGGACTTCTTGCATCATCATCTTTTCTTGATCCTTGCTGCAAATTACAGGCTGACAATTTACTGTGCTTTCTTAAACCATAAAGATGACAGCTATCATGTAAATACAAAATATTAGAAATCTATCAAGAATGTAACTCATTAGACAGTAAAAAATTAGTCAGAAATCAGAGCCTTTGTATTTTTTTCTGAATCTCTTAGCCAGCTTGAAATAATTTCCTGTTGTCACATGCTTTTTAAGAAAAGGAATCCTTAGTTAATGCAGAAAACCTTTACAATCCCAACTATTGGAAAGCTTTTGTAGGGTTTGTTATTCCTGCTGTGTAGCTTATGCATTTTTTTGACAGTATACAAGCATGCAAACACACATGCATAATGTAGGAAAATGTTCTTCCTTACTCCGTTTCACTAGGGATAATTCTAGGCGTGATAGACACTTTTAGCATATTTATTTATTTATAGAATGGAAATATGATATCTAAAATTATTACCATTTGAGAAGTTGTTGTTATTTCAGTGGAGGAAGATAGGCAGCCTTTCCAGTTTCTGTGCCACTGTGTTATACGTTTTAGAATAAGTTCTTGAGACGGTTCCTTTCACTGAATATCTCTTCCATGCCTTGTGCTTGTTCATGGCCTCTAGTTGCCATGAACTATTAAACTACTATAAAGTCACATTTTGCTGGAAGAGTTAAAAAAGCCTGGAGGTTTTTTTAACTCATATGAACACCAGCTACGCTCTGACCATTGTATACACATTTAAAACTAGAATGATAGATCTGAAATGTACTCTGGTCGTAAGGAAAACTCTCAAATTGGAATGAGTTGCTTGCCATGTTGCTACTAATCCATTGCTGCCCATATACAAAGCACCAGCTAAGTGGTATTTCTAGACTGCTCATTGTGTCTTGTTCTTTGTTGATTTTTCTCATTCTGTGTATTTGAACTACTTTAGCTGGAAGTACTTAGCTGAGAGATTCACAAAAAGAACACATAGCATGGGGTGGGTGACCTATGAAGTCAGACATGAAAGATTCCTGTTTGGCTATTTTTCAATGCTGTTTCAGTTGAATCTGAGGCATTACCAGCTGTGACACTGCACAGCAGTCATTTTGTTTCCTTACACTAGCTAGACAGATTTATCAATTTCTTTTCCTTGTTATGATTTTTTTTTTCAGTTGTTGCTCTAAAAGAGAAGAGGAAAGAAAATACAATATTGGAATCTGGAATAAAAATGGATTCTCAAATGCCTTTTACAACTGGTGCTCTGGGAGGAGGGTCACACTACAGAAATTTCTGAGGTTGAGGTAGAACATCTATTTAATGGGTTCTTTGGCAAATGAAATAATTTCTTGCTAGCAAAACCAAACCTTTTCTATTTTTCCTTTTTCCAGGTAAAAGCTGTGTGACAGAGTGGAACTGAGGAACAAAGTTTAAATACAGTTTGCTCTGCCACCTGGTTTTGATCTAGAGCTCGAGCATATGACTGGCAACACTCACTGTCATGGGAGGGAGACCTGATAAGGGGGGAGAGAGCAACATGTCTCCCTATTTCTCAAATTGTGAAAGGTATGAGATTGAAAGCCTTGGAAAAATAAGTCTCCTATTTTATTCACAAAGAAAAAAGATGGCAGAGCAATCATAATAAAATCTTCTCCCTCGGTGCTTTGCCCATTTGTTTCAGGCCTCCTTTAGCTGAACCGTCTGGAGGGGGTGAGGAGATCACTTTGCCTTTTGACCAGTTCAGTCTTTGTCCCATCGCTGACTCTGCACTGGGGTGCCAATTGTGGTTGTCATCTTTTCTTGGGTAGTTGCCACCTGTCCATTAGAAACTGGCCAGGGACCAGGAATTCACTTCATATTGACCACAGAATAGATGCCATAGGCTCAAATTAACATTTTAGACACTGAGTCTGGATTTGAAACAGCAATTTAGAGAAGAAAGGCAAAGTGTCTCTTCCTTCTCAATCACTAATTTACGGAGTTACTGTGTATTTGAGCTACATTCACTTCCACTTGATTAGTCTCTATCTGTTGTAAACTTTCTCTACATAATTATTATTTCTCTTTTTAAAGAATCATTAGAGGTCTGAAGCAGATTAGCACCCATCTTGCTACAGGCTGTAAAAACCTTGGTTTGTCTTTCTCAGCTGACAAAAGACATTTCCTTCCAGTTCTTGTGGCTGACTTAAGGGTCCATACCAATCTCAAAGAGCAGCTTGATCCAAGGAATTATAAAGACCTGAAAGCCTATCTTTAGTGATCAGTTGGAAAGCATCATTATTTTGAGGTGTCATCACCATGGGAGAAAGATCACATTAAAATGCAAAAGAGATCAGCATTAGAGACGAGAAGAGACATAAAGATGGGCCAGAACATGAAAAAAAAACCAAAAAAAACCCCTTGGTAGCTGATCAATAAATTTGGAGTCTGGGTATTGTTTTTTTTTTCTTTTTTCACAAGTTGCTGAATTGAGTATAAAGTGACTTTATAGGGGATGGATTATTTGTCACTGTGTATCAGAATCTAGTTGGTGATTTAGGGACTTGTCAAAATGGCACAGCTGTATCCATAAGGTCTATGGTTGTACTAGTGATTTGTCTGTAAGGCTGTGGCATTAAAGCAGCTATGATATATAAGGGCATTGCTAATGTACTGTACTGTGGACATCCAGAACAAGATACAGATGTACTAAATCTACCACTGTTCTGTCACAGGGAATAGCTGCCATATTAATATACAAAGTCATAAGCATGGAGATAGAATTAAAAACCCTCAAAACCCAAACTTCTAAAATAAGCATTCCTGTCATGTTTGCACAAAACTTTTATTCAATAAAAGGAAATTACCATGAACTGGGAGGAAAAAATAGCACTGTTGGAAAAAAGGTATTTTCATGGTGTGAAAGATGGAGATGGGAATACTTCTCTTTTTTTAACCTTTATAAAACCCCAGAGATTTACAATGATTTATACTCATGGACCTATATCTGCAGGAGAACATGGTGCTTTGAAATAGTTTGCTTTGACATACCTTGCTGACCAGTGCAATCCTGAGCTGCTGTCTGCTGCTGTATCTAAAATGCACTGCAATAGCATATTTCTTTGGCCTGGATAAACTCTGTAAAGTCATGTGCAGCTCTGTGAATTAAAAAAAAAAAAATACTTATCACATAAATTTAAATATCTGTGTTACAATGATAATCTTGAGTGTTGTACAATAGATGGTGTTAGTCCACTGGAAGAGTAAGCAAGAACCTCTTGTTTTTTCTTGTCTGACAAATGGATGTGCAAAGCTGCCTGTCATTCTAGTAGTTACCACTGAGGTTGTAAAAACTGCAGTCAAGTTTCCAGTTCAGTTACATTTTGATCTTCCAGGCTTTGGGTTTTTGTTTTGATTTTTTTTTTTTTAATAGCTTACTTCATTGCAACAAAATTGTTCAAATCAAGAAAGAACATCTTGTTTTCTTACTTTAGCAGTGCCCACCCACCCTGGCCATCAGTTAAGGTCTCAGCACTGATATTGATTTCATGTTTGACATCTCTAATGAAATAAAGGACCTCATTGCACTCTTCCCAAGGGAAAAAAGTATCCACAGTAATCACTTTTATCTTAGGAATGAAGAAAAATATTTCATTTTTCTTTCATTCAGACTATGCACTACTCATGTTTTTTGTTGGAAATCTGATCCCTATAATTTTAAAAAAGAAAATCTACATTGCAGTGAGAACAATGTTTAGTTCAGAAAGAAAAACTGTTTAAGACAGTCATTTCAAGGAAATGCCATATCGGCTTTACAAACTATGTACTTCCTTAGTGCACTCATCACACATGATCAAATGTAATGTTTTGTCAGGTTTTAGACACTTTCCTATTAGAGTTACATCTTTTACTTCATCAAACTAAGGCTCTGCTGAAGGACAGATTGTACAAATAAACATTAGTTGGAATGTTTTTAAAGAGGAATTGTTTACTGATTGAAATACAAAAACTGTTGCTCATGCTTGCAGATCAAATTACATGCTTAAGAGAAAGCAAGCTACATAATTTGTTGACTCATGACTCATAAGAAATGTCAGGCTGTATCTTTTGATGTGAGGAGTTGCAGAATCTCTTGTCTTTATTAGATGAAGCAGTAGACAAAGGGTTTTTCTTAAAAACAGCACCAATACACATAACAATCTCATAGTCATCAAACCATAATCCTTCTGAGGGCGAGTTGTGAAGAGGATGATCTGTAACATTCAACTTAAGGAGTCTTTTGTTTTAAGACAAAGTATTATACTGATGTTAAACTCCAACTGAATTCCCAGAGGGAATTTTTTGCCACATATTGTCCCTATTTTCGATTACTTAGGGCAGCCATGCAGTGTGAAGCCAGTCTTCCAAAATAAGACAGTGTAGAAGGAAGGACATTAAGGTGTATCTGACGGGTAAGCATGGAGGCAGAGGCACAAAGCAATGTCAGATCAAAGAGCAGCTGGGCCCAGGCTCCCATCTTCTGGCAGCTTATAGGGGAGCACTTCAACAAGGGCAAGCACACAGAGATATTTGCCCCACTGCTATCTCTGCCATACTGTGGTTTGTGACTCAGGAACTTGAAATTAGATATGGTGTCTTTGCCTTTTACAGCTTTTAGTGACCAATGTCACAGCACCATCCAATTTCCTGCAACTCTTGGGAGCTCTGTGGCCCTCAAGAGGTTGCATAGGGTTCTCCCAGAGGGGTCCTCCAACATGTCAATGCTGTCTCCTTTTTATGTTTTTCCAAGATGTCTAAACTACAGACATAGAGGAAGGACTGAAATTTCAGTTGAGGAAGAATGGAAATATGTTGAAGATTAGCTCAGAGTATTTTTCCTGTCCATGTTGCTTAGTATTTTTCCATTATAGTCTTATATGTGTGGTTAATAGTGCTGGTTGCATCAACAGAGGTTTTGTGAAAGAATAAATATAGCTGAGTATGAAGCATGTACAAGTTACATAAAAACACCCAAGGGAAAACTTGACCAATTAAAAATCATTTTCTTGGAATGGCTCTACCTGATAGGACATAACTGTAGTGGTATACTTGATGAAGTAGCATTTTCAGTGCCCTTACCTCAGTCTTACACTGTAATGGGATTATTTTATAATCTCAGGTAATGGAATCCTGGGACTCCAATAAGAACTGAAATGAAAAAAACAATTTTCAAGACCATAGAAGAAAAACTTGGTCTTATATTTTCCAAGATTCAAAAAATAAAGACTGTGAATTCTGGATGTGTAAATATCTTAAGATAGTCTGTTTTTAAAATAACAGCCTATTTTCCATTAAGTGTAAATAAGGGTGTAGAAATTTAATTAAATATTCTTGGTCTTTGTGATTCAGCAGTATGGTCTAACCCTACAGTTGATGTCATTTTGAGCAGAAAGTTTGACTAGAGACCTAAATTATTCTGCAGTCCTGTGATTCTGCATTTCTATGAATGCAGAACAGTGTCTAGAGCTCTTGGGACATAACAATGACTGAAAAAACCCCCACGATTTCATACAACCTTTTTAATAAAGGTTTGAAGATGTAGTCAGAAATTTGAAATACTCAGGAGAGATGGTTTACTCCTATTTTGTAAATTTCTGTTTGGGAACATCTTGCTATCAAGTTTTCTAGTTGATTCACCATAGCCACAGATAAATATGGGGGAGTGGGATTAATGGGACCAAACACATACTGTACAGTTGCCTACTCTCAGGCTAGTCACCTTAGATTACCTTAATAGTAATATAGAAAATAGGTGGTTTTGGGTATAAATGGCATAACTTAGTTTAGGTATCTCATTTAAGGTAAGAATTGCATTCTGGAAGGTCTGTTTCTTCCTCCTGACTAAAAATAACTAAGATAGCTAGCTCAAAAGTAGAAACCCATCCTTGCTGACCCAGATTACCCCCAAAATAAAAGGATTAAAATGAAGCTGATGATTTCATTTTCATGACAAGGATTGAGAGAATGAGTTTGTTGTCACATTACAAAATGACTGCAAAAGCCTTTTGCATGATCCAGCCAAAAGATGGAAGATGAATCCCTATGCTCAGAGTCCCATGCCAGTCATATTTCTTGCACAACTGCATCCTTTTCCTTTATTCTGTTCCAGTAAATAAAAGCTTACGTGTAAGCTCCACCCCAGCAATAAGATCCATACAGATCTTTCCACTTACCAACCAGCTGCATTGATGTCAGTGGAGACACAATTGCTGCAGAGCAATATCTGCCTGCAAGGCCACAGAGTGAGTAAAAGAAGGGAAAAGGACATTATCCCTTCAAAGAGTAACAGAGCAAAACACAGAAAGAACTTTCTGTGTGGCAATCATATGCTTTCATATTTTTTGTGCACATCACCCTGGTCATCTGCTAAAAGAAGATCCCCCAGGTTTTATTAGTTATGTTGTTGATAAATGGGTGAAGGATAATACATCTTGATTTGTCCTGGAAAACCTTCTCTTCATTTTGCATTTCTCTGATTCCCCAGAACATGTTTCCTTTCCTTATGTAGTCATTACCACCTCCCTGCACCCCACCCCTCCCCACCCTGCCCCTGCAGCCCCCACTTGTCCAGACTGATTCCCCTTTGCTTCAGACTTCATGAGAATATTGAAGGTTTATTTTCAAACACCAGCCTTCTCCAATAGAGAATAGCTAAGGTACTGGTTATGTTTGAAAACAGTGAATCATCATAGATTAAATCAAGAAAGGGAAGTATATGAGGTTGAAAGGCAAACAAGGAAACTCTGATGTGATTCTAAATAATTCAACCCATACCAAGAACAGAAGGTAAAGTGGAGTATAACTTCTACAGAAATAACTGAAAAAAGAAACTGAAAAACAATCCATACATCTATATTTTCCTTCCTTCTGTCACTATTCTTTTCATATTTTCTGTTAATCAGTTTTTCAGTGTTTCTGTCAGAATTTCCTGATTGACTTAAGGATACTGAAATGAATTAAAATTAATTGTTTACAGGCATTGTGACTTTGGTCCTGAGCATTGCAGCATTCCCTGTGGTATCTGGGATCAGCTGGACTAGATGCAATTGCAGCATTTGTAGCAAATCACACAGCCATGAAAGCATTTCTTCTTTTTCTACACTTCTGAGCAAGCCCATGAAGTTTAGAGAGATGCTAGATATGTATGAAACAGCATCTGATAAATTCAGCAGAACAGAGATCTGTAAGTTTCTGTGTCTGTAAAATGTTTATTTGTGACAGTTTTGTGATACTCAGGGGGAAATGACTAGATAACCATGCAAATTATAGGGAAGTAACTGCATGTGCTGTAGGGCAAACACCTCTAATAGTCTGAGATGAATTCCCTCATGAGATTTAAAGAAATGCTGGTGTAAGTCTAGAGATAATGGTTCTGTGCAGATAAACTTGTTGACTAATTCCTTTCTCTTAGAACATCTGTACTAAACCATCTAACATTTGAATTACAGCAATACCATAAAATCTATAAGGTTTCTTTTATAGACCTATTATGAAGAAAAGCCTTTAGGGTAAGTTATATGACCTGGAAGAGTCCTGGTCACTAACATATCACAAATAGACACATAAAACTCTGATAGCTATAAAATCAAAATAAAGTATAAATATAAGTGTTTATTAGTATATCTACCATTCTATTGCCAGCAATTAAGGTGTGAAGAGGTAAGCCCCAGCTTCTACTGTTGCAAAACTCAAATATCCAGAAACCCTTCTTCATTCTCCAAACCATTCCTTTTTAAATGGTTTTTAAACCAATCTGTCTTAATTCCTAGGTTTTATGTCTTTTTATGTTTGCCTTTAAAAACATAGACCAGCATTGATTATATCTTTTCTGTTTCACTATGACAGTGACCCATTTTAACAGAGTAGGGCTGAGTCCTGTGTCACCTGCTGAAATAGTGGGAGACATTCCATCAAGTTACTCTCTCTTCCAATTACTTTTTACTGGATTAATTTTTCAGACTTTGGGAAAATGATTTCTGAAACTAGATTGTTCTTTTACAGCTGAGCATTCAACTCCTGCAAACATCTGACTGCTTGACTGCTTACAACCTGATCTACCACTAAATTTTGCCATTTCATATGCTGTCATACCCAGATTTGAGATTTGTTCATCAAAGCCATTGCCAGACTAAAACAGCTGTCCAAACCCCACAGTGCTAGTGATGGCTAAACGTCATGAGGGGTCTGTGGATAAACAAAACATCCTTCCAGTTTCAGTGATTCCTTGATAGCTGAAAGCTGCCCTAATGCTTGCTGATAGATATCTCAGCATGGAAATCATAAGCATGCAGGAGCAGCAGTATCTGAAGGAACATAGATAGGATAAGACCTGTAAAGAGGAAATACTCCTTGAAGAAAAGGTGAATTCCCTCAGCAGTTCAACTAGTCCTGGGCAAAGAGGAATATTTTATGTATGTTTTACAGACCGTCCGAGTAGATATAGCTACTGAGTTTATATAGAGTTAAAAATCATATGCCAGTAACAGTAGTATTTTTTTTCCCCCTAATAATAGATATTTTTTTTAGACTTTTAAATTTTTCTTTAGAACAGAATTATTATGGCTTAAGAGCTCCTCTTGTTCCATCTCACTGACTTCACCTTTGTCTTTGGTGTGAGTGGAAGATACAAATTAGGTTTTGCATGTGTGAAAGTAGCTTTGTTTTTATTGCACTTTGGCCGAAGAAAATAGACATAAGGTAAGTGTGTTTTAATCTTTGGGAATATAGCAGCTTGGAGCACGGAAGAAAAAATAAAGGACTTGGAAAATGAAAGGATACAGAGAAGGACAATACCAGCACACTACAAAGGAAAACAATTAAATATCTGAGACTGTCTCATATTTGTTGCTGTTTTGGAGGATTGTGTGCCATCTGTGCCAGGATGTGCATGAGAACCTTCTGACAATAGCCATCTTGCATAGCCAGAGGCAAGGAAGGTCTGAAATGCACCTAGACCACAGAACAGCATTGGACATGGATCAAAGATACTGCAGATCCCAGATGCTTTCCAAGATTCAGATAAATTGGGCCTGCATAAGGCAATAACTCACCTTAGGTATCAGGTTAAAGCATGGTGGTTCTTCAAATAAAGTTGTTATTTTCATGACTATATTATCCCTTTTTCCCTTACCCAGTGCTTGATGGTAGGGACCAAGTGAAAGCTGCTTTGGATCTTGCCCATTTACAAGTACAGTTTGTGTGGCAATCAAAATCAAAAAATAAAAAAAGGAAGATAATATTATTAGCAATCCCAAATTGTTCCCAAATGTATGCTCTTGGCTGTGCAAACAGTTGGAATTTCTAGCAATATAAACCAATATATTACTGAAAATCATGCCTAAGCATTCAAGTAAAATACATAGACAATTTAAAATTATCCATGCAAGCTATCCAGTAATGAGTTTTTTGGACTGCAGGGTTTTTATGGATGAAATTGTAAAGTAAATGTAAAATGTAAATATCCAATCCAAAATGCCTTAACTTTTCAGCCATAGAAACCAAACAAAATTATTTGCATGCTGTTTCTGAATTCTGAGGTGGACAGAGAGGTAGTTTGCTTCTGGGTCAGAGGTTGAAGCTTTGAATTAGCTCACAAAATGAGACCAGCCTGGCCATCCATCCCCATTCACAGAGTTTCACATTTTTCTTGGCACAGGTATCCTTTTGTTTCCCAGCATAACCTTGAAAACCTTGAAAATATGTTCAAGCAGTTTAAAGCACGCCTGTACATTCCTGAGGACTCGTCTGTGTAGAAGTGCACAGACAGACCTCTGCTCCGAGAGGCAGGGATAGAAAAACCTGCCCTGGTGATAGAGCCACACAGTAATGTAGATTAGAGGGGGTAGGTTGTGGGCAAATACTCCTTGATCCTGCTAATACATCTTCTAAAATACAAGTGGAGTACAGATGGCTGCCTGGGAATGTGGGCAGAGACTGCACTGGACCATTTGCATCCATGTGCAAGCATTTTCTGTAGACTGCCATTTTTCTGTAGATTGTTAGGACATCTTTCCATGACCCTCTCCAGCAGCTCAAAGAGTAGCATTTCTAGGTCTTTAGTAGTGTCAGTTGGCAGCTTCCTTTGAGGCTTTAACTTCTACATGAAAGACACATCAGCTAAGATCTGTCTGCACCATAATCGGATTTGCAAAATTCTTTCTTATTTGCATTCTATTTACTTTTCAGTTAATGCTTGGGACCCACAAACTCCCATCATCATCTGAATTTGAGAAAATTACCTCTGCAGTCACCCTGCTAACTCTAAATTATTATTGGAAAAGCTACCATGATACTTTCAGTTCATTTTTTTCTGGGAAGATTTTGACAGAAAATTTAAGAAATTTTCTCACTGATCTTCTTGTATTTGATAAATCTCTAAAAATATCTTTCTTAACCTATTTTCCCCATTGGCCTCATTTGGGATATCTGTAAGAGGCATCCTTTACACAATGAATGAAAGACCAATTTTATGTCAGAGGAAGAATAAAAGAAGAAAGAGGGAGGTGTCTGTCAAATGCCCCAAAGTGTTATGAGCCTGTGACCCTTGATACATAAGAGGGAATGAATGAAAGAGACCAAAAGAAACATAAGAAATTGCTTCAAGACAGCATGTTGCTCCTGTGCCAAAAAAAGCAGATGGCAAAAAGGATCATGCAGGAAAAAAAAAAAGATGCTAAGAATTGTTTCCCAGAAGCCAGTACGCAATAGGAATAACAGCACAGAGCTCCTTTGCTATCTCCAGCTTAGTTTCAGGTGGAGCATAACAAGAAAACTCATCCAATCAGCCTCAGAAAAAAAAGAAAAAAAAACGCCAAGAAGATAGAGGCATAATACTTACAGATGTGTCAGTCAGCAGGACATATTTTAACACAGCAATTTAAATGGTTTTCTTTTGAGGCATTATTGTTTCTTGTTTTGCAATGTCCTATATATTAACTTTCCAAAAGCTAATACTCTGCTTTACTACACAGAATACTTATTAATTCTTCCCAGAAGGACATTTTTCACAAGGAGTTATACACTATCGTATCAATCACTTAACATCAAAGCCAAAACATTAAACAGGGCAGTAAATATACTCTTAGGGCTGTTGTCTATGAATTCACACCATGATGTGATTTTGCAACTACCTTTATAGCTAACTGCTCAAGGGTAACAATCATGCCTTCTGTGTCTCATTCACTCCTAATTTTTTAATTTGCCTCCAATTTAACAGGTGGTCACAACCTTCAGCAATAACATCAGGGACACTTGAAATGTTGAGATCCAGACTTCTTGCAGCAGACGTCTTGAATGGCTTCAGTCTAAGAAATTATACATTTTTGAAAGCAGGCTATATCTGCTCCAAGATTGCAGGTTCTAGAATTTCTAGGTCCTTCATATTGCAGCTCTAGAGCCTCTTTTACAGCTTGGTGGGCAAGGGTAGCCCAGGGGATTCTGGTATTCACTGGTGGCATTGCAACTGTATTCCCACCCTGTTCTCATTCCTTCCACTGCAGACACCATCCCTGCCTTTTGGCAACCTACATTAATTTCTGTGAGACTTCCTTGACGATGAAGATACTAGGAGGCAAATCTGAGTCCTAAGTATTAAAATATGGGCAGCCTGTTAAATTATAGGTATTAAAATATGGGCAGCCTGTTAAATAATTCCCCATTCACAAGAGGATTAAAAGGGTACTGTTTTGCAGGACTCAGTTAATGGCTTTACATAAGACAGAAGAAATAGCATGTGCAGCTTAAAAATTAACCAGGATAAGTCTTACTTTTATGCACCCCAAAGATAAAATTTTCTGAGTTCTTATGCTTCAAAGTAGTTCTGATTTTAGTGTGGCACCGCTATGGGGATGTGGCAAACTTTACATACAATATTAAATATGTAGTCTTCCCTCTCTAAAGTCAGTAAGTCATCCCAGCTATGCATCATAATTAAGATTTCTTATTTCCTGAGCCCAGAATGACCATTCTGCCATATACAGATGGTCAGTGAATGCTCTCAGCACCCATCATTTTCTATTTATTGTCTGTCATCCTAACATTCTAATTTTTCTCTGCTATCATGGTGTTCAAGTTCCTGACAGCTAAATGTGTTGTCTCTTCACCAGATACAAAACCATACTAGCAGCCTCAAATCTGATAGAGAGGGAGAAGTTATCATTGAAGACAGGGTGAAGAAAGACTGAATTATTGGCTGGAACAAGAACAATTCACCCTCAAATTTTTGTAATCCCTCGAAAATCCTAACAGTATCTCACAGTTCACAGCAAAAACAGTCCCCAGTGGCAGCAAGCAAAAGAGTGGGGTATGAACAGTGATGCCTATCCTCTGTACAGTGCATCTTTCCTTCACACAGCCGCTCACTGCGAGGTCAGTGTGCATGGGAAAACCGCAATACCGTGATCTGTACGCCAGCATGTCTGCTAACCACATCATTCCTTAATGCAGACACAGGGAAAGAAGAGTAGGAACTTTCACTTCCATTCTCTGTTTCTGGGGTGGGTTGTGCTTCCACATGCCACATCTGGGACAGCAAATTAAATATGTCTGGTTACTGTTGTCTGGAGCCACCTTGGAAAGAGTAGCCCACAGTCACAATAAACTGCTGCTCTAGTCCCCCAAAGAGGATGCCTACCTCTTCAGAGTCCTTAATTATGTCTGGGCTGTGCCTGAAAACTGATAAAGAACCATAGGCTGATGAAACAGAGAATAGTTTGGTTTGGAAGGGACATTTAAAAGCCTGCTAGTCTAGCCCCCTGGACATAAGCAGGGTCATTTTCAACTAGAACAGGTTTCTCAAAGCCCCATTCAGCCTGACATTGAATGCTTACTGGGATCGTGCCCTCACCATCTGGGCTAATCATTCCAGTGTCTCCAGATCATGTGAGGGAAAACACAGGGAGAATAATTTTCCTGCAATAAAACCAGTGTCAGTGTTAGCTATATAGACAATGGAATCCAGGTTCTTGTGTACATTTGCTTGAGTTATTTAATTTACTACCGTAGATGTGCTCACTGAGATTGAAGGTTATGAGAGTGACTAGCTCTTACACACATCTTGGTTTAGCCTATTCCTTTTTGTAAGAAGTTTTCTTCATCAGTTTACTGCAACTTGACCTTATTATAAATGAAGACAGTGTGTAAAGCTAATGATTTTCATCAGCAGAAAATGAAGTTTCTCTTTAAGGACTTTATGTTGTATTTATTTCATTGCTTCTATAAAAAAGCCAAGTAGAAAGTGTTGGCATGACTATGATTTTTTAATTAAACTTCTAGGATATCAATTTTTATTATTTAATTAGGGCTTTTATTTCTACAGGCAAGGCTAAGTGGAAATGTCATCAACTTGCATGCTAATTTAGGGGCAGAATTCCTATAAATCCACCTATGTCATGTTTACACTTCATTCAGTGACTATGTTTTGGTGTAGTCACAGCTTTGTGTTAGGGTGTTTAGAAGGCCAAAGACCTTTCTGTGTCATCACCCTTGATCTGTTTATTTGTTTCTCCCTATAGTCTTTTTCATTCCTCTGGACAGCAATTCTCACTTCTGTGACCTCCTTTACACCAAAAGAGACAGTATTGACAAGGCTGTTTGTGTCCCCTGCTAAGAGATCACTTGACCTGGATTCCTGCTGCTTCTTCTCCCTCTTTTATTTGCTTGCATACAGAGATACGTGCTTTGTGCACTCAAGGTGAGAGAAGATAGAGCAGGAATAACCCAGGTCCAGAGGCATGAGGAAAGCATGAAGAGTTGTCACTGTGAGCCAGGAATATCCTAATATTGCCATCTGACTACTGCTCAGCGACATACATGAAGTAAGTTTGATGATCTCATCCCAAATCCCTGTGGACAAGTGACTACATCACAGTGACTAATATGGTAGCCAGGACCCACTGGCATTACTGGGAATCTCCACTGACTGCCCAGGCACTGCACAGGCTTATGGATTTGGTCACACCCACTGAGCAGGTTGAGGTTGTCTGTATGTACTTCCCCTGGACAAGACCGGGCTGTTTTTGTTAAAAAGGTCAGCTAATTCACACCATCACTGATGCTTTAAAAAAAAGAGTCAAATATTTAGTGGTGCAAATTTATAGGTAATGTAAAACATCTGGCCTTTTATGACCATGTCTGTTTTGCCTCTTGCTTCTTTGCCAGGAATAGATAGCTCCAATTTTTCTAAAGAACCATTAGACTTCCACTAGAATCCATTTAACTAATATTTAGTTCTATGAATTGTATTGGTTGTAGAGTAAAAGGCACTTTTATTTCTCTGCTCACATTTAAATGTCATTTCCTGTCTATTGATTCTCTTGGCATTGGTTACTGATCATATAACTCCCAAACGGTGTAATCCAAGCTGTTCATATAATTTGGCTTGAACTTTATTTTGAAAAATCTGTAATAATCTAAGTTAAATAAACATAACGCTAGAAAATATACTCTAGGGAATGAATCTACATTGACAGGAGATGGATAAAATAGTTCTTTTCCATCTCTGCATATGACTTTCTGATTAGAGAAGGGAATAGCAAAAGATGGATGACTGCCTAATTGGATATTAGTAGGGAAAGAGTGACACATGTTATAGTATACTGCTAGAGGATGACTCTGAGGGTTGCAAAGTGAAGTATTTAGGACAAGTGAGCCCATCAGATTCGATAAAGTAAAAGAGACAGTTGGGATTCCAAGAGCTTCTCTGACTCATAATTAAAAAAATGTCTCCACAGGAGTCTGTGCTAAGCATATCAAAGATAACAGATGCAATATGTTGAAGGCTTCAAGCCACCTGTATGAGAAAGCTGCTTTTCAAAGGTGGCCAAAAAATGGGAGGAACAGCACTTGTTCTTGCCCTTCCTGAGGTATCTTGTTCATGGTATATGTCTGAAAGTATGTAGGAAGTAGTTCTTCGAAAACAAAGTTGTTTTTTAATATAAGGATGAATTTTTCCTGTGTGAATTTCTGCTTTTAAATTGAGAATTAAGACCTTCTTTGTGGTGAGAAAATAATTATGAGGACCGGAGAAAGGAAAATATGGGGAGAACTGAGCAAGTGAATAATTGAGACAAGAAGGGATTTCTAATGAGGTATTACTGGTTTTTTGGGTTTGTTTTTACTTAATACTTAAAACATGCAATTGGAAGTAAAACTCTGCTTTAGAAGCAAACATTTTCCTTAATTATTCTTTTTGTTTTCCTTCACTGTGGTTTTTTTTATTGTTTTCAAATAATTATTCACCAATCATTCATTGGTGCACTTAATGTAATATGAAATAGACGACAGCTTTCAACTTTTCAAAACTTTTAAACCCTGAGTTAGTCTAGAGTTTGTATAGAATTTAGGGAGTCCCATTCACTTCAGTGCTAATGCTCTGCAGCCTTTATTCTGCACACTCTCCAAACACAAGACCAATGAAAGGATAGGGGTTGTTTTACATCCCTCTAAAATCCTCTCCTGTGGGTAAGCAGACCCTGCAGACTATAGCTTCCTAAGTTTTGCTAAAACAAGGGTGTTCAATTTATTCAAATACTGCTGAGACCTCAGACAGGACAGTTTAGTGAACTGATCACTTGGTTTCTTGAGGCTAACAGCTTAATCAGTTCTCAGGGGTAGTCTTCACAATATTGACTTCATTCTTACTTATGATGGATCCCCAGAATATTACTGTCATGCTGGAAAGGTCAGGGTTGATACTCTTTTCTCAGAACGGCCTACCAGCACAATGTGGAGACCAATTGAAATCCAGTCTACTAGCTGACACTCTATACTGCCTGTAGGCACTATTTACTCTGAAAATCAGTAGGTTTTCTTCTGTTGGGTTATTGCTTGCACTAAAAGCTTTGACAATTCCTGTTGCTTCTAGTCAACACGAATTGCTCGGACAATTCGTGTTGCAGCTGATCCTGGTGGATCCCATAGCTTCATAAAATCAAGAGAACCTATGGGCCTAATTCTACCAAGGTGTGAAGTGAAGCATCAGTTGAAAGATAGGTCTCCTTAAATTGTCTTTAATGTTAGAATAATGTAATGCTGTACTACCTGTGAATCAAAACTAGAAGATTCAGTCTAGAGATGAGTAGGATGAATGAAATACTGCTTTAGTATATTAGCAGCTGGACTAGGATGAATATAAAAACCTTGCACCAAATATCTCATTACCCTGAAGTCCTACATAATCAATAGTGGATTCTCTATCTTACATCTCAGAAATAGCATCTCTGTATTTATGAAATAGAAAAACCACAAAAACCCCCAGTAATTTCAGTCATTTTAAATTGATTTTCAAGGAACATTTTTATATAAAATACAGGCAAATTTTAAATTATATAAATCACATGTGTGCATATATTGCTAATTTTCATGTATACTAATCCTTTCAGAATTTTTCTTTTTTTCTTATGTTAAATATTTTTTAACTTAAACTTCCTTTTTAGTTTTTGAAATCTGCACAAAAAGTCAACAAAAAAGTGCGCAAGAGGAAAAACAGCATAATTTTTCTGAAATGTAAGTAGAAAACTTCTGTGAAACAGCCTTTTGAAATTGAAATAGAATTGAAGCCACCTGTGTGACAAGGATCTTTATCTGATTTTGGCATTTATCCCAAACAAGAGTTTGACATGAAATTCCAAAGTATGGAGAATTCACTTAGTAATGTTTGCAAAATAATACAAAAGAAAGGCCAAGAGACAGACTAGGTTCTGATGTAACATCTACAGTGTTGAGAGTAGAGAGCATGGGCCATAACTCGCACTATTGGTCAGTAAAATGCCAATGTATTCATAGGACAGGTAGAAAGTCTAGAAAAGCTTCTAGTTGGGAATGAGTGTGGTTTTAATTTCATATATATTATTTTAGGATTACTATATGTCTGAAATGAAAATTTGTAGTCTTGCAATAATGTTAGTTACCTGCCAGGTGTAGTCACCTGTCGGATGCATTTTGCTTTTTCTCTGAAAAGACCAGCAAACCCCACAAAAACTGAAAGTGTTATTTTCAGTTTTGACTGCTAGGTCAGCAATGCTAGGCCTATGTTTGACCCTCAAAGGCTACTGCAGATGGAAAATGAAGTGCTGCATTTTCAATTCTCCCCTTGCAATAATCTTGCTTTTTTTTTCTCCAGAAATGGAAACATTTTGTAGTCACTGAAGTGAACATTACAAAATTTCTAAGCCATCAAATGATGAAAAAAGTGAAGCTAAGGAATGGTATAGAAAATAAAACCTGGCAGCTAGTAAGACATTTCCCTGTGGAAAAATTATTCCACTGATCATTCCACATGTATCATATATCTGCACAGGCAAAACCTTGGGCCCTATGGAATATTCCCTGCTAGTGCACCACATAACTTCCTGGCAAGCATGTGTGGAAAACAGAACTGGGAGGAACCCTTTTTTCAATTTATCTGTCTGATTTAGGACCTACTGTCTTTAGATGTTCCCTACAGGGTGTATTCTGAATTCTTAGTCATATTAGGTGAGTAGATCTTCAGTGTATAAACCCATATCTGAAAAAAAATTTGGCATCAGTATTCATTTCAGTGTTGGAGTGATTTTTACATACCATAAATTTTTTCCTGTGCCTGTATATTATTATACTGTAGGGCATTATTTCTGTGCAAGTTATTGCATTTTGTATATGCACCTTGGGACATGTTAGGGCACATTTTCTAAAAGAGTTGATGCATAAATGAGGCTGTTCAACCATTACTGGTGAAATATCGAGAAAGGTTTTACATAAGGAGATTATTATCACTAGTGTGGACAGTGCTGATTTGCACTCTTGAGTATTAAATATTCTTAATTCTGGCAGTTGATTTGACCTGATAATTAGTTAACAAACTGAGAGGTCAGGTATTTGCTGTCTGGATGAGTTAATGATGAAATACATCATGAGTTTGCCAGAAGATTTTAATCAATTTTAAAAGCTGTAAGGCCAAGTTTCTAGGTCTAGGTGCTGGTACTTCTTGTTTGCTGCTCTTTACAAATACATGTAAGAAAAACTATAACAAATGAGCTGCAGTTTGTTGGATACTAAATCCAACATTAAAAAAATTTTAAAAAAAGTATTTCTTCTCCTCCTTCTCTCATCTGTGTGTGTGTGTGCCCCCTTGATGATCATTTCATTGTTGAGTCTCCTTGTTTCCTCTTACTTGTATTTTAGGTATGAAGTAACTTAATGTACTAGCAATCAAATAACTTTTTAATATGCTGCTCTGTCTTGCTTTTAGAATGTGCAACATTCAAGCTGTATAAAATGTCCCTTGACATTTAACTTATGTATATGGTTCATTTTCATAACATTTAATAGCTTGAGATAAAACATAAAGGTTCTTAAAAAAGAAATCAGGATGATTATGTGCATGCACAGGTCCACAACATATGTCAGCTGTTTTTTAATGTCTGACTTGTTAAACTCGGAACCTCATATTGTTAGGAAACTCTCCTGTAAATTTCTTTATACTTTCCATAAAGATTTGACCACTAAAGATTAAAAGGAATAGTTAACTGTACTTTTATATATATATATAAACTGATCAGTAAAACCATTTAAACTGTTGTTTGAAACATTCTTTGTGTACATAATGGAAGACTTTGACTCAGCGAAATACTTAAGCATGTGTTTAAGCTTATAACAAAGGACTTGGACCAAGATTTCATTCTAAATATTCTTTAAAGACAAAGAAAAAACTCTCTCTGATTTCAAGAAGACAGCATTTCAAACTGTGGGAAAAGTAGTTGTGATTTTGATTTATGTATATATTGAAATAATTTCTGTGTCCAGATCCAGAAGCTGCACTCCATGTGTAGATTTCCAGTCATGAACTCTGAGCAAATCAAAGCATCCCTTAATCAGTGATATACAACTTACCTTGAGAAGTTTGTAGTGGAGGCATTAATGGCATAGCCACGGACCAGTCTAAAGTCAATAAAGATATTATGGTGCTGTGCAGGGAGCTACAGAGGCAAACACACATACCAGTACTCTGACCACACAACTGCACACCTATCTGGTCAGCCAAAGAACAGGTAACCATGCAGGACACAGCCTGTGCATCACGGTCCAGGACAAAATCAAATTTACAAAAAAGTGGCTTGACAGTGACTGCATTTTGCCAGGTGACCCTCTCTCCTTACTAGGGAGGGGATTGTGAATATATGTCAAAGAAAAGCAATGACACAGAGCAGCTTATCAGATCTCCTAATTTCTTAGAGCTTTACTTGGAAAAATGGTGCTATGAATGGGACCAGAACTCTTGTTCTGGTGAGTCACCAGCTGTTTTTTTGTAAGCTGAAGTCTCCTTCAATCACTCAGTAAAGAGGATATCAACAACTCAGCGAAAAATATATGGCATTTGGTGCCACTTCAAGCAAGTGTTAGCTTATTCTCCCTTTCCATTTTCTGCCACATAATAAACAAAGTGCCACCCTATTCTATGGCCCTGGATCTCACAAACCTGTAGGAAGTGGGAAATGCTTAGGTGTTACTCCTAAAAAAAATGCAACATAGTATTCCAGACAGTGCTGAAAACATAAATCAGAATAAATGTCCTTCTGAGCAGTAAAAAGGCATATTAAAATGGCTACTTTTGGAAGATGCCCATATAATTTGTCCCACATTTGAGAGACCCATGGACACTAAATCACAATTGAGTTTTATAAAGCCTCCTTCTGACTAGCAAAATTTTTAAAGTGTAACATAATCTAAACTTAAAGCACTGCCAGATGAAATATACAGAGCGTTATGGAACTGTTAGCGCATGTAATACAGTAGATGAAGTACAGAATGTGGAACTTAACGAAGCTTGTTCACCAGACAAGGGTATAACACATGAAGCTGTGCAAGACAGCAACTAAGGAAGCAAGCCAATTTTTGGAAAGCTAGTTAAAATGTTTATGCAAGTTTCCTTCCACCTCAGAATCTACAGCAATTACATTAAGTTAGAGAGCTTCTCAAGTATAATGAAAGTCCCACTATCCAAAAATTCAGTGAACATGACTCATTAGCTACTCAAACTTAACCTAAACACAAACATTAGGTATTGGATGGTTACTTTGCTACTTGACCTCAAAATACTTTGTTTGGATATGTAAAGCTCCATAACATTTTGTAACAGAACAAGGATGGAGTACCCTAGAGAGTGTGAAAGATCATAAAATTGTAAATGTGAATACGTTTCATTTTGGGAAAGTGTATGTGACACAGCCTCACCTAAATTTTTTTGCTGCTTGACAATATTGCAAATCTGGTTTTGAACTTTACAGTAGTGAACAATAAACACCAGTATCATAATAAGCCAGCATTTATCTGTTAAATAATTGCTATGTTGGTTCAAATTTGTTTAAAAGACGCAGTTTAACTCTATGGAATCTTATGTGGACCATGATTGCGTGGACCCTTCTGAGTCTGTTATAAAACTGATAAAAAACTGACTTAATTTGATATTTCATTTGAACAATTTCACATTACCTTGATCTTTTCCTCATGTCTCAGAGTGAAGAGTGTTGCTGGGACATCTGTCAGGACATGATCAATAGACAGAAAGGGTTTCTTCTGAAGGGACTTCTACCTGATGATTAATCCTATCTATCTACTTTCACAGGGAGGCTCTTTGGCCACATTTCCCATCTACATCTGGGCCTTATACAATATTGACAAAAAGTACAAATGAAACATATCTATTATTAAAGGAAAGCTGCACTGTCCCAGAAGGACAGGTGTGCAATACTCACTGAAAAAAATTGTCTTCAGAAATTGTGTTAGAAATATTAAAGGAAGTGATGCACTCATACATTGAAATGATCAGCCAAATTAATTTCTCTACTTTTTTTTTTTTTTTTTTTTTTTTTTTTTTGTAAATAGGTACATCTTAACAGGAAAGAAAGTTTACCAGAGTAAAGCCATTACATGGCAGATTGGGAATTTGCTGATTTCATTATCATTTTAAATGCTATAAGTCTCGTGACTTATTTCACACTTGAAATGACTTTCATGCTATTTCACAATGAGCAACTATCAAGTGAATACTCTAAAAGATAAAGCATACAGAAAGACACAAGCATTTTTTTGTGATATTTTTTTGATATCACATCTCTGAAACCAATAAAACTACTGCCCTTGCCCTCTGATGTAAATAAGGAATTCCTAAGCTGGCAAAAGTTCATTCTCGTTTTTCTAGTATACTAAATGCTAGAAATGGGACACAAATATTTTCTTTTCATCATTTAGTTATGTATTTTCTCCATGTTTCTTTATTTCTTTCATAGTTTCCCCTGTTCCTCAAGTGTCTCATTCTGAAGGCAAATTCAAGTTTCTTTTAGCACTCTTTTAACCCTTCCCATTACTATATTTTTATGCTTTTAAAAATTATATTTGGCATTTTTCATTAATCTTTTGCTCTCATAGAGTTTTTTTTCCCCATAAGTGACATCATGGCTATTAAACCAGAGCAACATAATTGTTACCTAGGATTTAACCCTTGCATCAAGTAAAATAAAACCCAGTAGGGTAACAATTTTTATTTTTCTACTTTGCTTTAAGTCAGTTTTTTGGTATTAGTTTTAAGAGAAAGCTTTCTGCTTTAAGGGGTTTGAGGATCAGTAACTGACAAATGTTAATGAGTGTGAGATTTATAGAGCTTCTGGAGACTGCTATGAGAATCTGAAAGCTGAATCTGAGATGATGTTTGCCTACAGCTCTGGCATTGTAGTATTGCAGCATTGCCACTAATACATAAAGAAATGGAAAAAAAAGAACCAAAAACCAGTGTAATAAAGTCAATCTGCCAGGACAGCATCCAGTGTAGTCTCCTCATCACTGCTCTTAGGTAGGAGGAATGTTAGTCATCAGCCACAGTTAGGGATCAGCCCGAAAATAAAAGAAGGTGTCTGTGGTTGAACAAAAAGTCTGTGAGGAAATGATGAGTATTGAGCAGGGCCAAACCAGCATTATATATATAAAAAAAAAAAAAATCAGCAAAAGTTGCCCTTTAAGTATAGAATTTTTCATCCACTATCTGGTGTTTGCACAAAATAGACAGTAAGCAGTTCACAGCAGTTCTTAGGCTTTAGTAAAACATTAAAGTGAGATTTAAATCAGTGACACTAACTTTGTACATTGGTGTCTTAGCAAACTCGTTACAGATTTCCTTATTCGGCCCTTTCCCTTCATCTCAGCTGGTAAGAAACACTGGTGCTGTTATTTCTCAAGGGCTGACAAAGGTCCATTATTATGTAAGAGAAGAAGGAGTGAACACAGTGAAACCTGAATGCAAACATTTCTTTCCATCTTTGCAAATTTCTTTATCCTACATTTTTAATTTTCACCGTTAGCAAAAAGACAGCTTGTGCATTCACAGTTTTGTCTCCAGGGTTTAGTTTCTAGCTGTCCTCAGCATAGATTACTAACCTTTTCATTAGCCTTTGATCATAAACCCGACCAGTTTGCCTTGAGACATCTTTCTGGATTTGATAGCCACAGTTTCAATTTCTGACAAACAGCTGGAGGAGGAAGAAGCTGAACTGACTGAGCAGCAAATAAAGATCTTTTTTACAAGACTATCCTATGCTATATAGACTATTTAGTATGTGGGCAGCAGACTTGCAAATTCGTCTGTCAGCATTGCTTTTGAATATTTTTTCAGACAGATAACACTAGTGACACCTTAATGTCTTTATCAGTCTTGGCTCAGTAAGGGGAAAGTCAAACTGTAACATCATGTTCTCCTGCTTATTTTTCTGCCAGGATCAAACTGAAAGAGGAGACATCCCTTGGCTTTAAAAACATACTAGAATTTTTACTAAAATTACTTGATATTGTCATTGAGTTTGCTCTGACCATAGCTGAAATATTTGAATTCCAGAAGAATCATGTGTAATTACACTGAAGCAGAAGATTAAATTTCTGACATCTGAGAGTGACTGAGAAGCTTCAGGCAGAAATCAAACTGTTATTAGCTTTTTGAGTACTTGTTGCCACATTGACTTATATGTGATCTTTGTCACAGTCCCATATACAAGACATGTTTCCTTTTAAAAGACTGGTGCCAGAGAGCTTCAGTGTTTGCATGTCTTCAATGATGACAGCACTGAGTTCTGAGGTTATGCCTGGGCAGAAATTACCTACTGGGAGTTGTTTCTGAGCTGGAACATTTCACTTAAGAATAGTAGAAATTACTGACAATAGGGAAAAACAAAAAGAAAAAGCCAAACAACCCTAGCAGTAATAATGGACCTACTGCTTGTAAAAAACCTGTTGAGAAACCAGATGGGAATTGTGGATAAACTCTGTATTTCTGAGCTTATAAGCTAATGAAGTGTTAAATCAAGAAAACAAACCCAAGAAGATCTTTTCCCTTCCCTTCCCTTCCCTTCCCTTCCCTTCCCTTCCCAGCATGAGACAAGTGCAAATCTTCTTAGTCAGGCACAGTAAAATTAGGGATGAATCAAGACAATATTCTTGGAAATTTAATTGCCCTAAATGTTGCAAACTGCAAAGACCCTTTGCAACTGGGTGGGTGACAGATCTTGTATGTTTCCATTTTTTCCCTCAGCATGAGTTTTGCCTACACCTAGTCTGAATAGGATTCCCTTCAGTACCTTGCTGCCAGTTTTAATGACAAGGCTACTTTTTAACATCTTTGCCTTCTACACTTCTGGCTGCACTCTCAGTTATTTCCCTCCTCCTTGAACTGCCTCACCCCAAGCTGACAGTTTAATAGACATATTGTAGCATGTAGACTATGATAAAGAATTATAGCAGTAGAAATTGATGGTGAATAAACTAGTCCTAAAAGATATGGAAGGTTCAGCTGGGATTTTGTATAGAAAGATAATCACACTAACTTGGCTGAAGATGTGTTTAAAATGTAAAGGGGTGTTTTTCTGCTACTAGAGACAGAGGAGGTAGCATGGAGCTTCCTAAAAGATGGACCAAAAATCCCCATGAAGGCAAACAGAGAGGTGGGTGACCTGAGAGGGATAGGCATGCTTCTGCTGGTTTGTGTGGGGAATTTTACTGGCTTTGACTGGGACAGAATTCTTCATAGAAACTTGTATGGTGATATCTTTTGGATTTCTGACCAAAATGGTGGTGATAAAACTCCTCAGTTTGGCTCCTGCAGAGCAGTGCTTACACAGCCTCAAGGTCTTCTCACGCTGCTCTCCCAGGGAGTGGACCGGCGTGCACAAGAGGCTGGGAGAGGATCCAGCCAGGACCACTGAGCACTGATGACCAAAGGGGTAGCCCACACCAGGTGACATTGTGCTCAGCAATAAAAATGGAGGAAAGAAGGAGGAAACCTTCTTTCATTATTCTTCTTCTTTCATTCTTCTTTCATTCATTCTTCTTTCTGAGAATGTTCAGTGTTAAGGCATTTGTCTTCCCAAGTAACTGTTCCATGGGATGGAATCCTGCTTTCCTGGAGATGATTGAATACTTGCCTGCCCTTGGAAGGTGGTAAATGAATTCCTATGCACAGCTTTTACTTTGCCTATTAGTGATGAGTCAACCCATTTTCTCACATTTAGCTTTCCAATTCTGTTACCCATTTCACTGAGGGGAGTAAGCAAGCAGCACTGTGGGGCTGAGCTACTTACTGAGGTTAAACCACAAGAGAAATGAACAGAAACAAGAGCTTCCCAGATCTGCATAGTTGTGGTGGGTTTTTTGTTTGTTTGTTTGTTTTGTTTTGTTTTGTTTTGTTTTGATTTGGTTTTGTTTTGTTTTTTGGTTGGTTGGTTTTGTTGGTGGTGGTTGTTTTTGCTTTTTTTGGTTGTTTTTCTTACGGTGGCAAAGCACCAAACAGAGCTGGGTGGCCTTTTCTGAAGAGAGATTCCATCAATGGCACTCTGTATCCCCATGTTTTAGACAATTTTTTCCAGGAAGGAAAATCAAGACTTTGTTTCAAGTTGCATCTCTAGATTCATCAACTTTGAGAGTCCAGAGAAGGGCCATAAAAGTTGACTGGATGGATGGAGCACCTCTCCTATTGGGAAAGGCTAAGAAAATTGTGACTGATCACCCTGGAAAAGAGAAAGTTTGGGGTTGCAGCCTTCCAGTACCTGAAGGAAGCCTACAGGAAAGACAGACTATTTGTGAGAGCCTGTAGTGACAGGGCAAGGGGGCGTAGTTTGAAACTGAAAGAAGGCATGCTCAGATTAGATATTAGGAAGAAATTTTTTACTGTGAGGGTAAGTGAGGCACTGCAACAGGTTGCCCATGGAGGTTGTGGATATCCCATCCCTGGAGGTATTCAAGGCCAGATTGGACAAGGCTCTGAGCAGTCTGGCTAGTGGAAAGTGTCCCTGCCCATGACAGAGGGGTTGTAACTAGATTATCTCTGAGGTCCATTCCATTCCAAACTATTCTATGATTTTAACATAAATACCTCAGCATTTTAGCCAAGCTGCAGGAGACTGGTCTCAACTTCAACAAATTCAAATATTTGTTGAATATAGTGCTTCACACTGCACTAGTGCAGCCCCATCTTTAATACTGCATGTAGTTTAGGCTGCCTCAACACAGGAAGGACATCAGACTGTTTGGGTGTGTCCAGAGGAGGGGAACCAAGATGGTGAAAGCCCTCAAAAGCAAGATTTACGAAGAGTGTCTGAGCCCACTTGGTTTGTTCATCTTGAGGGGTGCCCTCATCTAAGCTTCCATTTTCCAAAACGTGGGCAGCAGAGTTGGGGGTGTTGATCTCTTCTCTCTGGTGAGAAGTGGGACATGAGTCAACAGAATAAAGTAATGTCAAGGGAAGTTCAGATTGGACGTTAGAAAAAGTCCTTCACAAAGAGGGTGGTGGGTGAGTGGAACCAGCTCTGCAGAGAAGTGGCCACAGCATGAAGCCTGACAAGAGCTCAGTGAGTGCCTGGATGATATTCTTAGTCATATGGTTTAGTTTTAGTGAGTCCTGCAAGAAGCAGAGAGTTGGACTTGATGATACTTATGGGCGTAAGTGAATGGGTTCCTTCCAACTTCAGTTATTCCATGATTCTGCTGGAAAGCTGCATCAGCCTGACAAAAGGAAGTCCTATCCTCTCTTGGGTAGATCTACTGCTCCAGCATTGGATCTTGGGGTGCAGAGTGATTTCCTTCAACAATCCTTTACCCATCCTTTCTAATCACTTTCTGGTTAGATGCTTGCAGAACTTTTGGCCTTTCCTGAGGGACCTGAGCAGAATGGATGACAATCTTTGCTTGAGCCTAAACCTCAATAACCACTGTAGGATTTCTGAGCAAGCATGTAATTTTACATGTTAGTGACATTTTGTAAATGTGCCGGGAAGCTGCCAATGGGTTGTGCTTTATCATGACTAAAAAGGTACTGTGGGAAAGCAGATTGACTCATCTCTGGCCAGCTTTTAACTGCTGATAATGGGGGAGGGGGTTGCTCTGAATTTATAATTTTTAAAATAACGCTCCTAATAATACTTTTGGCTTATCTGAAAGCCAAATGGAAAACAATGTTAACCATTTCCTGCTCAATAAATAGAGAAATTAAATAAAAATCAATTTGTTTCAAGTCCTTAGGAATAAACTACAACTCAAGACATCAAAATAGTTCATGAAAATAAGTTCCATTTTTAAACCAGCTGTAGTCCTAAGCAATTAAAATCTTTAATAAGAAATTAAATAGAAAATAGTTAATTTTAATAATTCTTTTTTCTGGGGTGTTGATCGTGACTGGATGCCAGGTTTTCACCAAAGAGAACTTTCTGTCAATTCTCTCCTCAGCTGGATAGAGGAGAGAAAATGTAATGCAAGGCTTGCAGGCCAAAACAAGGACAGGGAGAGATCACTCAGCAGTTGCTGCCACTGGCAAAGCAGACTCAGTGTTGGGAAATTAAGAACACCTTCCCTCCAACCCTCCTTTCTTCCAAGGCTTAGCTTCCCCTTTTATCTCTTTCCTTCCCTCACAGCAACACAGTGGGATGGGGAATGTGAGCTGTGGTCAGTTTATCACCTGATATCTGTGCCACTGCTTCCTCATCGGGCAGAGGACTCACACTGTTCCAAGCTCCCATGGGGGGTATCTCCCATGGGAGATAGTGCTCCATGAACTTCTCCAACATGAGTTCTTCCCATGACCTGTAGTTCTTCATGCTTCTGCACAGACTCCTTCCACATGTCCCTCAGGAGCAGACTACTCCAGTGCTGGTCCCCAGAGAGGTCACAAGTCCTAACAGCAAAGATGCTCCAGTGTGAGCTTCCCATGGGGTCACACACTTCTTTGGGCATCCACCTGCTCTGGCAAGGGGCCTTCCATGGGCTGCAGGAGCACAGCTGCCTCACCATGGTCTTCACCATGGGAGCAGGGGAATCTCTGCTCTGGTGCCTGGAGCACTTCTTGTCCCTGCTTCTTCATTGGCCTTGGTGTCTGCAGGACTGTTGCTCTCACATGTTCTCACTTCTCTCTCTGGCTGCTGTGGCAGCAGCTCTCTGGCCACAGAGAGCAACACACAACTTTCCCAGGCATTGTCCTAGGGAAGGCTATGAGAAGATCAGAGAAAAGAATGATAAACAATTCTTATCTTCACTTGTTGAACATGTTGTTGTGAACATGTGGAATGTGTTATGGAGATTTGTTTACCAAAGGGAGGTTACTTAATTGGCCAATGGTGATGGTGTTTAGACTGAAGGACCAATTGGGTCCACCTGTATTGTGACTGTCTGTAAGGGCGATGGGTTTCTTAATTAGTATAATAAAGTGATTGATCAGCCTTCTGAGAATCATGGAGTCAATGCTATTTATTACCCAGCTGGGGGCCTGCAATGACAGGCTGCAATCACTCCTATGCAGCAACTTTTCCCCTTCTTAAATCTGTTATCCCAGAATTGTTACTGTCATTACTGATGGGTTTGGCCTTGGACAGTTGTGTGTCTGTATTGGAGCCTGTTGGTATTGACTCCATCAGATAATAGGGGAAGATTCTAGTACCTTTTCACAGAAGCCACTCCTGTAGCCCCCCTCACCTGCCACAACCTTGCCACACAAACCCAATACACTTTTGTTGATTAGAAAACCACTTATGGCCTTATTTTCAGAACTACTAGCAGTTGTAGGTATTCAGATATTCTGAATGCTGGGTCATGGTTTTTGTATCTAATATTTATATTCAAGATGAAAAATGCTAATCTTCATGATTGTATTTCTTTTTTTGCTTTCTTCTCTGAAAAGCTGAATAATAGCCATTTTAAAAATATTTTGAGATTCTTTGATAACAGGTACTATATGAATGCAAATTATAACACTTTTAACATGCTGGCTTTCAGTTTATTCTTATCTGTGTGGGAGTTATCAAATCTGATTTTACTTTAGAAAGTCATAATTTTATTATTAAAATAAAAATGAACTAAGTGGAAGGAATGTTCAAGATCCAATGCAGTTCTATGACAGCAAGGACTTTTTCACAATGAGGAAATCCATATGAAATTACCACTTTAAATATTTTTGCACATTTTTTTCTTTTATGCTTATGATCTCTAAACGTCAGTTGGAGGTTCACAAAGCATGATTCTTGGTGTCCGTAATTGTACCCTTACTGTATATTTATCCTGGGTAAGAGATGAAACCTGGTGACTGTCCCTGTGCTTAGTGATTACTGACTTTTAATATAAAACCTGATCAATATTTGGGGATGTCATTATCCCCTTTTCTATCCCTTTACAGAATTGCCAAGGCGACAAGGTGGGGGGGAGCTCAGATACTCAGATGCTGTGTGAACAGACTATGAAAGGTGAGTTTATGGAATGGTCAGTCATTGACTGACCTCTAAAACAGGTATCAACCCTGTTAGCAATTCTGTTGATCTCTCTCAGTTCAAAAAATAGGAGGCAAAAATCAGCTAGGTTTCAATTTGTTTCTCTTCAGGTGAAAATACAAAGAATCTACATATTTACAATTCTCATGATAGCTAACCAGGGAGACATCTCGTGACTTAATTTGGATAAAATGCTTGGGTTCAGAATGGCTGGGTTAAAGCCTAGGCTGAGGCATGGGAGTATAGCTTCAGAGTAAGCAGACATATGGACTATATGGTTTTGAGACATCTTCATTCAAACAGATTAATTTTTAATAGGTATCCACAACAAAGAACGCTGTAAGCATTGTTATTCTTTAACGTTTCCTCTCTGCTCCTTGTTTTTGTAATTTTCCTTTCTGCTTCATTTTATTTCTTCATCTTCAATTCTACTAAAAGGTCTTAGGTGGATTTCTGTATCTCCAAAATCTATTTATTTATTTACTTATTTTTCTGTTCTTCTCGCTCTTTTTTCCCCTTTTTATTTTTGTCTTCTCGTACTATTCCCACTACAAGCAGAAAGGGGCAGGGAAAAGCAAATCCCACTTAAACATGGCATTTTGCACCTTTCTGTCCTAGAAGCAGCAGTCAGAGAGAGGATACTGGATTAAACATAACCACAAAGCATGACCATGGTGCTCTGCATTGCCACACTAGATCTGGCCCCAAGTGACTGGAACCAAGTTAGCAGTAGTTTGTGGCAGGATGTAGGATTTGCCTAAGACGAGTGCTAGCACTTGAGAAAGATAAGCAGCTCAAGAGACTCATAGTGGGATATAAACATGGATATGCTGCCAATCTTTTCACAATGGGCACCAACATAAATTTTTCCCACTGGCTTGTGGCAGAATTCATATCAGACACATACACTTGCAGACAGGTGTCGAGGGACTGGCAAATGTATTCCTTTGCTTTGCAAGTAAACAAAAATGCTCTTTAATAACCAAATAAAGAGGCAACACCTTTTGAAAAACTTCTAGGAAGTCTGCTTGTGTTTTGCAGATATTGTATCCTATTTGTATTGCTTGATTGAGAAAGAGGTTTGGAGATATTTTAGGAAATAATTAATGATAAAATCTGCTGCTTTACAGAACCAAGAAGATTGTCAAGATGAGCTCCGTGAATGAAAATCAGCCTGGCAATTCTGATTTCGCAATAACTGGAAAGGCAGTGAAATACAAAATAGTGGAAAGAGTAACCCCTGCTGTCTTTTTAATATTGACACTGATGTCCAAAGGACATTCCTGAGTGCACAGAGACCTTCACATCTATATAGAGACTCTAAATTTTGGGAGCAGAGACAAGTTACTGGGGGGTGATCAGCTGGGTCATTGACTCCAGTTTCCTTTCTGCAGCAATAGAATAAAATATAATGAATGTTTTAGAGGGACTCAGTGGAAAGTTTATCTTTTTTCAACTGAGTGCTGCTCTCTCAAACTTTTGTCTCCAAATACCCTACTCTTTAGGCAACATTTTCCAAGCACAAAAAGAACAATATTTAGGAAAAGAACAAAACTGTTCCTGTCATCACATTTTGGAGCATTTCATATCAACAGTGCAATGGGCTTGGTGCTTTGTTAGTTTGTATAAAATGATGTTATTCATGTGCTCCTGTTAATTTCTTTCTGCACACTGGTGCTCCACTCTTTTGCTATGCACTGCAAGAAGAGAACAAAAATACTCTGCTATATTTAAATTCAAAGTGTAAGATGAGATTCAAAACTAGAATCTCCACAGTGAGGGCTAAAATGTTAGTGATCAGTATAATAAGCACTGCCCACAATATGCCAGCTGTTTAGTTAACCAAGTTCATTGCAGGAACCAGGAGACATATTTAAAAGAAAAGTTTGAGAAGAGAACAGTACTTTTAACATTTCTTTCAGGAGGGCATAGTTACTGCCAAGCATCTTGTCCTTTTAAAGGGGAGTTAGTGGGCCTGTGACAGAACCCATCCTATCTTGACAGTCACAGCTGGTGTTTAAAGGCCAGGACTGATAGACAATAGCACATCAGGGGCATGTTGCTTGTCCAGATGGCATTTGTCTTAATCATCCATCAAAATCTCCAGTGGTGCCAATCTAAGGCCTTTCAACAACAACTTTGTTTCAAAGATACAGCTCTATTCTTAGGCTTAGTTATTTGGTTTTTGTTTTGTTTTGTTTTGGTTTTTTTCCTTCCTTCTAAGGTTAATGGCTCCTGAATGGTGCTGACAAGGAAATTCTTCTTGTGAAAGATATTCTGACTGTTCTTCTGAATTTTTGGTAAAGCCAATTGCTCCTTGCAACTCCCCACTACACTAAAAAAAAAAAAAAATGCTGCTCAACAAGTATTCAGTAAAGAATGTAAACTAGACAAGAATGCAGTTGGCCCAACTTTCGCATTACATTTTACCTCATAGTTCAGGCATTTTGTTTGCCTTACAAGGTATTACAGACAGCACTGTAAAAGCAGATCAGAGCTGCAGTAGCAGAACACAACAGAGCTAAACAGCTGATTTAATGAGGTAGGAATTTAATACAATGCTTTATTCATAGAGTTTGAATGTTGAAGGCCAGATGGTGTCAGCAGTATTTCCCTCTGACTCAAGATCCAAAATTAAAACAGATTTCTGTTTTATCATATAGTTTTCAGCTCAAATCTCGCTACTGTTTCCAGGTAATACTTTCCTGGAATAATTTCTCCCTTTGCCTTTCCACAGTACATGCCAAGTGATTAGTTCATGAGCCCCAAAAATGTGTGGTACATAGTGCATCAAAGATCAACACAGTCAATGGACTGTCATGTTAGGGGCTTGGATAACACAGCATGCTAAATGAAATAGATGTTCACTTTAGCCCACTGAACAATTCAGAGTTCAGAACCTTCTTTCCATGAAGGGATCCTTACATTAGGTACTCCTGAAGGCAGAAAATATTATTCCAAGAAATGGTTTTTGCTATAGAGAGATGCAGAACTAACCCAGTGAAAAGAACTAGCTCTTAACCATTTTGACTCTGAAATTGAAAGCAGTCACTTCAAGCAGGTCAAAGTTTCTCACAGTCTGCCAAAGACAAGACTTGCATTTACTAGAGCTGATTTTGTCCAGAAGCTGAAAGACTCACTGCTCACTGGAAATTTAAGAGTCTTATGCCATGATATAAGAAGTCAGAGTGTGTTTCTCCTTATCCTATATTCACTACCTCTGACAAGTCATTGCTGTGGTCAATTTTTGTAGGCAGGTGTTTGGAAACAGCATTTCAATCTAAGAAAGTATGTGAGGTTGTCAGACTATCAGGAAAAAATGCACGACTGATTCTCCTGACATACTGTTTTCCTAGTTTGTATCAGTTTGTATCAGTTTGTTTTCCCTCTCAACAGTGCTAATTCATTTGGCTTTGTTGTGGGAGATGGATGTTAAAGTCTGGTTCTGTTCACCTTTCTGGGTTGAAAAACATTCCAGCAAAAATGTTCCCAGTGTCTGAGATCTATTCTGGTAACTGAGAGACTTTCTGTCCGAAAAGTAAAACCAAGTATCTGGAAATTCCCTCAAGACATGGTTTATCTTTGTAAAAACCTTCCTCATCCCCTTAGAGGTCTCAGAGGAGAAGCTGCAATTATCTTTTTACCTGTGCTCTTACTCTATCCCTTCTTTTCTCTCACACACAATCTTTTTAAACTTCAAAGCATTTGCCTATTTTGTTGCTTCAGCATCTGGGCATTCACTGCATGCTGACACAAAATAAGCAATCCAATCCAATCAGTCTTCAACACAAAAGTTCATGAGCTGTAAATCACTTCATATACAGAAGACTTGGATATAGATAAACCAGGTTGGTTTCTTTCTGCATCAAATCACTTTTTTCTTTACAGTTGTTTTCTTGTTTCCATTTTCCAGCAGGGATGAGCAGAAAATATAATTTTGCCCTGCAGAGAACTGAGTGGGTTGAAATTGTTTGCCATTGCCAAGAAGAGAACAAAACATGAGAGTCTGGGTATATGATCATCTCCTGAAAGCCCAGAAGAGTAACATTTTGCCAGCACACCTCCTAAAAGCATTACAAATGGGTGAGTAAGTGTGAAGAGACTTGGGAGATGATAAGCAACACTCTCAAATTATCTTGGTGCAAATCAGAAGAACTTATACAAAATAAGTTATTTTTAGGTTTATCATCTTTAAATATTGAATTATATTTAGATATATAAATATTAGACTCCTTGAAAATTATCTCAGTGCTATGAGTTCCTGATAACTGTGATTTACTAACTTATCCTACAATCACAGAATAGTCCAGAAGGGACCTCAAAAGATTATCTTGTCTAAGCTTTCATGGGAAAGGCAGCGGAAATGAGATTATCTAGCACCCTGTCCAATCACATATCTTGAAAATTTTCAGCAATGGGGAGTCTATCACATCCCTGGGGAGGATATTTCTTAAGGTGAAATTATTCCCTGTGTGTGCTTTGTCTTCTCTGTGCTGTTCCTTTTTCTCCTCCTTCTCTCCAGAGGAGAAAGCCTCTGTCCTTTTTGAAGCTGCCCCTAAAGTACTGGAATGTTGTGATGAGGTCCCACCTGAGCCTTATCCAGGGAGAAGAGACCCAGCTCCTTCAGTCTTTCCTTACAGGGCTGGCTTTCCAGCCCTTTGAATATCATTGCCACTCTCCTTTCGACCCGATATGCTCCTGTCTTTCTTGCCTTGAGGGGACCAGAAAGAGGCATGCTACTCCAGGTACAGCCTGGCAGGTGCTGAGTAGAGTGGGGTGATCACACCTGTACCTCTGCCTTTAATGTCCCTTGTAATCCCCAGGATTCAACTTTGTTCCTTCAGCAGCACGCTGGTGTCTTGTGTTCAGCTCATTGTCCCTCAAATCCTTTTCAGCGAGGCTGCTCACCAGCCACATAGACTCTGTTCTATACTGGGCTCTTAGTTTATTCCAACCAAGGTACAGGATTTTGCATTCAATTAAATTTCATACTGTTCTTGGTAGACAGTCTTACAATCTGTCCCATTATGTCTGTAAGATGATTCTCCCATCTGAGAGGTTTTTCACCTCACCACACAGTTTGGTGTCATCATCAGGATCCTGCTGAATTAGGATCCTGCTGAGCTTCTTGCACTCAGGAAAGATGAATTACACCAGAATAAAATAAATAAGTTGTTTGAACTCTGAGTTCAGACTCAGTGTTTGAACTGAGTTACTTGTTTTGGTTTTCTTCTTGTACTCAGTTATTACTTGAAAATTCTAATATTTCAACATGCAAATATTTGAGTGAAAATATGACTATAGACAGACAGGTTAAATGACTATGCTTGATGAGGATTTTGAAGACTTAATGCAGCTCTTGCATTGGTTACTTGCAACTTATATGATGTAATCTTTTCAGATTTTTGTGACTTAGCTCTCCATATATGAAGAGCAGTGACGATGTACAGCTTACACCATTTTATTTTTAACTAGCTCAATTACAAATCTTATAGGGCTGAGACTTTCCTTACAGGCATCACCAGAATTTAAGATTCTGAGCAGTGCTGGGATTTCTAAAATCTGTCACAGTGTGACCATTAGTTTGGAGACTGTGTTTGACAAATGGATGTATCCAAACAGCATTATTCATACTCGGATAATTTTCTTGTTTTCTGCCTTTTCTTGCTAAGGTTGCCTCCCACCATTCCCCTCTTCACAAAGTAAGTAATAATACATAAGTTAGGATGAAATAAAAAATTCCTGAGGTGTCTGGAAACAGCACTTCAAACACAGTCAATACCCTCCTTGGAAACTGGCTGCTGTAAAAAAGAAATGGACAAAATAGTACTTGGCCTGAATAGTTTCAATTTGGCCTTGCTGAAGTCAAGAATTACCATTGATTTTAGTGGAGTGAGGATTTTATACATTGTGAAGCAAAAAAACCCCTAAGACTAGGATTTCCAAAGGTATCTGAGGAGATAAGATGCTTCTGGGATGCCTTGAAAATTCCAGACTAAGTCAGTTTCACTATTCCAGCAAATGAGTCAGCCACCCATATTTGAATCTATCTTTCTGTCTCTAGTAAGCCAGATGGATTTGAATTGGTATCCTAAAGAGGAAACACACAGCCTCCATTTAGCTATCATTTAAGTCATCTAGATATACAATACAGAGCATAATTGTTTCTGTAATCCTTTTGTAATATCTGGAAATTAGTTATCCTGAAATGATGTATTTTAATTTATTTTCAAAACATTAAATATTAAAAGTGCTAGCACATGACCTCTAGATGTAATTAATATAAGAAATGATAAACCAGGCATATAATTAAATGTCCTTTCCAAAAATAGAGTACTGAGGGAAGCAGTCATTAACTAAGATTATATTACCAAAAGGGAAAACATTACTACAGTCAGTCATCATTGTGAACAACAGCACAACAAGGTTCATTCCTATGCCTGTGGATATCTATTTATAGTATAATGACATGAGCTGTAATAACCACATGACATCTCTTCCAGGATCTGAACCTGAGGATATCTACATCTGGAGAGAGAACACATCAGGCAATGTTTACATTCCCTGCTCTTATTCAACCAAAAACATATGAAAAAATTAAGACCTCAGAAAACAAGAGTGATGTATTTATTTACTCCTTTGTTTAAAGGAGTGTATTTTTAACTGATTCACCTGACATCAAACTGCTTTTTCTTCCACAAGAGAAATACCTATTGCTCATTTCAAGACTTGGAGAAATACAGTGTGCCGGCATGGTAACACAATCAGCTTTACCAGGACTTTGAATTTCATGCTGTCTAGTTTAAATTCCTAACTTTCAAGGATGATAGGTATTGTTTAAATTTGTTTTAATAAGAGTTTTCTCATTGAATTCCATTGTTATTTTAACAAACTAGGAAAATAACTAATTGTGGTGGAGAAGAGGGACAGGTTTTAGATCCAATTTCATAAATTCCATCCCCCTTCAACAATTCTGTGCCATATAGAGATGGTGCTGGGGAGGTAAAAAAAGAGAGGTGGTACTAATCTGAATTTGGGTAAATTGAAGAAGACTTAACCCTTTAGGAATAAGCATGAAAGTTGTCTTGATTTCAACTTGACTGCATCTGTGAGGTGGAGGGATAAGAAGGCAGAAAAATTGAGTGAGGAAAAAGAAATGACGGAAACTGTGAGATGTGACTAGTAAGCAAGAAGATATCCTATCCTACATTGTTTAGGGAAAAATATACACACATGCTCCAAATAAACAAAAAACATTTCCCACTTAAGACTGTGTGCCATAAAAGAACTGAGGGGTAAGCTGTATTCTTCATTTTTGTTCTGAGTTACTCTGAATTCCTTGGGAGCAGACTGCTCTGCATATTAGTGGAAGTGGGCTCTGGGAGGGCCATTTCTGAACAGAGATGCTGTTTTCTGTGTCCCTGTTGGTGAAAGGATGCATTATGTAAGACATATTTGTATGGTGTCCATATTTTCTTGCATTTGCTGTTTGTTTATTCTGATAATGGGCTGACTCATCTCCTGGGGATTCCTTCTTTCTAGAAAACAAGCTAATAAAATTCACCAGTACATTTCTTCCTGTTAGTTATTCCTCAGCATAGTCCTCAGCATTTTTAATTCTGGCCAGCTGAAAACAAGCTGTTGCTTTGCCAACATTATTGACCTTCCAAATTAGCATGTGAGTAAGCTATGGCATAGAACAAGTGTATTTCCCCTGGTGTAGAGCCAGCACAATGACATATTGCTATACCTTACAGTATAGCAAACAATTCTCCAGCAGGCTGCATGGGCCAAAAAGTGCAAACCCACCCCACAAGTGTCAGCAGGCATCATCAGTAGTATCACATTTTTCCTTCCATGGCATGTTTCTATAGGCTCATTAAAGCACTCTTACAACTTACCCCACCATCTTTCCAAGATTCTCTGTTTGTCTTTATAGACCTTACACTTCTGCTTTAGTTTTTTTCCTTATTTCTATACTTTTGTAAGTGTGTGTTTTCTCCACATTATGACAGCCCACCACAAATGGCTTCACTGTTCCTTAAGGGCTGCAAATTCACCTCTAGTCATGTGTGCAGCATAACAGAAATGCAATAGCTTGCAATGTACATATCCTGATCTGTCAATTTTCCACCCTTCCAAATGAGCAGAATGAGCACAGCTGTCTTCTATTTACTGGAGAGATGTACTATTCCTTGTAACTGTCTTGGAACATACATCATTACTAACATATGACTATTTAGCTTTTGCTTTTAACTTATCTTCTTTTACCCAATATTTGTCTCTATTTAGATAAAAGAAGGAAGGAGAATTCTGTAAGCTCTGTGTAAGCTGAAACATAAGTGCAAGCTGTGCTTCTGCTTGGACTAGTGATGTGTCTTCCCCCTGTGCTGGCATCTAGGCAATACAGATGTTTCCTCCTGAGCTGTAAAGACTCAAAAGCACACAGAAATCACAGGTTTGATTCTTTCTGCTGGTGACATACTTGAAATCATGGCATTTGAATCTTCAAGCCCTTGTGGAGCTGGAAAAGTAGATCCACTCTTGGCCCAGAGGGACAAGTCTTACTGATTTTTAAAAGTGCAATATTGACTGAAGTTTCCTTAAGCCCAGAAAATAACAGATTACTTTGCAGAGCCATAATGCATTGCTTTGCTGCTAACGTTAATGGTATACAACATTGTCAATGTTACAAATTTACATTATGCAGTTTAAAGTTCACCAGCCTCCATATTGACTTTGGTTTTCTTTTTCTAAAGTCAAGTCCTTTTTGTCAATCAGTTCTAGGAAATTATAGATCTACTTGAGATTGTATTAGCTTCCTTACATAAGGTAATGAATTAAACCTTGAGTATTAGAGAAAGCCTAATCTTAAAAGTTCACCATTTAGAAAAGATTTCTTCTAATGAGAGACTTGAATATATCTAGGATGAATTCTAGTCCTGATCCAAACTTCTGTGGTTTTCATGTTCAAATGTGTTCTCACAGAAATAAATCTGAGCCAAAGTAATAGAATTTAATTTTTTGCTTTGGCAGGGTACCACATGTAGAACTTGTGTAGGAATTTCTAAGATAATTTATGATACTGGTTTTGTTTCCTTTTATTTTTATTTACTGTTTTTTTTCCCAAATAAAGTTTAGTCTCCTTTCTATGTCAACATTTCAGTGAGGTTTCTGTACTTAAGTGAGATTTGGAATTGTAGAATGCCTTTCTTTTTTTTTTCTTTCAAATTATATAAAAAAAAATATTATTGAAACACTTAATTAGAGAAACATGACTTAAGTCTTGAGTGAATTCTAGTTTTTATAAAATGAGATAATTGGGTCAGGGACACTGTTCTAATTCCCACGGGTACGTGAGCCCCAAATATCACAGGCCATGAAAATAATAATTACTTGAAATGTCTGATGCTCATCAACAACAACAACAAAAACAACAACAAAAAAAAAAAAAAGAAAAAGAAAGAAGAAATCTTCTTGTGAACACAATGTGAACACATTTCTTAAAAGAGTAAGCAACAGCAGACTGCCATTGGAATATATTAGTGTATTGGATATATTTTGTAGAGGCAATATTTTGGTAGTGAGAGGGGCTACTCTGGTGGCTTTTGTTAATGCTGCTAGAAATTTCCCCTATGTCCAGTGAAGCCAATACCAGCTGGCTCCAAAATGAACCAGCCTCTGGCCAAGGCTGGGCCCGTCAGCAACAGTGGTGCTGGGATAACAGTTTTAGGATGGCAGAAAAGTTGCTGTGCAGCAGCAATTGCATCCAGAGAAGAGGAGAGTGAGAACGTGTGAGAGCAGCAGGTCTGCAGACAGCAAGGAGAGTGAATGAGGGCAGGAGGTGCTCCAGGCACCAGAGCTGAGAGTCCCCTGCAGCCCTGGTCGTGCAGTCTGTGGGGAGACAGGAGGTCCATGTTGCAGCAGAGGTGCACCTGAAGCCTGTGCAGGACTACCCCATGGAGCAGGTGGATGGCTAAAGGAGTCTGTGACCTCATGGAAAGCCCATGCTGGAGCAGGCTCCTGGCAGAACCTGTGGCTTCATGGAGAGAGGACATCATGCTGGAGCAGGTTTGCTGTCAAGATTTGTGACCCCACAGGGGACTCAGGCTGGAGAAATTCCTGAAGGACTGCAATGGAATGGACCCACTCTGGGATGTTTGTGAAGAACTGCAGCCCACGGAAAGATTCCCTTTGGACAAGTTTGTGGGGGACTCTCTCCCTTGGGAGGGACCCTGTGCTGGAACAGGGACAAAGTGTGAAGAATCCTCCCCTGAGGTGGAAAAATTGGTAGAGACATGATGAAGTGGTCACAGCACCCATTTCCTGTCCCACTGTGTTGCTGTGGGGGAGGGGAGAGAGAAAATTGGGAGTACAGTTAAGCCTGGGAAGAAGGGAGGAGTGAGGAGAAGGTATTTTAAGATTTAATTTAAGATTTAAGTTTTATTTTCATTATCCTACCCTGATTTAGTTGACAGTAAATTAAACTGAGCCTTTCACTGGATTTTCTCTCCCCTGCCCAGCTGAGAACAGGAATGACAGAATGTCTTTGGTGGGCAACTGAATCCAGCCAGGGTTAACCTGGCACAGTTAAACAAGGCATTTTCATCTTCAAAATTTCTGCTTGTTCCAGGAAATCTTTAAGTGTGAGATGAAAAAAAAAAAAAGACTTTTTTAAAATGTTGCAGTTATATATTACAAAAATAAATCAATCACACAGGAAATATTAATCTTGTTTAGCAACTGCTGATTTGATTTTAAGAAACTGTGGTCAAAATTACTCTTTCCTTAGACAAAATAATAAAAATGTAAAATTTTTATGTGGTTGTTCACAAGCACATACCCTCTGCAAACTTACCCTTGTCTGCTGGGTCTGATGTGTGAGCTGTGGAAAACATCCCCACACTAACAGCACTCTAAGAGATCAGTGATGTGAAGGCAACACGCCAGCCCAGTATTAAGTCCTCACCTTCATGCCCAAAATTACCTAATGCAGAACATGTTCTTATGTTCATAGTATCCTTACACAAGTTTTAAAACATTTCAGGCACTAAATCTTTGAACTTTTTATATCAAGATATTAATTATTAAGTCTGTTCTGTGTCATATTCCCCAAGACATAATGTAGGTAAAAATAAGAGCTGTTTTTGTGTTTGTGGAAAAAAAGTTTGAAGTAAGTGACTTCAAATATTTTTATTATCTTGTTTGACAATATTCTGCTTGGATTCATTGTCAGTCTGGTAGTCTGGACTGTCTGAGGATCTGGATGATACACATATATGAGGCTGAAAAATCTGTGTTTCCGTCCCTGTAGCTGAGAAAAATAGGGCAGGTTACTCATCTTTTCTGCCTGCAGCTAAACCTGAATCTGAGGAATTTTGCCACTTGAATATGCTTTGGGCTCTGCTGGTTTGTCTCCTTAGTCATCCAGTCTCTGCACCTGCGTACTTTTATTGCTGTTTTATAATGAATATAAATTCAAATTCTGCAGATTTCACTAGTACTCTGTTGAGCTTCATCAAGGCTGGATGAACTATAACAACTAAGTTCTTCCTTCTCCAAATTATCAAGATCTTGTATTTATTTTTGTTCCTATGTTAAACAAATTTGAGATTCACTAAGTTTTCAATACCCTCCCCCCTACCCAGTATATTTAATCTCACATGCAGGATTCATCTCAGATTTTAATTCTAATGATCTGTTTAGATTTATCTGGATCTAACAAACACTGTAAAAGCTAAAGAGTGGAAAGATGTCACCTACATTTAATTTTCTATAGCACATTCTCACTAGTGACTGAAGGCTTTCTTTATTGTTGATTGAAGAAAGTAAGAATCTGTATTCTTCTCAATGTCAGGTTTAAAATAAGAAGAACTGTGATACTGTTTTCATTCTTGAATGCTGCAAATCATTCCCTCTTTTACTGAAGACATTTTTTAGTGTCTTGTCTTCTCACAGGTGATCTTCTCAAGTATCATATGGTTAGTGAAAAAAAAGCCTGGATGCTGTAAAAAGAGGTGCATGTTTGTATGCTGGACAAAAGTACGAAGAGGTGATGCACTGATTAACAAAATCAGGGTAAGTCTTTAACCTGTTATTTCTATTTGAAGGGGAAAAAATGACAATATTTTTTCTGTGTGAATAAACATAAAGTGGACAACTAAGCCTTAACCAAAACTTTCCTAATTTCTTTCTGAGACAGAATCACAAATATTTAAGGTTGGAAGGGATCTTGGAGATCATCTAGGCCAATACCCTTCAGAGGCAGGGTCACCTGGAGAAGGTGGCATAGGAATGTGTCCAGGTGGGGTTTGAATGTCTTCAGAGAGGGAGACTCCATGACCTCCCTGGGCAGTCTGTTCAGTGCTCTGTTATCCTCAATGTAAAGAAGTTCTTCCTCATGTTGAGGTGAAACTTGTGATTTAGTTTATGGCCATTGCTCTGCATCACTGAAAAGAATCTGGCACCACCTCCTCAACACCAGCCTTTGAGACATTTATATGTATTGATGAGATCCCTCTCAGCTTTCTCTTCTTCAGACTCCACAGTCTCTCATTATAAGAGAAATGCTGCAAACTCCCAATCATGTTTGTGATCCTGAGCTCAATCCTCTCCAGTAGCTCCTGGAATATATTTTAGGTGCAGGAATTAATACAAGGTTGAAGTGATGAAATTTATTATTTTTGGAGAAAAAAGGATAGAACAGCAAACAGTTTCTTCTATGTAACCTAGTTTCCAATTTTCTCTGGAGGACAGTGGGTACTCGAATAAAGATAGGATTTAGGCTATGGAAATTATACTTAACTCTGTTTTGAGTGGAACCAAAGAAAGATCCGCTGCTCATTTTTTCTTTCTGAAATCACTGTACTGCAGTACCCTAGAGTCTTTATGTTCCAGGAGGAATAAAGGGATGAGATCAGGAATGCTGCTGTACATCTCTAATCACCACCTTGCTTTGTGTGTGGTGAGAGACCAACTTCTTGTAGCCATATCTAGTGCACCCCAAAGTACTGAAAGATTTGGGTATGTATAACAATCCCTACAATATTCAACACAGTTCCTAACAGCTGATGAATTATGTTGTCATATAAAGCTTTCTAGAATCTTGTAGAAGTTGGTCCTGCTAGTGACTCAGCCCTCCTCAAACTTCTACTCTGAAAAGTGGTTCAAGGGAAACCATCTCTGCTCTATCCCCTGAGCCTGGCAGATGAAGACTCGAGAATGCAGCATGGGCTTCTCAGCAAACTCCAAAGAGCCTCAAGTACAAAGGAATTGGTTTTTGTCTTTTTTGTTTGTTTGTTTGTTTTTTAAAATTCATATAGTAAGATTTGCTTTAAATGTTGAAAAAATAGAAGTTATGTAATTGGTGTGTATGTTTCTATCTTTCCCTTCCTGCAGGAATAAGTGGGGGGAATAGCTCTACAAGGTACACACTTATCTGACCCCCTCATTCAGCTCACCTAGTCTCTTTCTTCTTTAGTCACATTCCCTGCACTTTCTACAGGTTAGACATGATCAAGTAATTCTGCTTTTGATGACATTTTGTGTTTGGGTTTTAAGCCTCCATCCACTAGCTGAAATGTCTTTAGCATCAACCAAATGGTGTATTTTTCCTCTCCTGTTTCTGTCATCTGAAAAGAAGCTCACTGGGTGCTTTTGGTCTGATGCCTCAGACCCAGACCCCTTTGCCCCAATGGGATTCAGCACTTGCAAGCACTGGACTCTTCTGTCAGTCATTCTTATAATTTTATTTTTCTGTGTCCTTTATTTCTGTATTTGGACTTTTTGGCTGATCCCAGCTGTCAACCAATTACCCACCAGCTTCTCACTCATCTTAACACGGAATGAGGAGAGTGTGAGAAAAGCAAAAGTGGAAACTTCATGCATCAAGATAAGGACAGTTCAACAAGTGGAAAAACCCTGCATATGCAAGAAACCAAAAGAAGGAGTTAATTCACTACTTTCCATCCTTGGACAAGTTCTAATAAAGCAAACTCTGCACACCTAACAGTTAATTCAGAACACAAGTATCATAACTTGAATACCCCTTCCTCTTCATTTTCCTGAGTTTAATAGCTGACCATGATGTCATTTGGTGTGGGACATCCCTTTGGCCAGCTAGAGTCAGTGTCTTACCCTGCCAACTTCTCGTGTGACTCCATCCACTTGCTGAAGGAGCCAGAGTGGGAGAAAACCTTGATGCCATCCAAGCACTGCTCAACAGTAGCCTTGTGTGTATCAACAAAGTCACAAATCTACCATAGTCACAAATCTACCGTAGTCACAAATTATAGTCACAAATCTGCCATAAAGGTTGCTGTGAAGGAAATGAACTCCATTCCACCTAGATCCAGTATGCTTTCTCACATGAAGACATGAATTCCAGTAAATGTTCTTTTTCGAATCACTATTTTTATTGAAAATAATTGAGCACTGAGATTTCTTCTCCACTTCTGTAAGGATAATAACTTTTACTTAGTCATTTTTTGTACTGAGTTGCCACTGCTGCTACTAAAATATGCAGTCTGTACTGGAGACTTTAGTTTATCTTGAACTATGGTTACTGGGGAAATGGATTTCCTAACAGATTTTGGTGCTTTGGACTACTTTAAGGCACTAAACAGGGCAAGATTAAGCATTCTCTTCAAGTGTATCCATACCTGTTAGAAAGTAGCAGCCATACAGATTGTAGTAAGAAAGGGAAAATTGTATGTATTACATGTGCTTTCAGCAGCTCAGTATGATTGCTGTATATCAGGATCAGATTACCTGCTACAAAACTCTGGTCCAAGCACAAAGACATCACAGAAAGACATCACAGAAAATTTTTGCATACTAATGGTGTCCTAAGTTTTTTACTGGTTAAATTATGTGTAATAATGCCTTTTTTGTAAACCATCCTACTGCATTATGCTGTAGTACTCTGTTAAGCAAGTGGTTTAAGTTCTAATTAAACATCCTTGCTAAATCAAGGTCACTGTCTGTAAGCACCTACTGCTAAGAGCTGCTGTTACGGTATGTCACAGTTGCTTGCACAGTAACTGGTTACCCAGTTACTACTGTGTTGTTATCCTGGTCCACTCAATCCCAACTCTTCTGTATCTGTACTCATTGGCTGAAAATCAGCTGTAGATTTGTGCCCTCTTTCCAATTCATAACATGTGCTTTAATTGAAGCATGTTATTATGAAGCATGTTATTATGAAGCACTGCTGATATTAATTGGACAGTCTGTGTCAGGATCAAGGGGAGTTGAAGTTTGCTATGCTTCTGGTAATGACTGGAGAAAGAGTCTATAAAGTTATCTTTTCCTGCCCATAGACTGGGGCACAAGACAGCTGTAAAGGGAAAAAAACAAATGAGTAATGGATGGAGAAAAGTTTGCCATGATGATGTTCAGCAGTGCAAGTGCCTAATTCTGGGCTGTCATTCTATGTTTGATAATTCTGTCATCAATTGTTGCTAGTTATCAGTAGAGGTCTGTAGGATAGTGACTTAGAAAAGACAGGGTCCACTTAAGGATCTCTAGGAACATTGTTCCTAAGAGGATTACCCTAGTCACAGAGCCTAAGTAAGTCTGGTTAATTAAATGAGTGCACCAAACTCACCGATGTTGCTCCAGCAAAGTTTACCTCACCCGAAAATCAACAAATACAAAGTTAAATAAAAGACTGGTTGAATAAACTTCTCAGGATTGTGAGACCTCTGTGGTACATAATTTATGGTACATTTATGGTGTTGAAACCAGCAAAATGTTGCAGTTGGAAATCTGCACAGGAAAGTAGCACCCTCTTTGGCATTTACCACAGCCGTTATTCTCAATTCCTGCACTTAAATAAAGACAATTTGAAAGTTTGATTTGCCTGTAAGTGGCTTAACTACTTTGAAAATTTGTATTGTTAGTGTCATAGCAAAAATTCCTGAAATACTTTTTCCTTATTATTGCCACACTACATGCATAGCTCAACAGATGGGACCATGGGAAAATCCTGTTTGAAAATGACCAGGGCAAAACTTCTGGAGTTTCTCAGCTGTCATGTATCAACATACAAACTGATATAATGGAATAATGCTTATGAACCTCCTGCTGAGGATTTGTCTGACCACTAGTTTATAATCAATGAACTGTTGTGCAGGAAGACAAATAAATTGTTCAGGAGACTAATAAGGATATTGCTTTAAATATTACCTCCTTCTGCCATGACAAAATGTAATTGGACAGTAGGATAGAGCTGTTGAGCTTGGCTGAGGTTCTTATCAGAAAGCTTTCCATTTCCTTACTCTCAAAATAAAAAAGCAAGGAGAGAATAGGCTGAGACACTTCCCTATTTCTGTTACAGGTTCTAACAAAGCTAACAAAGCACCTGGGATCAGCACAGAAGAGGCAGCAGTTGTTCTGTTCATGTTTTGTTGTTAAAAAGCAGGTTCTGGTCTGTTCCTTTATCACTAGCACTCATTAAAAAGGTGTGGGATATAGTACCTTGCTCCATGTCAGTATCCCTTACTTTTAACCTCTGCCATTTTAACCCAGGATGTGGAACAGCAATCAAAGTTGAAGCACTTTTTTTTAAACTTGTTTTCAGGATTGTAAGTTGCTGCTTCAGTTTATGTTATACCTGAAGGAAGGCTTGTGTGCTTGAAAGCCTGCCTGTTTGGCAACAACATCATCTTACATAGTAAAAAACAAACAAACAAAACAAAAAACAAACAACAACAACCAAAAAAACCAAACCAAACTACCTCTCCCACAATAATAGATGCTGAAATCTGACCTACTGCATATCATAGGTCACTGAATTCCCCCAGATACCCTGTAGCTGAGCATAATAACTTGTGTTTCAGCTGAAGCACACAATGTTGAGCTAAAGCATAACTTCCTGAAAGGCATCCAGTGTTTTTCTTGAGACTGTAGGAGCTCAAGAATGTTGGACTTCATGATCTTAGAGGTATTTTCCTGCCAAAATGATCTATGATCCAGTGATTCCTTTGTAGATTGTTACAGTGATTTACTTCCTTATCGATAGGAAATGGTGTACTTTATTTCCTGCTTAATTTTCTTGACTTCAGTTTTCAGCTGGCGTTTTTTGTTACACCTCTGTTAGATTAGAGAGCCCTTGTATTTTCTCCCTGTGAAGGTACTTACATGCTGTAATCAAGTCACCTCTCAATCCTTTTGATAAGCTACACAGATTGAGCTCTCTAAGTCACTTATGGCAAGGGTTGAGAGTGCTGCTGCTAGCTCAAGTATACAAGCCTTTTCTGGTCAAAGATTAGTAATTAATGGCATTAGAAATGGACAATTTTTTGTGAGTGACTGAGTCTTACAAACAACTTTTGGCTGATGAGTTCAATAATGCTGACTGAAATATCTTTAAGACAGTTATCCATAATTATGCATACATTCATAAAGACAGTGGATGCCACTTCTTCATTTTAAAGTGGTCTAGGTAAGGAAAGGGTATTTAGTGAAAAGAAAGAATTAGAAGCTCTACAGTATAATTATTCCCTTCTTTAAATTTAAATACTTGTTTCTATCTTAGCATTTCCTCTTCCACTTCATTTTTAATGCTGCTTTCTGATAAGACAAAACTGATGACATAATTACTAGGTAGAAATTGTAGGTATTGAGCACGTTCTTGAAATCACCTCCTCTCAGTTTCCTTGCAAAAACTGTGAGTATATTTGTAATTTAAAGGTTGTTCAGCTTTTCGTGATTCTGCACAACTACATAAAAGTTTGGTGGCAAAACATACAAAACCATATTTACACAGGAACAAATATGCTTGTTTCATTGATTCATTAGCAATGTGCTGTGTCTGATTTTATTTCTACAGTAATTAGAAAACTACCCTTAGGGTATTCTTTATCATGAGCAAATCCTAGAGGAATTTGGTTTTATTTATGGTCTGAAATCACGACTGAATTATTAATTTCCTAAGTTTTGGCTTTGTGACTACCTTAAAAGCGAAACTAATCCATGCATGGTCAATCCAAGCAAAGTCTTTTTGATAAATGCCTTGTGGAAACACAGAATATGCATGCAGAGTCTGTGATATGAGCACAATATTTCAGATCAGGCTTTATTTATTCTTTTGTTGTAATCAGTTGGGTTCACAGAGGCAAAGCATGTAATGTTACCAGAGTCCTATCTGGAAGATTTCTCTTTTCACTCTAGTCCACTGCAGCTGCCTGTCAGTGCTGACCCATCCATTGTCAGCATTGTCAAACCTAATAGCACCTGAAGCAGGGTAAGAAGTGCACAGAACAAAGTCTGAATGAAATGGCTTCACCTTCACTTTTAGTAATGCAAGTTCCTCACCACACTTGGTATTTCAGGCTTTCTTTTGACAAGGTTGCCAATAATTTTGGAAATACATTCAAAGCAGAGTCTTCTGAACAAGTGAACTTCTTCACTGCAGAACAATATCTTCCCACATCTTTATTCTACCTGCATGTGTGACAAGGGCATGGAACAAAATGCCAGGTGTGATTAGAGTGTCAAACTCTGGAAGTGATGCGTGTTGGCTCTTTGGCTGACTGCCCTTTGAAGGACTAGGAAGAGGATGGAAAGACTTTCTAGTTTGTTGTTAGGATCAAATTCAAACCAGAATTAGGGTCAATAATGAGCTTTAGATTGTGGTGGAAAATGATAAGTAATTAATTTTTATTCTCAAATGGTGTGTTTGGAGAGGATGCAAATGTCATCCTATTTTTATCATGTGCATTAAATAAACTAGATGGGTAACTGTGTGTGATTTTGGGTGTCCATGCTGAGACAGCTTTTCATCCTCTGAGCAGGATGTGACTGAAGTCACAGTGTTAATCCAGACCTGATACCAGTATGGTGGTGGGAGGGTGCTGTTCTCTACAGCCAAAGCCTCTCTCAATGGACCAGCTCTACACCCATCCCTCTCTCACATGAGGAGCCAGACACATGGAAACATTTTTTTAATATTCTTTTTATAAGACACCCAGGTCAACCTTGTAAGTGCTTGCTACTTTCTACAGTTTTTTTCTGGTATCTTAATTAAAGTCTCAGCTGATGGGCCCCGGTGGTTAAATAGAAAACTTTTATTCTTCCTATTTTTATTCTGTTTTTCCACGTATGCAACTACAGCAATGTCACTGCATCATGAATAAATTGTCTCTGTTTTTCATTTCAGCCTGCAGAGAACTATGTAAGCAGAGTGCACATTAAATATATAAATGCCACACACAAATAAAAAAGAAATACATATATTACCATTAAAAGAGATTTCCATAACTAGTTGAAATATCATTATTCTTTTGTAAATGGTTCTACGGTTTCTCAGCATTTGGGAATACTTTAGTTGATGCTATGATAATTTCTATTTTAAGAAAATGTTGGGTCTTTTATAAAGCATGACACTCTTTGTTTCCATTCTTTGTTACAGTCTTTTGAATCTCCTCGGTGTTTCTCTAATAGTGTGAGAAATACTTTCAGGGCCAAATAATTCAGTGAGAGACTAAAATATATTTTATTTTTCCCAAAAAAATCTATTCAATATGCTTTCTTGATGTTTTGAGAGTTCTTTTGTCTGTCATGTTGGTATTCTGCATGCAGTTTGGAATAATGTGAGGAGTCCTTATGCCTTCAAATCACTATTGAAAATTATAATGCTACTTTGTTCTTAAACCAGGCTTTAGCATATGCATACATATACTAAGAATGGTTCCGAGACATGACATACAAGTTTAATTTTTCCTGAAATAAAAATATTCCCTGAAAGTCAAGAAGACAAAGAAGGGTATTTGGCCAGGAAGAAAAAAAAAAAAAACCAAAAAGATGAAGAAATCTTTGTGAGAAATTTTTAAACTTTGTTCTAGAAATTGAATTTATTGATAGAGTAGAACAATGTTTTGCTAGCATACTTAGGAAGGGGTGAGGGAGCAGGTTAACTGAACAAATTGGGAGGATCAAGTCTGTCTGCTTTCATGTCTGTTTGGAGGGTACTAATCCAAAACAACATAGTGTTTGATCTGGAAAAGTGCTTTTCTCAAACACACAGATAAATAGTTTCTGACATGAATGATTTAGCAGGACACAGTGCAGTGGTGAGAGGCCCCCCAGAGAAAAAAAATAAAAAATTCAAATTCTCCTTCAGTTTTAGGGTGGAAAGAAAGATGAAGCAGAGCATTGAGCCAGTAGAGGCTTCTAGTGAGAAACAGGAGAGGATGAGAAGCTAAAGGCTGTGAGCAGCAGTGGGAGGAAAAGCCTGGAAGTGCTGCAGTGTAAAACAAGTTTTAAGTAGACACACAGGTGTGCCAGGGACAGGTGCAAACTGAGAACTGAGCAAAATCCTCAGACTTCAATACAAGTGGAACTGTCAGCCAACAACTTGCTGTCTCTCCATGCACAGTGACAAGGGATCTACAGTATATAATTATTCTCCAGAGGAGTCTGGGACAAAAAGGGTTAAAGTGCCGAGGCAGAGAAGTCCAGGTACCAGTTCCCAAAAGACTGATGTTGAAAGACAGTTTTGCTTATCTTTTCCTGCATCTGTTGTCAGTTGTCGACAGGATTTATAGCTTCTCCCACACGTCAGCCTCTGTTAAAGCTCTACCTTGCTTAATATTTGAGTTAATAAATTCTGCTTCCTCTACCTTTCCTGGAAGCTTTGCACAACTCATCAATGGGATTTGTGGGTTGCAAATGAGAATTTAAGAATCTTCAACTTTTATCCCTGTAGTACCACCGAGGCAAAGATGTTTCATTCACTTTCAAACTTGATTTGGGTTATAAGGAAGTTTATGATCTTACCTGCTGTTCCCCAAGGCTAACCACTGGATTGCTCACAGCCAGAAACTCCACAAACTGCAGCACAGACCTCTTACAAATTGAAGGCAGCCAGGTCTCTGTCTTCTGCTTACTGGTCCAGTGTGTGCTTTTGCCATCGTCTAGCCACAGCGCTGCATCTTAGTTTCTTGTCAAGCACGTGGTTGAGGCTGCAGAGAGTGGGTTGTGTCTTATTCACTTGTGAACAGACTCAGGAGAACGAGTTGGGATGGTGAAATTTAAACTGGTGGTAAAAGCAGTTCCCACAGGTGCCTTGCCAAGTGGTTCCGCGAGGATGACTGGTGGGTTTGGGATAGGAAGCAAGCTGCCCTCTATTGGCCAGAGGGAAATATTTGGCCCTTTTCCTTTTTGTAGGTAGGGATTAAGTGATTCTGACAATTTTCTGTCAGAATCACTTAATCCCTATCTACAAAATTTTTTGACAATTTTTTGTCAGAAAAAGCAGGTATGTGTCTTTTTATAGGTTGCTACACTGAGAAGTGGTATGAAATTTGGCAAAAGATAAACAAACATGTAAATGCCACTTTCAAACTTTTAAAATACTTCTGATTTTTTAGCCTTATTGCAAGAGCAATAAAGAAACACAAAATTTCAAATTTTCATTTAGGAGGATTTTCTGTTGCATCAATTCTGTATTGATTTTATCAGTGTGACTAGGAATCCAGGAACATTAACAAGATGTAGAGAGTGAATACTGTGCTGGGACAAGTATGTGACCTCTCCTGGTAGTGATTATGTACAACATAAGAATAAACTGGAGCACAAAAGAAATCTGGAGACATCAGGAACTGGGAGCTTCTCATCTTCTGAACTTTGTTTCTGTAGTTTGCCATACTTGTTGCTTCAAATTGCCTCCTTGTTAGCAGAACCTACTGCTAATTCTAGACTTTAGATGACAGCATTAGGTGACATCCTCACTAAATACTGCAGCTACTTGCACCTCTGGAAGCACTGTGTGAAATCTTCACATTTATTTATCTCTATAGAGGAAGCTACAATTTACAGGAGTTTACAGAGCCTTGCTAAGCAAGCAGAAGTGTTTGTGTACATGAGGAGTTCCAAGTCCAGTAAATATTACAGTTTGACTCAGCTTTATGCTCCTATAGTATACTCTTTTTCTTCCATGCAATATACTGATGGAAAACTTAGGCACCACAGTGAATAAATAAATGAATAACATTATCATGTCCAAAGACATAATAAACTTACATTATCCCATTATGCCTCATGTTTCTCTCATGATTTCAGGTAATCTTTACCAGTGGGAAAAGTTCTGTTTGCATGTTTCTCTCTGTACCTGCCTATGCTCCTTTTCTGGATGACAAGCAGTAACCAAACACTGTGGATTGGCCAAGAGAGTTTTGTGATTTAGATTATGTCTCTTCTACCTTAAGAAATCTCTTTAGGACTCTGCAGAGATGAAACACGCCCTCTGCCCTAATCCAAGATGAAGGACAGATTCCTAAACAAAGAAGAAATGCTCAAGCTGCTTTGGTTTTTCTTGATATCTATATTTACCTACCACTAACTGTTCAGTATGCTTCTTTGGCTACTAAATGTTTGCGCATTTTGTTTGTTTGTATTTAGTGTAAAAGTGGAAGTTTTATTTCTCCTAATATTTCCTTGCAAACTTATATTGCCCGGACAAGTGTGATGAGGGTGCTGGGAAAGATACAGAAGAATTATACTCAGAGGTAAGTTTAGGGTTTATTGACAGATGCTGTGTTTCAAGAGTATGACATGCAGTCCTTGCTAAAATGCTGTTGTCTTGTGCAAGTATTGCACTGTTGGAAGTAGTTGTTGCTATAGAAGCACTGGAGCTGTTGACAGTGCTGGCAGCAGAAACTGCAGCAATAGCAGAGGGTTACCTTATGGGCTTGGGAATGAGAGTTTGCATTTTCTATCCCATTGCTTCTCTTTCCATTGGGAAAACAATGCTGGAA
>VZRH01000075.1:256454-273204 GCA_013397555.1 Urocynchramus pylzowi | reverse complement strand
GAGAGTAATGGAAGAAGAGGAAAGGAAATGAAATGAAAGGAAAGGAAAGGAAAGGAAAGGAAAGGAAAGGAAAGGAAAGGAAAGGAAAGGAAAGGAAAGGAAAGGAAAGGAAAGGAAAGGAAAGGGAAAAGAAAAGAGAAAAGAGTCTTTTTGGATTTGAAAATTTGCTTTTAACTCATCTCAGGTGGATCAGATTAGATGAATTAGTGAAATGAGGATAGGGAACTGTTCAGAAAGGTTTGGGTATACTCAGAACTGTTTACAAATAGCTGCCAAATGATAAGGAAAAAAAGATCAAACAGTCCCAACAGGAGTTGTAAATGGCAGTAACTGTGGTGTGCTGGAAGAAACAGGGAAGAAAGAAGCCTCTACAAATGTGAGAAGTGGCTTCAGTCATAAAGGACAAGAACTTGCATGGAAAACTCTCTAGTTTGTAGCCCTATGTCATGACTGCCTCAAAAATTATGTCTTGAATGTGGGTAATAATCACCATTCAACAGCTTTAAACACTGCCCTTCAACAGAGGAGTACTTGCACATCAGCAAGGATGGATGGGAACAGTATTCTACAGGACCTGATGAGATCTTGTGTCCACTTCCAAGTCCAAGGACCTGTCCTAGGGAGACACTCTCTGCTGTCCCACAACATGTGAAGCAGGAATGTGCTCTCCTTTGCCTCAATTTTGTTGTATTTACTTCCTGACTGTCACTCCTCTTCTGCACTGCTGCATCCTGCCAACAGCCTCTCCACTCCACCTCCCTGATTCATCTCTTCAGGGTAGATCTTCTGCCTAGCCTGCTGGGCTAAGAAGGATTCCTGTGTGGCAATGCTCTCTCTATTTTCTTTCCACAGGATATGAGAAAAGAGGTCAGTGAAAAGGACTCCCTTATCTCCTGCTATTCAGATTTGAAGCACTTTTCCCTCCTCTCCTGTACAACTGAGGATGAGCCCCAGCTGAGAGCAGTCTGTGTGCACACCCAGTTTTAGGGCACTGAACACAGCAGGAGAAAGCAATGAGCATTTAGCAGGGTTGCTGAGGAATTCACACTTCCAAAGATTAGAGTCTGTTCCTGATTTCTGACTTAACAATAATGTTTGAGAAGATCTCAAATGCTGTGCATTTGCTCTTCATTAGTAGCAAACAGTGAAGCATTAGTGTCAGTCAGAATTTCATGCTTTTAAAATTTATTTTATATTATTTTAATAACTATAATGTGAGAATGGAGTGAATACTGGGTTTGAATAAAAGCCCATCCAGAACAACAGCCTCAATGTAAAGTTAGGGTAGACAATAATCATTCTATTGTATATTCTCCTCTCCTCAAGCTGTCTGTGGCCCAGGATGGTTTTAAGCAAGAGGTGATAGTTTTGCATTTAGTAGCCCAGACTGACTATTCTTCCCTGATGTTTTCCAGATGATTTCCAAACCCATGGAGGTATTTAAGTTCACAAGGCTGCAAGCAGGTCCACAGCTTCAGTATCTCTTTTTGGACAAAATGGTACCGACGGTTTGTCTGAGCCTGCAGAGAGCAGGGAGGGGCTTACTTCATGCCTCCTAGTTTTGTGGCAGAATAGTCAAAAATGCCATGAAATCATATCTGTAAATTTGGATGAACTCGATAGCAAAGAGTAAGCTGAAGATAATGATCCGAGAGTTTTGTGTGGTGGAAGAGGATTTGGTACTTGTATGTACCTTAACCGTGTGTATCTGAACTGTGCCCCTGCAAGATAACCTTGAAGGTAGCTCCACATGCATCTAACCCCTGTCTTTCAGAACACCTTAATCTTGCATCCTGACAAATATTGCCACAGTGAGTACTTTATAGATAAGATGTGAGCTAAAGCCTACCAAAGTTTACCAAACCCTTTTCTACCCATGAAATCCTAAATAAGCTTAGTACAGAAAAGTGGTTTAAGGTATCTTAGTTTCACTCTGTGAGCAGCTTGCAAGGCTTAAATGACAGTATTCCACCTTTTGAAAAGATATTCACCCCCAAAATTATTCACTTCTCCTTTTATTTTCCCATTTTAACCTGCCTAAACAAGGATTCATTACTGTTAATGGGATTTTCATTCTCGTTAGAGTCATTAAAGATTTTCTATCCAAACTCTACTTGGATAGCAACAACAACAACATCTACTTGGATAACAACAAAAAATGGAGCCAGAAGGCAGAATCCTATTCCAGTGTAGGATACCACTAATATAAATACTCTGCTTGAAAATATTATATATATTTTTTAAAATGTTAGAAACACTATAAACATTTCTGATGTTATCCTATGCAGTTAACACAATGTCTAGGAAAAGAATGAATTTGTTTAAAACTGGCATTTCCTAAAGCTGAAAAAAAAGCTTTATACATAATAACAAAAATGAAGCTTCTAAGTGAATAGTACACAGCTCATTAGAAAGAATAAACTCTTGGGGTCCCTGAAGGTAAAATACAATGAATGTAGCCTATTTAAAACTTCATTCAATGAATATGACTTTTTCATACTGAAGCAAATCATATTTCATAACACAATGGATTATTTTAAATTACTTCTTTTTACTATTTAATGTTCTTATTATATAAGCTGCATTTTCCACTCAACTGTCTTTAAGGAATCATATTTTTCTAAATGTGATTTACTAAGGAATGCATTTAAAAAATGAGTCATCAGGCAGTACTGAGATTTCTCTATTGTTTATTCAACGTATAAATATTTGGTGATGCATTTGAGGTAAAAAGTCTCCCTGTAGTATGTTATAGTAATTCACAGCTGCCATGTTAAAAGACAAGTATTTAAAAGTTATGTATGGAAACTGTTGGGAGACATTGGGTTATGTGGAAAAATACGGACATACCAATATGCCAATACTTAACAGAATGTCGATGATTTTACAAAGGGTTGTAAACAGCATTTATCCTGGACCAGTTTCTTTAGCCTTGCTTTCAAGCCACCAATGTGAACAGAGGATTTAGAAGAGGAGAGGACTCAAAGATAAAGAATAACATTTTCATTTGAAGTCAGGTAAAGCAGAAAATGCATCTTGTGGTTGATCCAGAGCACGGAAGAAAGAGTCTCTTCATGTCTGCCATAATACCCTTGCTGAAAGTGAAGTGCTTGGTTAATCAGTAGCTGGCGCCCAGTTCAGAATTCTTATTTCTATAGTACGGTTGATGAGATCACAGCAAAACAGCTGAGGCTTCTCTTTAGTGCTGCCAGACAGAAAGGATTAAAGGTGTTTAAAGGCACAGCCTCCACCGACAGATGGGTGAGCAGTGCCAGGTAAGTGAGCAAGGCATAGGCCCTTGGCTTGACAAGACTCCACCAGCTGATGTACAGTAGCCTGTGCTGGCCATTCTGAGTGAAGGGGGAATTTGCTGCTCATTTGATTTGCATCTCAGACTGTTCTACATGACACTTGCCATGAGCATAGCTCGTGATGTGTTTGAGGAGACTGTTCTGCATAAGCAACAAGCATGTACTGCATGGCCAAACAAGTGCTGTGAGCTCAGTTCTGCTGCTCTCCTTGAAGACAGACAACGTTCCAGCCAGCTACATTTGGCTACCAACACAGGAGACCACACTCAGTCAGAAGCTGAGGTGCATAACAATGGAGCTCTTTGTATTTTTTGAATATTTCATGGCATTTGCATGCTTGTATTCCATTTTGTCTGACTTTTGTTTGTCTCTGAACAGCTCAGACTTGCACAAAGAGGATTTGGATGAAGAAGCACATATTCTGAGACCTAGATTGGATAGTAATGGAACACGACTGAAATTCAATGAAAAGACATATGCTATATTAACTTTGCTCATAATCTGGGAATCATATTGGGTGTCCAGATGTACTGACTAGTCAGAAGTGCTCTTCAATAATTTTGACAAGTTTTTCCTGATAAGAAAGCTGTGACCTTTCTCTTTCAATATTATTGAAGTCCAAGTCTTTTGCAGGTTGAATTACTTCAAAACGCTCTGGACGGTGTTATGATCTTAAACAAACAAAAAAATCATTTTTGCCTAGTCTAGGAGGGGTTGAATTCCTCAGATATGATCATGAATGTATTTGTGATTTGTTAAATAATGGAGGACTTTTTAGGTGGTATTACAGGTGCTTTATCTTCAAAATTCTATCTTATCTTTTCCTTCCTTCCTTCCTTCCTTCCTTCCTTCCTTCCTTCCTTCCTTCTTGGACATTTCTCTCCATTTCTTACCAGAAACAATGTCAATTTCTGGTAATAATAAGATAAGATTTTCAAGAATATATCTTTCCACTAGAAATTGGACTAAGTCCCACTTAATTTCACAGGTCACACTTGACCATCATATCTTTGGCTGCTCCCCAGCCACTTGTACAGCCTACCCACTAGGGACGTAAAACTACACAATATTCAATTTGGTCCTGGTAAAGTCCTAGGGGGTCCTAGAATTTTAACATTTTAATTCTTAATAGCTTTAATTAAAGAAGGATTGTAGGAATACTGACATTTGTAAAGGGGTCTTTTTCAGGATAATAAAAAAACCTAGAATCTATTGTTATTGAGATCTGTTGTGATGTTAATTTTTTATTACCGAAATTTCACTTACAATGAGGAGAGGGTTTATTCCTCTCAGTTATTATGGCAGCAGTATCAAAACTCAAACCTATACAGAGACTGAAATAATATCTTAAGAAGGGTGAGAGAAAGAAATGTTAAGAAAATTATGCGTTTTCAGTTACATTTATTGTTTGCAACTATCATTTATATGCTAAATGCTGTCTAGGTAATTACTACCCTTGTCTGGCTAACCTGTGGACTATGCAATAAGTGTAATTTATTAGGTATCCTTCATATCTTTAATAGTCCAAACCTCTGGTCACCACCAAAGAGGTGCTATTTTGTCTGTTCCTTTAATTGCTTTTTAACTCATTGTATTTCACTGAAAATACATGTGAGATTTTCTGCCGTGGACAGTCTGTGTGAGATATGGCTAAAACTCAACTAAAATTCAAGGCCATTTGTTCCAGTATCTTGTATGTTCAGCACTGGATGTTGTCAGTTCATTCCCCTATCCGAACGCTGTCGTGTGCCACTATAAGATGATGTGTCTGGCTGAGTTTTAGGGAGTGATTTTGTGTTTGGATGTAAATTGTGCATCTTTCTTTTGTGTGTGAAGCAGTGTAAAGCAGTTTTCTTTACAGGAGAGCTTCTCTGCTACAGACACACCCATGCCACAGAACTGGACCTGCTGGCAGAACTGGGAGATGTCAGGGGAACCTCAGTGCTAGGGGCAGGCCAGCAGTTTAGGCATGGTACTGTGCCCAAGTTAATAAGCCTGGTGCTGGGTTAGAGGTGTTGAGTAGCTCATTTGTGACTCCCTGTGTGTGACTAATACAGCCATTATTTTCACACCACAGTGCACACCATGGTACCTCAACATCTAAGCCTGGACAGCACTAACTGGCATATGGATATATATTTAGAGGCTTACTTGCAAAGACTGCACAGAGGAAGGGGGAAGGGTAGAGCTGTTGGAGGGGTCCTCTCCATTTTGAAGCAGTGTGGATTTTAGGAACTGCACATGTGGAGGTGGATAGAACCTGCCCAGCACACAGGTTTGACACTGATTTAAGAAGCTGTGTGCTTGGGTTAAAAGATGTTGAATTGATGAGCTCTAGTCAGGTCCTTGGAGTCTCCAGTCCCTGGTAGAGCTTGTTTATAAAAAAAGATTTGGGACCAGAATGTTTAGTAAATATTAAATTAACTGAAATGTTATTAGAGTGCAATGAATATCTGCAACTAAACTATTAGTTTCCACTCCTGTCACTCTCTTTGCTGTGTGGGAGATGCAACGGATAAGGAGCCATGCAAGTTTTGTCAGTAAGACTAGCTGTGACTTTTAAATATATTGTCTACACCCTAAGGGAAGCCTATAAAAACATGAACGTGAAATCATTACACTGTTTTGTCATGCCCAAATGACAATAACAACCATGAAACCTTTTCTGTGAAATGCCTTTACTTAGGCTAACTCGATTTGCAATGATTTAAATACTGAAACAAATTCCCTCTATTTCCATCTTGCATTTAAACAAAATGACAGCATATTGGCACCATCACTGCCTCATCTTACTATAAAACAGCAGAAATGAGCAATCTGTCAAGTTCCTTATCTGTGCTCTTTTTAGTCTTGTACAGTGTGTGCATATTCAGAAGAAAAAAAAACCCCATAAATACTGCTGTTTCTCCCTCCCTGTGTGGCTGTTTTTAATATCCTTGTTATAGCTAAAGCTCTAGAAACCTGGAAAAGCTTCATGGGTATGGATGAGTGGTCTTATTGGTGGGGAAATCTGGGAAGGTGAAGCATTGATGGCTATGCTCATTCAGCCCTCCTGAGAATGAATAGGTATCATGTATTTGGCTGGAGCTACCTCCAAGAATAAAAGGCTGTTTAAAACTTGGCTCACATCAGCACAGGACACAAAGCAGTTCTTCCAGGAGGTGACCACTGGTCATCCTTGCAAATAAAGGAAAAGGCTCTTCTCTTGAAATATTCCTGTTGTTTTCAATAGAGAAAATTCAGGAAGTAATAAGCTAATTCAGTCTGCCATGAATCTGGTCAAGTGAGAATATATGACTCAGTTAAAAAACTCACTTAGAAATTGAATTTGAATTTAGATTTATCTAGGCTGTTTAGATTTACTAAATTACTTAGGCTGATTTAGATACAGATGAGTCAAAGACAACTTGCTCAGCATTCAGAAGCATATAAACCATATGTATTGATGGATTGCTTCTATTAAGAAATGGATTCCGGTTTTTGTTGTTCATGATGATATTTGCATATGATACAGTGCTTTAAATAAAAAAGATGTAGTACTGAATTTTGCATGTAAATATACCCATGATATCTATGTAAAATTAACTGAGGAATCTTATTTGAAGCAGTCTATTGCATCTACAATAATAATCTCTTCTATTGCCTTTGTTGAGATGTTCACAATGTGAACATTAAGGTGGCAAATAATCATGAGAATGAAGCCTCATGCTTTTCAGGTAGATACAAATATGCTCTGTCTTTTTAAAAAAATTTTTTTAAAGTCCAAGAGAGATGAAGAACAACATGCATAATGTTGTCAAGGTTGTTATTATTCTTGAATTCAAATGGGAAGTATAAACCAGAAGCAGACTGTGTTTGTACTAGTGTGAAAGTGTCAGAATAAAGGTAAGCATGTTACAAAGAGTAAAGACAATGAAGGAGGAAAATTAAAGCAACTTTACACTTAATTTTAGCATTTCTTCACAATAGGGAGATCTTCTAAAATATACTAGAAGTAATTACACCATAATGTCCAAATCTTTGATTTTTCTGCTTATTATTCATTCTCTGATAATTGCAGAGTATGATTCATAACATACTATTTTATCTGGCTTGTATGTGATACACACACCTTCTTGCTGCATGTAAAGCCTTCAAAGCAGCCTAGTTCATGTAATTGTGCTGGATAGAGTTATGCTGTAGACAGCTACACGACACATGCCATGGAGAAGTGGGAGAGGAGAGTCTTTAGTTCCAGGAAACCATAGGGGGCTGCAAGAAGTAAATTGAATAAACCTGCTGATAGAAAACATGGTGTTTGTTATTCATATCAAGAAGAAATAGAGCAATTTCTATGTTCTGGTGTCACATGGGGGCACAGGAAGATACCAAAGATTCAGACTAACACCTGAAAATATTGGATTATAAATTGGGCATCTAAGGCTCTCAGTGAGGAAAAAACTTTATTCAATTGCATGCTGCACTAATATGCAATGGCTACTGCTACAAAGGTCTTGCTTGAAATCAAGATCTAACAGAGGGCAGTATGGAACACAGAGACGGAAGATAGACACAGCATGAAACTACACTGCCTGTAATAAACAACATTTAAAGATGGAACATACAGAACAAAATTCTGTAATATTATCCACAGCTGGCTTGGTTCAACCAACATATCTCACAAAGTTGTTACCTGTTGCAAACTTTTATCCTTTCTTTTCCCCTTCCTCTCCCTGTTTTTTCCTGTTCCCCTACTCCTCCTTCTTTCCATTTACCCCTCGGCCATTGCCCTTCCCTTTCCACATCTCCATTCTGCTTTTGAAAAGACTGGAAGATTTGTTGGTTCCATTTTTCTTTGCAAGAAAGAAATTGTTTTTCCTTTATGTCAAAATACTCTCTTTGCCCCTCTTTTGTATGAAAGTGACTTTACATTATGTAAGACCCTCCGAAGTGGGTCCTGACAATCCTTGGCAAAATATGCTGGAAATAATTTCCACATAGGCTGATGTTCAGTATCAGTCTTGTGCCTTACCAAATGGCTCCACTACTCATGCCTTATGCAACTCCTAGTGGAACAGCTACAAATACACTTACTATAGTGTCAAGTATAATATTCAATGTACAAGAGCTGCAAAAGAAAAGAAAATAAAAGGAAGAAAAGTATAAAGTGACAAAGCACTAAGCTAATCTTGCAAAGATGCAGTACGCTTTCCAAATTCTTGGGAGGCACAGAAAAGGCTTTATTAATTGTTCATCATCTTGCCAACACTGCCTACGTTTCTCATATGCAAACATTAGTGTTTGGGGAGGGAGTGGGTGGGATTTTCCATACATCAGATTGTAGCCATGAAAATGACAGTATTTTTCCAGAGTAATTGAAGCATTACCAAGCAAGACAATGATTGATGGTGTCTTTAACAGTCTAAGAATACTGACTGCTTTTCTTACAAATAAGTTACATGTATGTGAAGAAAAAGAGGATGTTACATGACGAAGAAAAAGAGGGTGGGAAAATAATTATAGCACTCCAAAAATGCTGCTCAATGTATTCAGTTGATTTTATTCATTATCATTTTCACAAACCACTTGTTCAATTTCCGTTTGTTATTTTCAAATCATTATACCATTGCCAGAAAGCAAAATTGCTGCTTTGTAATGTATGTAACATAATTGACTGGGTACATTAATGTTTGTTGCAGAGGCACTTAAGTTTTTAAGCATTTTGAGAGTTACGAAGATGTTGCTAAAGTTGGCAACAACAAACTGATTTTCTGTCAATACAATAAAAAGGATATCGCCTCTATTTCCTGCGTCTGATCAGCTCCAGACAGCACAGACACGCACATAAGGTGATGTATAGCAGAGACTACGCAAAAAGCAGTTCAAAATATGACTAATTTACAATCTGGAAATTAGAAGTAAGTAGAAAAAAAATGGCATGTGGCTTTTGTGCTTTCTCTGACACAGGGTTAAGTTTCCTTGGCAGAAAGGAGAATTATAGGGAGGAGAGAGTAAGTGTGGGATAGATTAATTTGTTTTCTCAGACCTAGTAATGTCATACCACTTGTCAACTGAATTTTTTTTTCAAAGTATATGTTGCATAGAAAATGTTACAATAATCCTTTCTTACATGGGTGACTAGGAAGTGAAGGCCAAAACATTGGGTGTTTCAAGGAATATTTTTTAAATGTGTGGACTTAGTGCAAATGTTACCCTTCCAAGTTGCAAAAATATTGTATTGATACTGAGATTGTCTCTAGGATCACAGAATAATTAAGAATGGAAATGATCTCTCAAAATCATCAGGTCTAATCTGCCTGCTCAAGTAGTGTCATCTAGAACTGACTGCTAAGAACTATGTCCAGATGGCTTTTGTATATTGACAAAGAGGAAATCCCTACAATCTCTCTGAGCAATCTCTCCTGTGGCAGTGCTTGGTCAAACTCACAGCAAAAAAAGTGCTTCCTAGAATTCTGAGAGGACCTTCTATCTACCTGATTGTGCCCAATATCTCTGGTCCTGCCAGTGGGCACCACTGAAAAGATCCATCTTTACACCCTCACTTCAGATATTTATAGGTACTGATGAGAGCCCCTTGAGCCTGCTCTTTTCCAGGCTGAACAGGGACAGCTTTCAGCCTTGCCTTGTATGAGAGCCTACAATAATTTCTATGACCCTTTATTGGATCCTCCTCAATATATCTATGGCTCTTATTCTAAGAAGCCCAGAACTGGGCAGAGCACTCCAGATGTGGTCCTGCCCGTGTTGATTAGAGGCAAAGCATTACCTTCCTCAAGTATCTGGCAGAACTCTTGATGCAGGTCAGGATACCATTAGTCTTTTTTGTGACAAGGGCACACTGTTGCCTCACAGCCTTGAGTTTCTCTGTCTCAGATGCAGACTTTTCATTTCCACTTGTTGGATTTCCTGAGGTTCCTGTCAGCCCATTTTCCAGCCTGTCAAGATTCCTCTGGATGATAGCACAACCCTCTGCTGTATCAGCCACTCCTCACAATTTGGTGTAATCAGGAAACTCTCTGCCCAATCATTAGATCATTCATGGCTGTGTTAAACATTATTTGACCCAGTATTGGCTCCTGGGGTACCTTAGTCACTGGTCTCCATCTAGGCTTCATGCCACTGATCATCAGCATCTGGACCCAGCCAGTTTTCGATCCACCTCATTGATTCTCTCAGTCTGTGTACCATCTCTACGAGCACCTGTATGGGAGACAGTGTCAAAAGCCTAACTGAAGTCCAAGACAAATGGTTTAGCTGCATCCTGGAAGATATGACCTTGACTAGTGGGAGTTTAAGAGTTGAAGATTCAGCCATGACATTGCTGGAGAGGAGCTGTGCAGCAGCTATCCTTTTCACCACCGAGGAGAGGGGCCAGTCAGCTGGGGAATGCCAGACAAGGAGCAGCTGTGAGGTATCAGGGTGTGCCCAGATAGTCCATTCCAGAAAAATACTTGTCTACTGCTCCAGACTTCTAATGTGGGAGCTGTTGGTTGTCAGCTCTAATGTTGGAGCCATATCTTTTTGGCAGCCAGAGTGGTAGCGCCTGAGCAACATTAGTGCTGATTTACAGGGAACATAAAAGCAGAACAAAAGCAATCCCTAAGATGGTGGTAATGACAAGACAGCTCCCAAAACCATATTCTTCTTCTCACCTTTTGCACTTCATCATCCCTTTAATACAATGACAAATCAACAATTTCTAATTTCTTATCTTCTCATTTCCTGCCTCTGTTCTTTGTGCTGTTCTTCTCACTATTATATATTTATTAACTTTTCTTTTGTTTACTTCTCCATTGGTCCATTGTAGCCATGGTATCCATTTAACCTTTATGTAGGGCTCTCTACTGCATTAAGACATTAAAAATGGGGTTTGTTTTTTTTTCAGCATCTACATCAACATAGAAGTCATTCCTTTTGAGTCAATGGAGTGACAGTACAGTGCAACAGATTCAATTGGGAGAATCAGAAATTCTAATATTTAAAATGAATCTATGATAAAATTTAGCCTTTGAATATTGATTTAGGAAGGTTAATAGGATTTACAAGATTAAGACACCAGGGCTGTCAGAGTGGCATTAGGATTATTCATAAAAAAAAAAAAAAGAGTTGAGCAGACAGTTGAAAACCATCAAAAATAATCAAAAATTATTTTATAAATTATGGATATGCTAAAAATTCTCATTTGTCTGCTCTTAGTGTGTGTTTCCTGTATCTCAGTGGCCAAGAAAAGGGTAAATACTTTCAGACATAGGGTATTGCTGCTCTGAGGTTGCCAGGATAACTCTATATCTGATTTTTCCAACTTCCTTTTGCAGTTTGTCAGTGCAACAATACAGTGTTTTAGTACACACTGGAAGTGTGGTTTTATTATTTTGGGTCTTTCTGCTTTGTGTTTAACACCATTAATAAGCACTCAAATTGACTGCAATTAGAACTGCTTGAAGAACAGTGTGTTTCTTGCTGATCAAAGAGGGGATAAAAACTGAATCTCCGACATTATTTTCTTCAGCCCACTTAAAAATATATCTTGTTTAGTATTGGGGGGGCTGAACTCTCCTTGCTTTAATGTTCAAAGGTTCACATATATTGAACTCAAAAATGCTTTGAAGAAAAAAATGAACAGAATCATTTTGTCATGACTAAGACAAGTTCTGGAAGATGATTATTCAGTGAGAAATCAGTCTAAGAGTTAATGATAATATCCATGACTGAACCATTTTCCAAACAGAAGTGTTTCAGGTGCCTTTTGGAAAGGAAACTCATCTCATTCATGCAGACTCCTTATGCTACACATATATTAGACCTAAGACTTTTAAAGAAACTTAGCATGTGCATCAGGATCAAGGAAAGTGCTGTCTGTACTGAAGTTTTTGCTGACTTCATATTCTCAACACAAACGAAAGAAGAAATAAATAACCCCCCACAAAATTGCATTTTTTTCATCTTTAACATGACAAAATTTAAACTTCCTGTAAGCCTGACAATTGTTTCTCTTTCTTCCTTGAAGTAAAGCTGGAAGTTGATGAAACAAAGAAATATGGTTACAGAAATACATGCACAGACAGTTCTAAGAAATTATATTTAGCTGGTCTTGTGCCAGCCATCTTAACTACATGTTTTATGCTACGGGCCCAGCTCCTGTACCAGACCATTGCACAGGTGGAAATATGTATTTGTGAGACACCAAACAGTAAATTTCCCCAATGCAACACAATTACAGAAACATCTGTGCAAAACATCTTTGATCCAATTCACTATGAAAACATACAAACACTCATGATGGTCTAGTAACTGCAGATTTCCCTGCACTGCAAAGCCAGAAACAATGGGGAAATTGCTTCAAGACCAATAGTTTTTGTTCTGGCACCTGTACCTCTCAGCTGTTGTTCCTTGCCTGTTAGGGTGTAGTTCAATTTAGTGATAGAAAGGAGACAAATACATTTTACATGCATTAATGAAATCACACAGACAGCTTGTAAACACAAGAAGGAAAAGCATATAAAAAATCACTTGAATAGAAGTAAGCTGGACACATGAACCAGTTTTGGTAAAACAGAGATCACTTTATGCCCCTACTTAGCTCTTGATTCAAGAATCAGTTGGAATTTTTTGTGAAAGTTTTTGGTAATTTACCATTCCTGTGCTTTGTATGAATTGCTTCAGGCTGGGTAGACAGCCAGAATGCCAAAATTCAATGAAAAGCCTTATTTTAGCTGAAAAATGGTAAGATTTTTTTGTTTTGTTTTGTTTGTTTTGTGTCTCCTATCTGTCTATTTCTGTCCCTTAGAAACTTCTCAACCTGCAGTTGCAGCCAACTCTACCAATTTCGACAAATTTGACAGATGGATTTTAGAATCTTTCTGTCAGTGATCTCTGTCATTCCACTGAAATATGTGACTTAGTAGGCAGGAGAGGTCCTACAATGACCCTTCTAAAGGAAATGCTGACACATAAGTTAATACCTTCTTAGTTTCCAGGAAATACACGACTGCAAGAGACTCAATAAATATCCCATCAGTGGAAAATCTTATTGGAGCACTGAACAGCTGCTAGAAGATCAAGACAAGAAAATCACATCAGGTTTCATTAATTTTCCAACTTTGGAATTCTTAGTTATGAAATATCAAGGCTAGTTTCATGAATACAAACTTTTACGTTACGTTAAGATTCAGCTGAAGACACAGTAACTGAACACATAATCAGTTTAATTTTCTGTGGCAGGTAAAGAAAGCGCAGCAGTTGTAGGCTCTGGGCATTTCTTTTCTTCAAGCTTTATTTGTAAATTACATAAACACAGGGGCAGGTATAAACAAAATGATGGCCCTGAAGGGTGATTTTGATATATTGTTCCATGGATCAACACGTTTATTAATAGCACTGTTCTGGAAGATATGGAATAGGTGTTGACAGTCACTAAAAGTATGAAATTGCTTTTCCATCTACCTATTAATCTCTCGGTCTGTCAAAGTGAATAGAAACCTAACTGGCCTTCTCATTAAGTAAGGGTTTTGGAAGTTTTAGATTTTTCTGTCAGAGAGTTTTTTTTAATCTGCTTTCATCCTTTCCTCTTCCAAAAGTAGCATCACTACCTACAGGAGAAAAATTCTCTTTACATAGACACACTGCAGGCTGTCGGTGTTTGGAAGGAAATAGGCAAATCTTCAGTTGTCATCAAATCTTACTTACAGGAAAAGATGAAGATCAACCAGTGAATCTAAAATGCAATCAGCAAGATGACCCTGTAGAATATCTCTTGTTAGAAGTGAGCTGCAAGTATATATCTTACTGCTTAATTTATTCACTTTCTTATTTCTTATTCTATTAGCAAACAGACCATTTTAAATTATCCCCCATATTAATTTTGGAAAACTACAGCATGAGAGAGGTGGATTATTATATTCCTAATTAAAACACAAATACAGCAATTATAGTTTATATGCCATTATCCAGAATCTACACAGGATGACGTTAAACAGCAAAACAGCCATTAATTTTACTGTTCAAAGAAATGCTCATAATCTTTTAGAAATGTCATATAAAATATTCATTTTGAAATGCCCTACGGTGATTTCTGAATTTATTTAAAGTGGGCTGTTGATAGCTCTTTTATAAATAAGCAATTACAGTACACTAAATATATCATGGCCCATCACATTATACATTCTATAATTTCATGGATGAAAAGCCTACAGCTGATCTGCATAAATGTGGTATGTCTCACAGCAGGTGAAGAGTTTGATTACACAGGATAATCAGTGTTATTATTTATAGTAACAATTTATACCTGTTATTTATTAAAACCCATCAAATCAGATATTGGTTTATTTAAGGAAGTCACTGCATTATAGGCTGAACTAGGCTTCAGAATATTAAATACATGTAAAATGCACTGTTGCATCAGGAGTTTGAAATCAGCCAAGGTCAGCAGGGAATGAGTTGTAGTATTTGGTAGGAATGGAGATAGCTGTGTTGGGTGAGCAGCTGGGGTTTGTCCACATTCCCCCTGGACAAGTATCATCACTGCAAACATCTTTGTGCCACCAGCAATATCAGAGATCCTTGCAAGCATTTTATCTGAAGAAGACAAGGGCTGATTAACTGCAGAAAGGTCGAAACAATCTGTGAAATGTTCAGGTGATTTTTTTAGACCTGACATGAAGGATTTTCATGAGGGTAGCCCTGCACAAATTACCATACTGCAACTCACAGTGTTCGTATTCCTTGGTCATTTACGAAAATGAACCTTAAAAAAAAAAAAAAAAGAGCATAAAAGGATAGTCTTGTGGATTATTTAAGTGTAGTTATAGGATCTGGGAAATTACACACACTCAGTTTGTCTGTTGGTATCTTGTCTGCTTGTCACCTTGTCTGAGTAGTGTTATACTTCCCCCTCTTCCTCATCTGCTCATTCAAGCGGCGGCAAGAGTCATCGTGGTGGGCACAGCAGAAGGGGACAGGCACTCAGGGAGGATCCTTTCCCTGCTAAGGGGAAAGCAGAAGCAAGGCTGAGGCAGCACTATGCCGTGGCTCCAGAGGAAATGGCAGTGCTGTAAATCTGTTCTGTGAGCTAGGTGGAGGTCAGCTTTTGGTCCTTGAGGATGGTGCCTGGCTCATCTTTGAGACTACTCAGACAGAGGGGCAGAGGTCTGGGAACCGCCCGCTCTTTGAAGAAGGGAACAATGTCTCCAGGGAAAATGAAGACTTATGAATGACAACTGGTAGGATGAAAGTTAATTTAAAACAGCAGAAAAACCTGTTGAGAGTACAGACCACCTGGAAAATCACCTTGAAAATGCCAACATTTTGGTGGTAGTAGAATGGCAGATCACACAGTATTCCCCATGTGTTTCTGAACTAAGCATTTGAGTTCATAGCAGTGAAAATTATCTCCACACAAAATTATATTCTACTTTTATGTATATATATTTAATTTTTAAAAGGATGTCACACTGTGTTGAAATGACCAAGTATACATGTCTAGAAATAGGTCCACTTCAGCTCTTTTTGAAAAAAAGCAGAAGAAGCAAAGGCATGGCTATACAGTGTAAAGGCCAGGAAAGGAAAAGAAACCATTGGTTTTTTGTGATGTTTCAGAGACAGTTCCTATGGTCATACCAAATAAGCTTGACTGATTTTCATAGGAAGATGAACTGTGCTCATATTAAACTAAATGGAAGTTTTGTGAATGCATGCATGTACTAACTACATGGAATGAAACTTTTATGCAATTTAAAAGGTAAGAGCCTCTTTGCAAAAGTCTGTAGGGTATCATAATAAATTGGAATAGGTAATTGTAATTACTGTAGCCAAGAGACAGAGATTTAAAATATTTGGCTTACCTATCCCTTTAATTTTAAAGTACAGAAAAACCTGAGAAGAAATAGATATAATATTTCAATGCAACAAAAATATAATCTAATTAAAATCTAATGCAAATAGGAAAAAAATGCAACTGTGTGTGAATTCCTCACCTCTTGTGAGTAATGGTGTTGTGTCCCAAATGTAGACAATAGAATATATGGAAGATGCTTACAAATATTAAGATTAAGACTAAATATTTAGGAATTTAAAGTGAAAGCAGAACCCTGACATTATTGAGAAAATCAAAATTAACATGGTTCTTAATAAAACAAATGAAAATGCCTTAATATATAGATAAATATTTTTGTGCTGAAAATCCAGTATCTAGAAGAATGCAAAATTAAAATAATAAAACTGAACAATCAAAAAATTAAACAATGATACTTCTCTTTTCTGTATGTGAACATTGCTGTATTAAACTTATTGCATTTGTGGATTACCCTGTATGATATTACCCTGTATATACTTAACTATACTATTACACTTGGAAACACCTAAAAACTTCTCTTCTCTTCTCTTCTCTTCTCTTCTCTTCTCTTCTCTTCTCTTCTCTTCTCTTCTCTTCTCTTCTCTAGATT
>VZRH01000075.1:242863-256053 GCA_013397555.1 Urocynchramus pylzowi | reverse complement strand
CATTAATTTCTCATTTTTTTTCCAAGTTGCCAAAGATCTCTTCTCCCTCAGAAGAGATCAAGTTCTGTTTGAAGGAAACAGCTGCATGAATAGCCCTATAATTGGATTATGATGTGAAAATAAAATTTACTATAAAAAAATGTTCCTTTTTGTCATCTAAATATTATCTATTTACATATTCCAAAGCATCAGAAGAGAAATTATTTTATACTAATTTGGAGTGAAGAAGATTTCTGGATGTTCTGAGACAGTTGTACTGAATCTGAGACTGTTAAGAAATAGCCTTTGGCACAGAAGGCTTTGAACTGGAACCAGTTCCTCTGTTCTTCCAGTATTCTGGGTTGGTAAAATGGCATGAGACTTAAAATGCTAAAACAAAGGAATTTTCAGTTGAGCTCTTTGGTTTCAATGGACAGGAGTCACACTATGACCAATCTGAATTTCAGTGAGACTATTCCTGGCTTAAAACAATTAAGATAAACACCCAACTCATTCTTATGGAAGCATTTAGATGGCTGTTTTAGGAACAAAGGTCTCAATTCTGACTAATAAATCTTCTCAGTTACATATAAATACATATAATAAGGCCATAGATCAGTTATTCTTATTTCTTATCTACACAGTACAATGATACATTTGACAGATATGTCTTGCAGAGCACCACACAACCTTATAGGTGAGTATCAACAGATAAACAACCCCTTGGCAGTTCATGTTCATAGTCAATCACTTTCACCAGTACTAATTTGTGACACATTTAGCTGTGTCAGGCTTTAGCTTCTAGCTGTTATAATTTTTTTTTTTTTAATCTTCCTCTGCTATATTTAAGGACAGGGAGATAGAAATACTAATTTTTAGTAAGTGATACTTGATGCTGAAAATGAAAAAAATTAAAGATGAGAACTGGTTTCAGGTAAGAATTTATTTCCTGTATAAAGAAACGTCACATAAAACTAAAGTTTTACTTTCTGGAAAATTGTAAGAAAAGCAGTGAAAATAAGTCCTGGTATTTTTCAGAGTCATAGAATCATAGAAAGCTAAGGGGTTGGAATTCACCTTAAAGACCACCTAGTCCCAACCCCCACTTCAATGGGCAGGGACACCTCTCGCTTGACCAGGTTGTTCAAGGCCATATTTAACACGGCCTTGAGCACTGCCAGAACTGGGGCTTCCAGAACCACCCTGAGCAATTGATTTTGGTATCTTTACCTCATGGTAAAGAATTCTTTTATCTCATGGTAAAGAATTTCTTCCTAATCTTAAATTTCCTTACTTTTCATTGGTAACCATTACTCCCTGTCCTACCACAGTTCCTGATGAAGTGTCCCTCTCTGGCTTCCCTGTAGGACTTGTCAGATAGAGAGATGTTCCTATGAGGTCATTGGGACAAATTTGCCATCTGGTAGTCAGAAGAGTTACAGGTATGAAGACACAAATGTAGGAGAGGAGACACAACTGTTAAGTGAAAAAAAATTGAGAGCAATATACAGTGGAGAAGTCAGGGAACTCCTGGAAGATATAGGAGGACCATGTGAAAGTATGAGGAAAAAAGAAGTATCAAAATCACAGTTAGAGTGAGGAAACTGGTGAGAGATGGGAAATCCAGCTGCAGAGAGTAAAGGAGATACCTGACATAACCCACTATTGAAGGCTGAATCATAAAGACAATGTGAGGAGGCAGGAAATGTGATACCAACAATGTTAATGTATTCAATGTTTCAGATAAAATATTTTCCTCCTGTAGATGACCCGTAAAGATGTTTAATGCTTAAATTTTGCTTAAATTTTTTGTCTTAGCAGAAAGTTTATGTGTCACAATGAATAAATACAACAAGCAGTGGATCAGAAATCATATGAGAGAAATATCCCTGTAGTTGTTTGCAGGGTAGTATTTCTACAAAATGTAATAAATCATAGGGTACAGAAAGCATCTTGGCATAAGAGTTCTCTGTAAAATTCCAGAATTGATATGTTAAAGATATTTTAGTAAAAACTCAACTTTGCATTAGCAAAATGAAAAAAAAAAAAAGGCCACAAACAAGTAAGGCTTTTTCATTTAGGGTTGCAAGAAGATAAAAGTTGCTGATATATCAAGAAGAGGAGGCTGAGGGGAGACCCCATTGCAATCTACAACTTCCTCATGAGGGGAAGAGGAGGAGCAGGCACTGATCTTCTCTGTGCTGACCAGACCATAGAGGGAAAATCCAGTGACAGGACATGAGGGAATGGCCTGAAGTTGTTTCAGGGGAGGTTTAGGTTGGATATTAGGAAAAGGTTCTACACCCACAGGGTGGTTGGGTGGTGGGGAACAGGGGAACAGGCTCCCCAGGGAAGTGGTACAGCACCAAGCCTGAGAGAGTTCAAGGAGCATTTTAACAATTCTCTCGGGCACATGGTGTGACTCTTGGGGATGGTGCTGTGCAGGGCCAGAAGATGGACCTGATGGTCCATATGGGTCCCATCCAAATCAGCTTTTACTGTGATTCTGGGAAGATTATTTTTTACAGAGAAATGTTTAGAAATAAAAATTGTGTCTTTTTCTGGGAATTTCTTGAGCACTCATTATCACAAAGATGGTTTGGATGACTTTCCCAGGAGTAAAAAATTGTTCTAGCATAAAAAATTTGCTTTTCTCAAGTGTTACCTGGCACGTTATGGACAGCAAAGATTGGAGCACAGGTAGGACGTGATTTATGAAGAGAATTTTTGTAATAGGCAAGAGGTAAGAGTGAGGTGAAAGGTAAATAATAACCAAATGGAAGATTGAATTCTCTGTACTGAAAATAGTGGTAAGTAGAAGCTGAAGGCATATAAAATAGAAAGTAAAGTTGAAGACTAATGACTGAAATAAAAAAGAGATTTAAATTTTTATTCCAAAATTTTTCATATAAATAGTCTGTAAGAAAAGTGCAGCTTCTAAAGGTTTGATCATTTTCATAGAAAAAACTTCTAGTTAATTTTCTATGTACAATTTCCATTGAAAAAGTTAGATTTTTTCCTTTTAAAAGTGATTTTTTTTCCTAGGCAACAAAAAGGGAGGTCTATGAATGATACCTGAATTGCAACAATCTCTTAGGTTTTTTTGGCTAGATTGTCACAATATATTTAGCAATTAAAAAAGGAAAACAAATATATCAACACCAAAACCAACAGTAATGAGTCAAACCTGCACATTGCCTTATGGGTGTCATTCAGGAAACTGCTGTCATAATACATACGGCACTGAATAAGCTCTGTGAAGTTCCATGATGTAGAAAATGCTGTGAGAAATATGGTTTAGCTGGGAATTCTCATCCTGCCATTAATGTTGAGATGCTGAGAGACCAGGCCAGTTTCTGAATTAAATGCAAAACAAAACAAACACAAGGGAAGGAGGGAAAAAAAAAAAAAAAAAAGAAAAAAGAAAAGAGACAGAAATGGTAGCCTTCTACAGATAAAATCATGGAAGGCTGGAAATTATCAATTATCCTGGGATGAGTATAATGCAAGGAAGTTAGACATAGAAGCATGTTAAAGTTGGTAAAACATTTGAATGGTGCTAAAAAATAATATCTAATTGTAGGTGTAGATGTTTGTGACAAGTTGTTTGACAAGATAGGATTAATGTCAAGTACTAACCATACAATCTAACCTTAGCATCACATAGGCAGGATACTGATCACCTGGAAGGCAGAAATATGTATATTGTATATTCCCAAACAGCAATTTTATTATTTCTGTAGTTGTTCCACAGGTTATATGATGTTATGTAATACTGCATGAATTTAGCCACTTTTATTTTGGACTTCTTTGGTTTCTAGGAGAAAATTTCAAATTCTCTAAAACTTTGTGTCACAAAGGGAAAATGTTAAATTAACTGTTTGTTTTGTTTTTTTTTTTTTTTTTCTATTAGTTGTAATAACAGCAGGTTACTATCTAGGGTAGGTTTCATTTCTGAGTCCTGTTGGAATGAGTCTCAATTCTCCATATCTCTTGTGCTAGCTCTTCATTTCCAGCCGCCAGACTCTACCTTATCAAAATGAAGATAAAATATGCAGCAAAAGCAGCAAGGTGACAAATTTTATCTACATGATGGTTGAGACTTTTCCAACTTCCTCTTTGGGTATGTAAATCAGTCAAAAGATAAAGACTTAACTCTTGGCTCAGACTATCTTTAGATCCATAGTGAGAGAAAGGTAGGTTTCAGTTATGAACAGATCCAGAAAAATAAAGACTAAGGTTCCTAGGAATCTCATAATTGAGAGACTGGCTCTCCCTTTCTTTAAAAATTTTTAAATCTGCAGGTTTGTTATAAGTGCATTTCAATTTTTGTTTTTATAGCAAAGTAAAGCAGATAGGTTACACTATTTGGAGTGAAGCTAAGAGCAAAGCAGATTAAAATGTTTTTAACATCCTAAGGAAAATTGTTCTTTCCATATTGACAGTTTGTGTCCTCCTTGTCAGATAAGTAGATTTTTTGAAGAGTGGATGTTCTAGATATTGAACAGTAAGAATTCAGGGAATTTCCCTCATGGATGTATGAAATAACACCAACTTTTTATCTGTCATTGTGAAGTCAACAGTCAGAGACTGATGATGCAAACGATGCAGTGGTGGATGTTGAAATGTGGGATAAAAAGAAAACATTGACAGGCAGAGGGGACTAAAGTAACCTGGCAAGGTTATCTTATTATTATCTCTTCATTATCTGTCTGTGAATGGTCAAAAAATTAACATACATTAACTGTGTACCACTGTTGCAGAGGCTTTTCAGTATTTCTTTATCTTTTCAACTAGACAAGGTCAGGCAAATATTTGAACATACTCTTAGAGATCTTTGCTCCAAAAAAGGACAGATTACATAAGGCGTGTGTTATTTTTATATTTTCAAGATCCACTCTAACACGTGGCTGGGTTTTTCAGGTCATGATATGTATATTTTTATGTATGAATATGTGAGAAATCATGAGAGTAGAAAGAGGAAAATATTATTTAATCTGCCATAACAGCAGTGTCAATGATAGTGCATTTGAGAGACTGTAAGTTTTCTTTTCAATTTCTGGCACTATTTTAAACCAAGAAGAAGGAGGTTTCACCTAGCCTAAATAATGCTACTGAACTTCTGTCTAAGAAGAAAACAAGCTTAGCTAGTTCAGTTGGGTGAATATTTATTTTCTTCTCTCTCCCTGTCCCTTACTCTCCTGTAACTACATACCCTAACATGGTAGCACCAGAAAAACTCATTATGCTCTGGTGCTGAGCAGAAATGATGAGCTGGTAGCTGAAAGACTTTGTAAAGGCAGGACATACCTTTATAAACATATACATTCTTCAGCTAATCTTATAGGAAAAAAAGAAATAATTCAGAAAATACACTTGGAAGGCTGAGGAGGTGTAGTAGCACTGTGTAATCTTGCAAGATTGTTAGTGGGTAGAGCCTGGGTGTGGTGCAAGACAAACTAGCCAGGGGTTAATCAGTGGGAAGCAAAGTGACAGACATTGGAGTAGCTTCAAGAAAACACTGTTAGAAATAATATCCTTAAATTGATCTCATTAGATGGAATCTGCCTAGGAATGAAAACTGAAATAGGAGAACTTGTGAAAAGAATGTTGCCATTTTTAGCTTGGTTGGCGACAAATGATTAAGAGAGGGAAGAAAGCTGAGAGCTGAGCTGAGAGCTGAGCTGAGAGCAGTAGCTGTATAGGTTGGTCAATTGCTCCTCAGCCAGGAAGAAGCACAGACTTTTAGAAATGGACCACAACTGACTGGAAATTTTTAGCTTGATTCTTTGCTTCCTCAGCTGGTCTGACTGAGAAAATGTTCCCATGACACATGCAGAATTAGCCACTTACATTCCAGTGTATAAACAGTTAAAGTCTCACTTTCCATTTGTAAATGATACTGAGTATGCTTAGATATTCACTTACTTCTTGCTGTTAAAGCTATTAAGTAAATAGCTTCTGATTTCAGTAAATAAATTACTGTGAACTCTTTAGAATTTTGAGTATTCACTTATTTAATCACTGCTTTTCTCACAATTCTATATTTCTTCTTGTCATATCAGACAGACCACATTGCATATATGGTTAGGCCTACTAAACTTTTATGCAGATATTTTCTGGGTAAAGACTTCTGTATACCTCACAGCTATTTGTAAACTATCTTCTCTGAAATCTTTTGAAAGCAAGATACTAGCTTTTTGAATACCTGTGTGAAGCATTCTTGTAGTGACCACAGGTACTACTAATTTTTTAACTTGGTGATGCTGCAAAGGTAGTTTGCAGCATTTGACCTGTGACACTAGGATCCAGGGAACATAAGTTATAATGGTGATGTGAGGATGAAATTAAAATTTGTCTTGTTACAGCTGTAGTGTAGAGAAGCATCTGAGTTGTGTGTGTGCAGGTGCATATCCATGACACTTAGCAAATCCCTGTCACTGCAGGGGTGCTCCAGTTACAGCTTTGCAGGTGGAGGCAGAGGACTGACTTACAACAAGATGAGGGCTATTTGGCAGCCAGCTTCACAGTAAAGCATTTGACTGTTATAGGAACTCAGAGTACTGGAGAGTACCTCAGGCAGCTCCTGATACCCACAGACCAACAGATAGGCACAACCTTTATGCTTAAGATGTACTGGGTGAGGGAGCTGTCTATGGCAGGTACTTCCCTAGCAGTCCCTGCTACAGAGCTGATTACTGCACATTGGTAATTTGACATAGTCTAAACTGATACTGCAGGTGTAGTCATGGTCACGTTGGACAATCTCTTCTATATAGCTCAGACAACTAGGAGATATCTTGTGCATTATTAAAGATCATAAATAGAAATGAGTTCTGTATGCACTGCAGTGATCATGCAGGACTATGGACCAGCTGGCATGCAGCTCCTAATTTCTCTGGATATATTCTTGCAAGGACCTTGCAATAGATACTTTGTCAACATTCCAAGAATGCCTGGCCACTCCGTATGAGAGATTTCACTCCCCATGTCAACGCTAGCCCGTGGAAAAACTGAGTACACGCCAAAAAGATTTGTGCAAAACCCATTCAATTCTATATATAAATAATTTGAGCAGAATTACTTCCAAACCCAAGCTCAAGTGTTGCTACCAAAGGAAATCCAAAGTCAGAGTGCTCTTTTTTTTTTTTTTTTTGTGGATAGTAGTTTTGTTTTCAACATATCTCTGAAGCTAAATTATCCCAAGCCCATGTAAGTAAAGGCTTGTGTGTAGTTCAGGTTAACACAGAAATAAACTAACGCTAAAAAAAAAGGGAGGATAAAAATCAAGAGGTATGGAACAAAATCTTAGGACATTTAGAAAGTATTGTAATAATCATGTTGTTTTTCCTTGTACACATTTGTGTCTAAGACATTAAATATATTACCTGATGACTTGGAAATTAATTGGGAAGTTATAGTGCTAACTGGACAGTTGGAGTTATTAATTTCATTTGGTTTGATTAATGGTTTCACTTTTAATGAACCATTAGGATTTAATTCTGACTTCAGTTACCCATGAGTAAAAATCTACATTGAAGTTTCAGGTTTGCTTAGATTTTCCATTCATTTAGCAAAGATATATGACAAAGAGATGACATTTTCCATGCAAATATTGGCTCTTGTGTAAAGACAAGGTGTAAATGTAATAAATGCGGCAAGAGAACATGGCTTTGGAACAGTTTCTTCATATTTTTACCTGTGTCTTCTAATATTTTCAGATTATTCAGTCTTTTTTATACATATCAATATTTTGTACTGTTTTTAGTACATTTTAATATCTCTTCCTCTGTAAGATGACATTCAAATACCATAAAAAAAAAGGAAAAACAACAAAAAAACAAAAAAAACAAACAAACAAAAAAAAAAACCACAAAAAAAAACCCCAAAAAACCAGGGGAAACTTAGTATTTCCTTATAATTTTCCTTCAATTTTCTTGCATTTTGCAGTTTATGCAATAATGCTCCTTTAGGAGGCACATTGGCAGGGGCAAAAGAGACTCTGGTTGGTGACATCTACCTCCTCTGCAGGAAGTACTCCCTCAGAGGCACCCCTGGCAGGTCAAATTCTCCATGGCACTCAAAATTCTGTAATTAAAGAAAAAAGTTCAAATGTCATAAGTTAAGATTAACTTCTGGGGCTCAACCTCTGCTCTTATTCCCCTTAATTCCCAGGAAAAATAAAGATGTTAAAGGCTGCTCATGTGACATAATGCTATGCCAGAGTACAGGACACTCCAGGTGCAAGGTGGAATGCCTCTGCAAATATCTGTAGCCTTTTGTAACTTTTCAGAGACACCTTGCTGTGTTTCACATTATGGTCTGAAGTGTTACCCTCTCAACAGGTTGCATACAAAAATTTTAAGAGAAGGCAATTTTTTTTTGCTCTGAACATTTAAACCAATGAATAAAATATTAGCAAGTACAAATCTATACAAAATCCAAACTGTAAACTTTCAGTGCCATGGGCAGCTTTCTGGGATTACAGGAAGCTAGAACAGGAAAGGAAGCATAATGAAGTAAGGGGAAAATCAGTATCAGATAAGTGAGGAGCCCTAGGCCAAATTTTTTATCTGGAATTAAATCTTTTATCATAATGAAAGCACACAAACATAAGATATCAAGATATTGATGATGATGATGATGATTAGTGTTAGTATTATTGGAACAAAATAGGAGCATTCTGACAGAAAACATGAAGAAATTACAAGTTGTTTAGGGATAAAAACAGGGATATTCTTGACACAATAAAAACCCCCAAAAAGTATCCAAAGTTAAGCTGCTCTGTGACTTATTTTTATTAAGTAGGGCCTCAGATATTCAGTGCTTAAACAGATGCCATTTTTTCACTTTCCCCAAACTGGTGTCCTTATTTATCTGCCATTTAAGCAGACAGTAGTGCTGCTGACTTAAGTGACCTCCACTGGCATCAGTGGAAATATTTGCATGCTTAAAGTTAAATTTCTTTAATACTTTACAAGCCTGGCTCTTTGGAGACAGGTACTTTGAGATTCTTCTCCCATGAATGAGGACTAGTAATTTGAAATCTGCTGTCTTTTTTTTTTTCTTCATAACTGTGGCACCAATTTGTAGTTTATTGACTCTGTGCAAGGTGTTGACAGTTAGTCAGGAGAATATATCTTTTCTCAGCTGAGAGCAATAAGCCACTGGCCTCAGGGCTGATATTGAGGAAGTTGAGGCTGGAAGGCTGATACAGCATAAGATGCCAGGTTAGATGAATAACTCCCTCCCAGCAAAAATTTTGATATGCAAATTACAGTTATAAGTAATGGGTGTTTAGAAGTCATATTTTAAAGGAGAAAGTATGAAAGCTCTGACTGCTACTAGGTGACAGATCTGATGGCAGTAATAGTTATAACCAAAAAAGTGGCATAGCAAAGGGGCAGCAATTTGTTAACATTGATTCCAATTCATGATCTCTAATATTTAATCTTTAATGACAGAGCAACTCCAGATGCAGGAGTAAAAGTAATTTTCTGCATCAGTTTTGGTAAGAAAAACACGAAACAAAGCAAGTCACAAGGAAGCTGGTATTTTGGAAGAAAACTTCCCAAACACTTCATAGTCACTAACATCTTATGACATTTTTCAGGCTTCACCACAACTTAACTATTAAGGCAATGCAGACACAAGTAATTTTTATCCTTTTTCTTTTCCTTATCAAAATAAAATCTGTTGATTTGGGTTTGTTGTGTTCTTTTTTCCCCCACAAAACCTCACTGATATAATTTGTTCTCCTCTAAGCAATGATAACTTCTCAGCTTTAAAACAAATCTGAAAGTCAAACCTTACCAAATGATAGCACACTGTATTGTGATAGGCTATGTAACTGAAGCTATAGAATGTTAACTAAAAATGATTTTTGAACATGATACTGATCTTGTCAAAATACATAATTAAGATTCCAATACTTTAATTGGGAGAAGAAAAATGATCACAGAAATTAAAAGCACAGAAATGTCTGAGGGTGTTATTATGCAGCTGGTAGTTTTTCTGATGTGCTAAATTGTAAGAAGTTTACTCTAACTAATCCTGGAGAAAAAGCTTTGACTCTTGAGGTGCTTTGCTAAGTCATTGCTATGAAAGATGAAACAAAATCATTATAAATAGCAGCATCATAAGGAGGAAAGCCTGTGCTTTTACATATAATATTATTCTGTGGCATGCAGCACTTTTAGTGGGACATTCTGAATAAGTTATTAGGTGTAAACGTCCCTTATTTCATTTGCTGATTTACATTCCAGTAAATCATTGCAAAGGTCACTTTCTATGGATTTGCAGCGGGGTCTGAATGTCACAAAGTATTTGTTATTGCCATGCAAATAGTTGCAGGCAACATCTTTATTTTTAATCCACTGACTTACATTGTTGATTTTTATCTCATCAAAATTACAGCAAGAATAAATGAATTTATGAGCTAAAAATAAAAGGAACCTTATGTAAGCAGTTCTTCTACAAAATATTGTATATATATTTAACTGTGTCTTCACAGTTCTGTTACCTTGTGACAGTTTTGGAACTAAGAGCAGAGCAGGGTAAAGATGCCTTTAATTTTTTAAGGAAGCAGAATCAACCAAAGTATTTTTACTCTGGAAGGTTTTGTAATACAAATATTTCAGTAGCCTGCAGATCAAATCTGCTCATTTTACAAGAAATGTGTTATTAATTTTTTATGACATTGTCCTTCTGCAATTTTAAACTCGGAGATTTTAAAAAATAAGATGTGTGGTGCTCTGCATCAGCATTGTTAGTGACTCAAGTGTGTATTAAACACAGACAGCCCATCTTCTCTGGTGCATGTCTAATAAGGAAACTTAGTGGGGAAAGAATAACAGTGACCATCCACACACAAAATTATGATGAATTGATGCACAGATTTTTCCCTTTAAAAACGAATTGAAACAACTATTTACTTATTAGTTAAAACAAAAAGAAAAGAGAACCAACATTTTTTAATGTAGCCTTCAAGTCTCCTAGATGTCATTTATAGTCACAGTAGGAAATAATTTTAAAATATCAGCTGATTAATTGTTTTTAGAGACTATGTTTCTATAGTTACATATTACTCACAGCATTCATGTAAAAGTTGACATCAATTATATAACATAATTCAGAGGTAAGAAAAGTGCCACAAATTGAAAGTGATACTTTAGCTCATTGATTGATTTTTGTAGTAGGTCTCAAGAAGAACTTAGAAAGACCAAATGCTGTGAAATTCACGTGGATAATGACATTTCCTTCTCTTGCTCAAAAATGTAAAAAGTATTTATGCTTCCCAGTTGCTTTACTTCAAAATGTGGAGAAAAGAGGGCAAGAGAGACATAGAGAGAGAGAGAGAGAGTGAATATACATTGGTATATATTTAGATAACTGATCAATTTGAAAAGAAAACCTACTATGAAGTCACACATTTAGGTTGCATACTGATTTTGTGAACATAAGATGGTTAATGCAGTTACATGAATCTAGGTAAATGTAATTATCCCAAATTAACTTATCAGAAAATGGAGACAGAAAAATTATTTGAGGAAAAGGTCACAGGAACAGGGAATAGAGGCAGTTTCCCTTGCTCTGCATGTATTCCAAAATTTTTCTGTTAATAAGATGTTTTAAAAAAGGTACTATTTTTTTTTTCTTGCAGAGGGAGATTTAGAGTACAGCATTTAAGTTTTGATAAAGACCTCACTTATATCCAGGGTTTTCCCTTCAAGACAGACTTTATAAAAAGTTCTGAGTCAGAAGCACTTTGCTCCCAGAGAGGTAAATGTGTTTTTTGCTGCCTTCTTTAAGGGGCAGAGAGTAGAGGGCAACCATTGTTCTTTGATAAATACTGTAGCAAGTCCCACCTAAAACAGATACCTTTTTTTCTTTTTACTTGATTCTCAGTTTGAAATAGTTGTAGTGCTAGCACAATTTACAGACTGATAGCTCCAAAGACAGAGCTTTCTCAGGCTAATAATAAATTTGGCAATGGCAACACAGGTATTTCATGCATTGCCCAGCTGTTCAGTATCAGAGTAACTGTGGGCAAGAGGCTTGGGAAGTCTCTCTGTTTGATCAGACTCTTGAGATTATCAGCAGGAGTGCTTGTTTTGATGTGAACATCTGTGCCAGACTAAGAAACACCAGCCTAAAGCTGCTGAGTGGCCATCAGATGGTAAAAATGGCTTTTATCCACTTCTGACCTTATCAAGATCAGCTTCTCCCAAGTGAAAGCTTTTACAGCTTTCTTCCAGTGTTTCACGAAGTCGACTCTTTAATTCATTCATTCATAAAGGTTATCTATAATTTTTTAATTTACCATGCTCTCAGAGAGACTTTATTCCAGGTCATTAATTTTTTTTTTCCTGAGTAATTGTAACACTCTTCCCTGCATACTCTCTAGTTCTTCTGAAATAGTGTGTATAGCCTGTAAAGGATTTAAGACCTCCTAAGCCAAAACTTCCACCCTGAGAAGAGAGGAATAATCCCTTCAAAATTTAAGCAATTTTAAGCACTTCAGTCTGACAGTGGTAAAAGCAGCAGCAGACATGTTAACAGCTTTGAAAATAGAGCTATTTTTTTCCAAAATTTATAGCTTGGGATTTTGAAATATATTGCCATTTTCCTCCCAGAAGCTTCACTGTCAGTTACTAAGTAAAACCATCATTAATCACAAGTAGCTATAGTCATGTGCTGATTGTAATTTGGTCACATTGAACAAAAGACGAATGATATAGAATACTATTAGCAATGATGGTTTTAATGTAGACATTTATCATTGATTCAGGTTCACTTGATATGACTTTGGGATAAAAACAGGGAAAAATTGCCTTGCTGTTGGAAATTTTATTGCTATTAAATCATAATTTTGGCAAAGATGTGCAAATAAAACTGGCAGAGCTTTCCTTTCCCATTTTTCCTCTCCTAAAAGACACAATTACAGAGGACTTAGAAGAATCCAGATGCAGTGCAATTAGAAAAGTGAATGCTGATTAGTTGTCATCTATCTAATATCTAATAATAGAATCACAGTTTTTGGCAAACTATCTATTTATAGGAGTCATTCGATTTACCCAGCTCATCAAAATAGGTAAGATCCTATAGGAGAAGGATAGTTCTACATGCAATTTTTTGGAAAGGCATATTTATTCCCCCCCCCCCACCCTTACCTCATAAAACTCTTTCAAACAGCCCTACATAACAGTGCT